>CM072160.1:23731130-24276372 GCA_036850595.1 Rhyacichthys aspro
CGGACACTCAGCACAAGCTAAAACAAAAAAGAGTTGAGAGTGGCACCAGGACAGAAGACTTTTATGAAAAAGAGAACAAAGAAAACAGCCAATGAGAACAGTCAGACAATTACCCCACACAAAGCCATGACAATAGGCTAAACACGAAGTCAGCTGGGCGTATATGTGTAATTTACCCATATTAACTGATAGTACTGATAGTGTTGAAATTTTAGATCTATTTAAGGTTAGGTCTATATAAGGTTATGATGCCCTGAACCTTGGGCTCTGTCAGACAGACTCAGACATCTGTAGGATAACATGTCTCCAACCCTCAGCCCTATCAATTGAATAACAACTGAATAACATCTTATTTGACATGTCATTGTTTGCGCACTGACCTCCTATTAAAGGTCCATATTATACAATTTGAGACATTAAACAGTTTAATTTGGATACATTTATTTTACCATATCACTTTCAACATGAAACACACAAAAAATCTTATACAAGCGTTTTGAATGAGCTCTCATCATGATCCAAAGTGAGCGGTCTGATTTGGCACTGTCACTTTAAGGCTCAGCTTTCAACGTTGGCTCGCCCACTCACAGACGTCACGCTAGACATGTGCGCACTGCCCCTGGAAACAGACTGAAGTAAACACGGTACATCGTAAGTAGTAACTTTTCAGCAATGGTTTTGAGAGTAACTGAGCCGTATATCTTTGACCCAGAGTCTGACTCTGAGTTCTAAGAACATGAGCAAACACAAAAACCTCAAAGGCTTCTACAAGACGTTTCTGCTTGGTAAATGAGAAACTATTTATTGTGTATGTTTCTATGGTGTAGCCAAATAACATAGCGCGTGTTAACTGCTTCTGTTAATCGGTGCACATGTGGAAAGACAGTACAATGCCAACTGAAGTAAAAAAGTATTCTCTCGGAGACTCTAAGGAGCTGTTGTGCAGTGTATTGAAAGAACTATAATAAAGTAACCTAGCAATATGTAGAGCTATGCAGTAATATTTGTGTAATAAAGTTTCAACTATTATGACTGTCTTACCACGTTATGTTGTTTTTCAAACAGACTATGGTGCACATACTTACAGGCTTACAGCACAAGACTGCTGATGTTATAACAAAATGCCTGAATGATAGCATTCCTGCAACCTTGTAGTAAAATAAGAAAACTACATGTAATTAGTTTTGTAAATGTAAATGCAGCTTTACATTACTGTAAATACTAATCTGTCATTTATCATTTTTAGGATTTTAAGGCGAATAAATCAGCTTCTTGCTCCTCCTCCGTGTATTACAGCACATCCTGGCCTGGAGGCCAACTGCTTGAACATAAAGGCCCAAAGCTGCTGGGATAGGCTCCAGCCACCCGCGCCCCCCAAAGAGTGGGATAAAGAAAGCGTGAAAATGAATGAATGAATATTATTTATCCTTGTAATAACCGATTGGCTTGTTTGTTATAGTTATCTTGTCAAATTGAATAGTTGTTCAATGGAACATTCTGGCGGGATCATGATCATGGGCTTGGTCAAGGGTGTGGATTCATTCTAAAAAACTAAATTAATGTCTTATGGTAAAACAAGTAAAATAAAACAAATTTCATTGTTCATCTCATAAACGAAAAATGATGGATGTCATTAATTGTATTTATACCAATTGCATAGCTCCAACCCCCTCAAAGTGATCCAAGTGTTGTGACCCAGCGCCATCTTGTCGCAGCATCTAAGAACGGTTGAACGCAGAGATTGTAACTGACCAACAAACTGAGGTAAGGTGTACTGTAAAAATGTATATTATTTATAATATTATTTTTTATTTTAGTTGTAATTGTTCACTATTGTAAGTTCAGTTACAGCAGGGAGCTGGTGCAGTAATATAATTAGATTGAAATTTGGCTCCCAATCTAGCCAAAACAGCAAGCTAATGCTAGTTTTAGTGCAAGCTAGTGTGACTTGACTTTACGCATGGTCCACAGCCACAACGGTGTAAATCAAGGCTATTTGAAGTACCCAGTAAATGTAAATATATTGGATTTACCAGTATTTGCATTGGGAGTAACCTTTGTTAAAAATAGCATTTTAATCACTTTAACTGTTGCTACTTTTTCTGTAAAACGTGTGTGTGTACTGTTTTATGCTAATGAAAGTGGGTAACCCTCGCATAAAAAGGTAAAGGAACTTTAAAATGAATGGAAGATATGCACAAATAACATTTGCGCTCTCATTTGACCACATTCCAAACCCTTGCAGTGCATGTATGCAACACCCATGTCCACAAGCACTTTCTTCTCAGCCTTTCTAATTGAAGACAGTCATTGCGGTTGAGGGAAGAGGCAATGAACATGCAAAAATGAAGTGGCCTGTCCTAGGCTAGCTTGTTAAATATATCCATTTATTTTGACCCCATCCCATGAAGACAGTCCCGCTTTACAAGGCAAAGCTGAAACTGTGTCTTCAGTCAGCCCTGAGACTTCTACTCCTGTGAATCAAAGCCCATTGAGGACCTTACAGCTCCCCAGTCCTCCAGAATTTGTGGTGTACAAAGACAGTGAGTTAGAACAAAGTCGAAAGCATTACTTTGAAATGATCTGCACTGGCAGAGAAGTGAGTTGCAGATTCAGACAAAACATGTTTAATTTATTTATTGAACTTAAGACAAATCTCAATTGTTCAAGGCCTCAGTCCTGTTTGTACCACAGAAGTTTACAAAAAGTTTGGATTGGATTCTTTTATTGTCATTTCACCATGTAGTCATGAAGTCAAAATGCTTTCCACAATGCATGTAGAAGGAGATGAGTATGGAGGTGTTCAGTTCCGCCCTCTTCAGCTTCCTCAGAAAGAACAGGTGCTGGTGGGCCATTTTGATGATGCATGAAGTATTTGTCCGCCAGCTGAAGTTGTTGGAGATGTAGACACCCAGATATTTAAAACAGGGGACAGTTTCTACAGCAGCACCATCAATGAAGAGGGGGCAGCGGTAGGGCCAGACCTGAGGAAGTCTATCAGCATCTCCTTTGTTTTGCTGATGTTAAGGATCAAGTTGTTATGTTTGCACCACTTTACCAGTTCGTCCACCTCCTGTCTGTTGGCCGTCTCATTGTTGTTTGTGATGAGGCCCACCATAGCTGTATCATCTGCAAACTTGACTATGAGGTTGTTAGCGTAATGAGCTGTGCAGTCATATGTTAGCAGGGTATAGAGGAGTGGACTGAGAACAGAGCCTTGCGGAGAGCCTGTGTTGAGAGAGACACTGGAGGATGAGATATTGTTGATCTTCACAGTATGTGGTCTGTTGGTCAAAAAGTTCAGAACCCAATTGCAGAAGGACGATGGCAACCCGAGCACTGACAGTTTAGTTACTAGAGTGGGATGAGTGTATTGAAGGCTGAGCTAAAGTCCAAAAACAGCAGACTCACATAGGAGTTCTTATTTTCCAGATGTGTGAGGGCATGATGTAGGACAACTGAGATGGCATCTGCCATGGAATGGTTTTTCCTGTATGCATATTGATGGGGGTCAGCTGACAGATTAATAGCGCTCCTAATGCGTGACATTACCAGCCTTTCCAAACACTTCATGATAGTGGGGGTGAGTGCAATTGGCCGGTAGTCGTTGAGGCAGGAGACTGATGTGGTTTTTGGTACTGGGATGATAGTAGATGTTTTAGGCACATTGGAAAAAAATCTAAAAAATGTGTAATGTACAAAGTAATTCATAATGAAAAAAATAAATTGACAAAGCTGTATGCTTGATTTCATTAAATTTGGGGTCTTGTTTTGAGGGAAAAACTCTTGAAATAAGAAATATAATCTTCACAAGTGTGCTGTTTGTAGGAATTATTTGATCAAATTAAGAAGCACATAAAAAGTAACAAGCATTTATATGCTAGTTTATCTGGCTTAATTTATTGTCTAGAATTAAGTGTTTCTAGATTTAGTTTTTTCGTTATTTTAATTAATCTTGATAAGTAAAATTCTCTTGCTGCACTGGCAGCAAGTAACTTGTTTCTAGTCTATTTCTGCTCGAAACTAGAATTTTTCTAGTATTGAGAGCATGTATTTTTGCAGTGTTTACAGAAACAAAGATATAGGCTACATCCTGTGTTTTGTAGCTCAAAATTAAACAATGCATAAAAATTAAACTTCCTTAAATCCTCTCCCTCGACAAAACAAAGGACGATCTCATGAGAACATTTTTGCTTTGAGCTGAGTTGTCTTCTCGGCTCACTCGGGTACATCTCTGCCTACCTGCAGTCGAGAATGCAGTGATGGGCAGCTGTCTGTCTTCATTTGGTGGGTCAATAATTATGTTTTTGTCTTTGATATCGGATCCAGCTTTGTTGCCTGGATTGGCACTAGTTTTCGATGTGAGTATTGGATCAATGCATCCCTAGTTACAATGCTGCTGTTGAGGCGCGGATGGCAAAAACAAAACTGGGTAGCCAGAAAAAATGTCAAACAAACAACTGATTTGATCTCACATGGGTAATTAAATGTCCAACAAAAATAACTTAGTCTACCAGAACACAGATTGACCAGAAGATGATGACTGGGCTATTTGACCACATTTAATGATCCAACATTTAAAAATGTTGGATCATTAGTAATCAGACCTGTCAGCAATAAACCCCTGCTGCTGCCATCTTGTGTTCGGTGAATGTATCTGCTGCTGCCTTTTCCCAATTGCCAGGGTCCTTTTCCAAAAATTAACACATTAAAAAACGCTGTAGATCATAATGACAGTTTAATTGAGAGCATAAAACTGATCCTTGGCTCATGAAAAAAGTACAAAATCATCTGTGGAGCTAAATGGTCCTCAGAGGAGGTGGGCTTTGGAACCATTTGGAACACACCTCCTCCAGCTGGTTTCCTCCAAAAGGGGTCCTTTGGAGAACCCAATGAAGGATCCTGGTAATTGGGAAACAGCCATTGTATTCCTGCTTTTCATTGTGCTTCGATATACTGTAGTGTTTGCATGTTTTATCCAAAAAATGTTGCTGCTTATGACTATGCTGCTTTGTATGGACTAATTTGGGGCTAGACCTCCCCCCATTGATGGCAACAACATATAGCCCTTGACTCAGTAGAACCTTTCAATAAATATTTATAAAGCTATTAATTTACCTGAAACAGACATGAGGACGTTGTTAATGTAGTAGACCCAGGTGCATTTCCCAGGAAACAACTGTAAGAGAAAGAAGACATGGCCAATTCAACGGATGTTATACCTCAGTTTGGCCTTTAAAAACTATGTCCAGATGCATTCTTTTAAAATAAAATATTTGTTTGAAAGTACTTTGTTTGTACTAAAACGTGCAAACCTGATATTATCCCAGCCTGAAGAGCAGAATTAATGTATGTCCTCCATTTATTTTGTACATTCGCCCTGGTCAATATGTTCAGAAAGTAGCAGAAACTGTACCAGTATTTCATGTCCTCCACAAACCAGAATAAAGCACACTCACTCATCAATGTGAAGCTCTATATGACAAATAAAGATTATGTTTATCACAATTAACATTTGTGTAATTTTTTTGTACTGTTTTCGTTCATACATTCACAGAATCTGACGCCAAACTGCACAGGTTTAAATAACCTGTGAACAATAAGACAAGATATTGAGAACTAAATGGATGTTTCTGTACCATAAATTCATGTGGTATTTGACATACTGAAGAAAGCAGATATAGCATTCACACATGGATCTCATCCAACAGAATCTTAAGTACTGAATAGGAAAATAGACGGAGCAGAAAACACACATAAAACATTTTTATGGATTTTGTTTAAATTATGTCCATGCTACTCCTCACATGGCAAACATTAGTAACATACACAAAATGTTCCTATGATTGCAGGTCATCCCCCATGTCTGCATCCCATAGCCATTAATGCTTTTTTTTCTCAATAAATGATATGCAAAAATTCCACTTGTAATTGATCACCAGCTATTGTTTTCTACTCATGCAGATTACTCCGCTGTAGTGACTTCCTGTAAATAAGGCACTTACTCACTTTATTACTATTTAAAAATCAACTCAAAGCCTACATTTTTTAAAGAAAGTGGACAACCCGCCATAAACTTATGGACACCTAAACCTGAATACAGAGGTAGTCAGGATGCCCAGACCTGTGTGAATTCTCAGTGTGTATAGTGACTACCATGTCCATAAAGAGTCCATACCAGCTCCATGGTGGCCTCACTGCTGTTTAAGTTAAGGGTATAGATGCCCTCGTCCGCTCCAAGGATCAGGTGTTGGTCTGAAGAGAGACATAAGAAAAAAATTCTTTAGGGTGTGTTCACACTTGTAGTCGGTTGGCACCAAAACAGAAAACAATCTTTTTATTTTGGTCCACAAGCAAAAATCCCAGGTCCACCAAGCATTCACAGCTGGCATTTGTTGGACCAGTGTTTCAATAATAAAATCACCAAAGTTAGAGATAAAATAAATCAGATCCATCCCATTATCAGCTCAGAGAAGATTAGTGCGTTATCAGTCGAGGCCAATATGAAACCATTTTTAATGTTAGACTGCTTCACTCCAGGAGACTTGGCTGAATTAACCTCAATCATTATGTCCTTTCAAACTTGAACCTGTATCTTAAGGCCCCCCTCTGAAATCTTTAAAGAGGTCTTTGCGTTAATGAATAAAACCATTTGAATACAATAAACACTTCTTTAAAAACAGGTTGCTCCATGAGTCCTTTAAATCTTCATGGATTAAACCCTTGATTCAGTCCATAGAAAATTATACACCAATATCTAATCTCTCTTTTATTTTCAATCCTTGAAAAAGTTGTAGTTCAGTTAGAACTTAATAATAACAATAATAATAATAATAATTTTTGAACTTTTTTGAAGATTTTAAACAGGGTTTAGACCACACCATAGCACAGAAACAGCTAGTTACCACTGATCTGCTCTGTTGCTTCAGATAATGCACTGGTCTCTGTCCTAGTCCTTTTTGTGCTCAGTCCAGCCGGAAAATATAAACCACAGTCTCCTGTTACAGAGGTTAGAGTCCAGCATTAGAGAATCAGCCCCTCTGATGGTTTAAATCTTTTTGAAAGGAACAATTTGAAAGATTTTGCAAATCTTTAAAGGTCCCATATTATGCTATTTTGAACTTTATACAGTGTATTTTGGATACATTTAGGTTACCATATCACGTTCTGCAACATGAAACACTCAATAAGTATCTTATACAAGCGGTCTGAATGAGCTCTCATCATGAGTCCAAAGTGAACGGTCTGATTTGGGGCTGTCACTTTAAGGCTCAGCTCTTCCGTGTTGGCTCCGCCCACTTCCTGCCTGACGTCACGGTACCTCTACGTACGCCGCTGGAAACAGACTGAAGTAAACACGGTACATCGTAGTAATAACTTTTTCATCAATGGCTTTGAGAGTAAATGAGCCGTATATCTTCGACCCAGAGTCTGACTCTGAGTTTAAGAACATGAGCAAACACAAAGACCTCGAAGGCTTCTACAAGACGTTTCTGCTTGGTAAATGAGAAACTATTTATTGTGTATGTTTCTATGGTGTAGCCCGTAGCATAGCGCGTGTTAACTGCTTCTGTTTATCGGTGCACATGTGGAAATGACCGTACAATGCCTACTGAAGTTGAGAATGTATGCTGCCTGGAGACTCCTAAGGAGCTGGTGTGCAGTGTATTGAAAGAACTATAATAAAGAAGCCTAGCAATATGTAGAGCTATGCAGTAATATTTGTGTAATAAAGTTTCAACTATTATGCCTGTCTTACCACGTTATGTTGTTTTCAAATAGACTATGGTGCACACCCATACTTACAGGCTTACAGCACAAGACTGCTGCTGTTATAATAAAATGCTATGAATGATAGCATTCCTGCAACCTTGTAGTAAAATGAAAACTACATGTAATTGGTTTTGTAAATGTAAATGCAGCTTTACATTACTGTAAATACTGATCATCATTTTTCATTTTTAGGTTTTAAGGCAAATAAATCAGCTTCTTGCTCCTCCTCCGTGTATTACAGCACATCCTGGCCTGGAGGCCAACTGCTTGAACATATATACTCTTCAAAATATAAATAACATTTATCGTACAGACTATGGACCAGTTAAAAGAAGAACAGAAGAAGAGTAAGTGCTAATTTAAAAGACTGGTGTAATTCCAATCATAAATTTTTTATTATAAAATCCACATAAATACAAATTATTTAGGTTTTGCTAAGGAGCATATCGCCAAACATCTTTGTCTCTTCTTCCAGGCGACTCAGGTTTGTTGCATGCAGGAGTTTTGTGAGCTGGTGCTGGGGATTTCTCGGAGCAAGCATCAGAGTGGTCATTCCCTCCTGTGTGCTCCTATTTGTAGTGGCAACAGCTGCTTGGACACCTGTGATAGAACAACAGCAGTGTGTCACATTTAAAGATGATTAAGTGAGCTAAATCAACATGAAAAACATACATTAGTATGTAACATTGAACATTTCTGTCTCCTGCTCTTCACCAAGTCTGGAAGAGGCACATCAGGTTATATCAGGCTGTTTGTTGTAATTTGTAAAGAATGTACATACACTATATGCAAAATGAATTAAAAAAGGTACTGGGAAACTGGCTTCGTACTGGGGACATGTATTCATCTTGTGTACAAGCTGTTCTGATCTAACACACAGTGCTATTTCTTTCTTCATTGAATTGTTGTAAAATAACATACTTCTAATCTGATAAAGTATTGAGTACTTGTAGCTCTAATGCTCTATGGATGCCTGATGAAATGCATGACTAAAAACACACCAAAGACCTACATTTTTGTGTGTACTCTTATGTTGTTGTTCATTTTTGTATAATTCATATGATCTGGGTTTTTGTTGCATTGTTTACCTTTACTTCTGAAGTGGTGTAACCTCAGACTGCTTGCAGATAACTGTGTAGCCACAGATCTAGTTAGCACCAATGCAGAGGTTGCCTGTACATTTACTACTGCTTCTGGTTGGTGAAATGTATGTTCTGTGAAGCTGGACGATTCTTGAGAAGTGCTCTGGAAAATACAATAGATACTCAGTTGTCATTGTCTAACCTAAGAGCGTGATAAGAAACGAGGGTCAAACACATCTAACCCTATTCACACACTGTTAGCATAACAACAGTAAGACGACGGTCTAATGAACTAGACAATGTGACTACAACCTACAGACACTTTTCACACCTCTTTGTTTTTGCCATGAAAAGGTAACAGCCGCTACTTATCAAAATGTGCTTTAGCGACATGAGCAGCAGTTTTGCATTTTATAAAGAATGAAAACAAAGATATTATCTTTAAACATAAGCTATACAAAACTCGAAACTATACAAAACTCTACTCGAAATTATCATTAGCAATATAGTAGTACTTACTGCTCTGGGCTCCTCTTCGGTGTCTTTTATAGTGGGATTAGCACCCTTTTTTTTAAAATTTTGGACCATGTTGAGGTTTTCGAAGCAGTCTTCAGTGAAGTGTTGGTTACAGACAAAAACCAGTTTGGCTACTTTACCCTGGGAGTTTCGAATAATAAACTCCAACCACTTCTTACATGTTAATTCTTTTTTGGGAGAGAAAACAACGCAGTAAAACTCCCACAGCCGAATGTTGCTGACGGTAAGTAAGCTAACACAGTAGCAGCGATGCTTCTCTGTGTCTGAGCTGCGGAGCACGGCACTTGTTGACAGTGCAGGAGAGAGGGGCTGGAGGAGTGTGGAGGAGCACTTCCTGGAGAGGAGTGGTTTATTTCACTTATTGACGTCATTGCGTGAAACAGCTCGTTTTAAGGACTGTAACTCAAACTAAATAAATTACTTAAACATGCGCGAATGAAACAAAACACAACTTTGGGTATGTGTTTGAGGTAGAAACAACGTTAGAACATGGTTAAAAGCTCAGAAAAGTCGATTTAGCATAATATGGGACCTTTAAATATTAAAATACTCAGAAAAACTCATAAAATATTTTTATAGTCTTCAAAAATAATTCTCTTGGCAGCATGGAGGTTACTTTTCACTCATCCACAAAAAAGACCGCACAGACGCGCTCAAACAACACACACAGTGACCTTCAAAATAGACTGCACTGAGAGCCTTTACCTTTACCCGTCATAAAGCAAAGGCTTCAGTTTCAACCAGTCTTTTGAGCTCCTGCAGAATAACTCCAGCTGACCGCATCTCAGATGCCCACCTATGGCATGAGTGGTATCAAAGCTGCCTGGCTGTGGACTCAGCCATCTGCAGCTTATATCCCACTGGGACATGGCATGGAGCTAACGGGACCTCTACAGTGGTCAACTTCGTTCTGTAGTTTGCTTGGTTTAGTTTGCTCTTGCCACACTGTGGCATGCGGTGCAGTGTAAAATCCAACTGCTGTCATAACTTGCAAAAGCAAGTAATCTAAACAATGATACCAAAATTTCTTTAGTTAAGATGAATAGCTTGGCAATGTTTTTACACCGGATGCCCTTCCTGACTACCCTTCTCATTTTACCTGGGTTTGGGACTAGCATGGGCTGGGTCTGTAGGTGGAATTGCTTCTCAGGGGATTTGAGCCAACAGTCTCCTGCACCAGTTGGGTGCACTAATCTCTTCACCACAGAACAGCATCTTGAAATGTCCGTATGAAACACATGTACTTTATGAAAGACTAAATTGGCTGCAGCCCAACAATAGACGGCAGTATCACTGGCTTCAATTCATTTTAAAAGTATTTAATTTAACTTTTATTTCTTTTAAACAATATTTAGTTTCATACACATCTTCAGACATACCCAGTATCGCTCATTCCCCCAAGGATTCATAAAGAAGTTGGTCATAGATCATTTTATTATAAAGCCCCTCTGATTGTAACAGGTTGTCTTTTTGTTTCAGATCCATAACTTCATTTAGTCACTTCAAGCCATCCATGTTATTTATTTTAAAACCTCATGCTCATGTTTCTGACTTGTTTTGCTTTCTGTATTGTTTGTACAGATTTTTTACTTTTTTATGGTGACAATATTTTTGTGATTCTAGACTTTTTAAATTGTGTAATTAAATAGAAAAAAATGAATAATTAAATGGAACTTATTCACTGTAGTTGATTTATTTATGGTAATCCCTCATTCACAAATGTATATATATTTTCAATCAATATATGGTGTTATAGGCTTTTCATTAAACGTATTTTTATCCATACCCTACCCCAGTGCTCGTATCATTTCACTAACTAATAATTGGGACGGACGTGGTTTTGGAGGATTATGTGGTGAAGTGCTGGAATGTGTGTGGATAAAAGAGTTGATGTTTCCGTCCGTGGGTGTGAGATAGTGTAACTTTCTCCATTGTTCCCTGCTGAGGTTAGTGATGTCGGAGACAAAACACTTCTGTCGTTCCTTTCCTTAATCAATAAGGAACCTCCTAACTGTTGACCTCGTGATGTTGGTCTCAAAGGTTAAGGAACAAGAGTTAGGACAAGGACTCAGGAGCCATCTTTTTTATTCAGATCGAGTCCTAGTCTTACGAGACATTTTCATCCCCACTTTATGATGCTCTTCCTGTTTGGGCTCGTCTAGATGTCTGCGGTGCACTTGAGGTTGACATTTCAATCAAACTGTACCAGAGTTCAGTTGGAAGCGCTCCAAGACCTCAGTTTTGAAGGGGTAAGGTTGGTATGGAAGCATTCCACTTATTCAAGTGAACCACAGTCACAAATCAGACGCACCAAAGTCCAATTGATCCGCACCAAACATGGCAAGTCTGAACCACTAACAGGCAAAAAACAGGTGTATACAGCAAAGGTAGAATAACATGGAGTCTACCTTTTGTTGTTGGGTTTTCCCACGTCGTTGAGCAGTTGATCTTAAGAGGGCATCCATAGAAGACCTTCTTAAAATAGATCTAGGACAGAATAAGAGAAATATGTGTATAGTGAACAAAGACATTCTCTTTAACTGGTGATATAGCAAGAGTAGGAAAGGTACAAATGTATTTTACATTCAACAGACACTATTATGTCTGGTCTATCCTCCATTTGATTAAGAAAGTATAGTTCTGATAAAATGCAATGATGTGTTTATATATTGTCAAACTTGTTAGGAGACAGACAGCACTGCAGTTAACTCACAGGAGGTTTCTTCATGGTGGGGCTAACACACTCAGGAACATCCTGGAATCAGAAGTGCAACAGGGGTAGTGCTAAGGATGTGTCTCTAATAATGTTTCTCTAACATTTGAGACATAACACACCAGAACAGCCAGAAGAACCAAAATGTTGTCCTTGTGTTTAACAGTTAAAACAGAACCGCACTGATAGGTTTCCCCAAACTTTGCTTTATTCGTCAGAACCTGGTGAAAAAATATGTGTCTTTGAGGTATACTTAGTACTTTCTATTAGAATACTAATAAGAGCATAGCTCAATAATAGCATAGCAAAGTGAGGGGATAGTAAGATAATATTAATGGGTTACAATGTATAATCAATTTTGATCAAATTTCTAACATTAAAAGTGTGGACTAACAATGTAGAAACATGGACATTTCTTATAAATCAAACTATCAATATACTATATATGTATCTATTATCTGGAAACACGTTTTCATGTTTCTACTTTGTAGTTCTTTTTAAGTAACATCCGACCTAACCAAAAAGACCCAAAAAAGAAACTAAATTGTCATTTTGTTCATGAGTGAATTGGGATAAAAAACTAATTTCCCTTTTTGTAATAGCTATATATTACACCCTCTTTCACCACACTATCAACATGTTTTTACTAAACCGCAATGTAAAACAACAATAATAAAATGCTCACCTTTGCTGTGGGCTGCCGCCTGCGACCTTTAGGGGGCAGTTCTGGAGGTTGAGGGTCAGCTGCGGTGGTTGGGACTGATGGTGGGTCTGCAATACACACACACACACACACACACATTGTGTCAGTCATCCAGGACATATTCAAGAAAAGGTTTTCTGACAAGGCATCTGGACGTAGTTTTGAGATAAAGACGTTTCACCCCTTATCCAAGGGACTTGTGTTAATTCTGATTTTAACTGGAAAAACTTCAACTGTTCAACAACAGAGGAGGTGGCCTCAAATACAACCTCTCGTACATTTACAACAGTGTTTTGAAGCCCAAATCAAAACAGTTTCACTTTAGTATGAACCTAACACCTGGAGTTAGCAGTTATGCGAACGACTCATCACCGCATCAGCTCCCACACTGCCCATTCAATTCTTAACAACTATGAAACCAGTCTAGCCTTGTCCAATCACAGTAGTCTCAGGCTAAATCCCTCCCTCTGAGAGATATATATCTCAGCTCTTTTTCGAGTTGGACTCAGAATTGACAAAGTCCCTTGGATGAGGAATGAAACGTCTTCACCTCAAACCTCCGTCCAAATGCCTTGTCAGAAAACCTTTCCTTGCAATATTACTACAATAATCATAAGAACAGTACTTCAAATAAGCTGTGGGCAGTGAACAAAGTTTGTGGATGTTGCATTTTTATGAATCTGTGTCATGTTCAAAACAATTAAATCTCCTAAATGAATGTTTCCCCTTCATGCCTCAGATCAGAGCAACTCTAATTCACTATATTTGTAACTTCATTCAAAATATTCAGACTTTTCATTCAATATATTCAGACTTTTCATTCTATAAGTTTGCAACTTCATTCAGTATATTTTGACTTTTCATTGAATATGTTCATAACTTCATTCAATATATCCAGACTTTTCTATATATTATATATATTGTGGTGTCCGTAGTCATCGAAGCACTCCGGGCACTGTCGCGTTCACTTTTCAGGCCTTCTCAAGTCCTTCTTTGAGGCCTTGGTACTTTTCTAGCTTCTCATGTTCCTTTTTCCTGATGTTGCAATCACTAGGTATTGCGATGCCCACCACAACAGCTTTGGTCTGTATCTGGAAGGATCTTGGCTTGTTCGTTCTTTATCACCTTCGGGGGTGTTTCCCACTTTGACCTCGGGGTTTCCATACAGTCCATACTCTGCACAAATGTTCCTGTACATTATACCAGCCACTCGGTTATGGCGTTCCATGTATGCTTTCTGTGGCAGCATTTTATACTTTGCCGGATTGTCTCAGAGGCCTCTTTGCACAGTCTGCACCTGGGGTCTTGTCGGGTGTGGTATATCTGGGCCTCTATTGCTCTGGTGTTCAGGGCCTGTTCTTGTGCAGCCATGATTAGTGCCTCTGTGCTGTCCTTCAGTCCAGCCCTTTCCAGCCATTGGTAGGATTTCTTGATATTAGCCACTTCATTTATTCCGCTGCCTGAGATATTCAGCATGGCCTCCATGCATGGTGAGAAGCTTACGTGTTTTCACATCTGTGGTCTTCCTTTGGCCAGCTTATTAATTCAGAGGGGTATCTAATTACTGGCAGGGCATAGATATTAATTGCCCGGACCTTGTTTTTACCATTGAGCTGACTCCTTAGGACTTGCCTTACTCATTGTAGGTATTTGGCTGTTGCTGCATTTCTTATGGCCTCTTTAATTTGCTTGCTGGATTTCCAGGTACTCTCCTCAATGTCTGCTATTGTGCCTTCTGGGAGTGAGTCCCCTTCTGTATGGACTACCTTCCCTCTCTTTGTCACCTTCCGACCACACTTCTCAAGTCCGAAGGACATTCCAATGTAATTGCTGTAGATCCTGGTTGTGTGGATCAGTGAGTCAATGTCTTGCTCACTCTTGGCATACAGCTTGATGTCATCCATGTAGAGAAGGTGACTGATGGTGGCCCTGTTCCTGAGTCGGTATCCATAGCCAGTCTTGGTGATTATTTGACTGAAGAGGTTCAGAACTTTTATTACAGCACGCACGCAAATCTTTGTCCCGTTCGCCTTAAGTGGTCAGTTGTTTGGTTAGTTGTAGTAGCCTGTAAGACTGATACTAAAGTGTGTCGAGAGTCGCATTCCCGGTCAGTCCGTCACGGTGCGGTGCCGACCAGTATGCTAGTCTGTGCAATGCATATGAAATGAGAGCGGAGATGGAGGGTGGTCGTTACGTTACGTGCCCCAAGTTGTAAGTATCAAGTAACTTTGCACAGCCCACCCATTTGTGTCTAAACTCTCCATTTTTTCGTGTATCAGGCTCATATCAGTCAAGGAACAGCACAGCAGCAGTTAATTAACCCTCTGGGGTCCACGGACGCGCCGGCGCGTCCAAATCACATGAACGATTTAAGCTAACGTAGCAGAAAGACGGAGCTGCGCTGAACTTGTGTCGAAAGTGCGGAGTTCAAACTATTCACTACTTTTTAAATTATGTTGATAGGCCAAGTAAAACCCGACTTATGATAAATAATTCACGCCATGCATTTTCTGAATACTGTCATTTAGTGTGTTTGGAGTGTAAAATTAGTGTGTAGTGTAGTGTGTAGTGACGTGTGTTTACCGTATTTAGTGTGTAGTCTAGTCGTTTTTTGTTTTGTGAGATGAGGAGACTGATGAATGTGGAGCGAGCATTGGAGCTGCTCTTTGCAACATTATGAATCTGCAGGCCCGGAGACCTGCACTCTCAGGACCGCATTCTCAGGACTTATAGGTTAGTTCTTTATAGACACAGGATGTTATTTTGATATCATTTGTTATAATGAGTAATAATAATTAAAGTAATTGCATGTCAGTTCAGTTCAAGCGATTATGTGTTTGCGTGTGTGTGTGTGGGGGGGGGTGCCCTTTTTTCCTTGGTTGAGCACCTGCCCCTCGAAATGTCTGTGCACGTCCCTGAGTATGTCAAATGTATTTTCAAACCACAGACAGACATCTGTCTGGTTGACAGCACAAAGAGGGAAAGAAGAGGTCACAGAAGGACTGGAGCAGAGTGAGCAGGGTGAGAACAGAGAAAGACAGCACCAGGTGAGACAGAGGGCAATATTAGCCAAGACTACAGCCAACAGGCAGATGCTGTAATCTAAAGTATACAAATGGTGTTATTAATCAGTCCTACCCAGTGGCACAGGCACAGATTTAAAAAGCAGGGTTAGGTAACAGTTTATAGCGAGTAGCCTTATGAGAGTTTATGTCCACCATACTTTAAATTAGTGCCTTTAGTCAGTTTGTTTGAAAGACACTGAAGTTGTCTTGCCCGTTGTTCCAAGAGGAATGGAGGGGCAGGGTCTCAAGTGAAGCATAGACTCTGTCAATAAACAGTCTAATATAAATAAGGTCACACTGCGGAATACATTACTTTAGGAGACAGAAGTAGTCCTGCCAGATAATAGTTCAAACTCAGGGAGAGAGACAGCTGGAGAGGCAGGGTCACAGAAGGTGAGGTTGATGCTCATTTAAATATATAGGGGTCAGATTTGTATTTCAATTCTTTAGAGGACAATGTAAAGTATGGTGATGATAATTTTGTAGATATTCATTGCATTACATAGCTATAGGGAGTAATTAATTGTACACTTAGTTGTACACAATATATTTCACTATTATTAACTTAGTTAAGTTAGTTTTCTTTCCAATAACGCTGTCATCTATAGGCCTAGTATATTGTATCTGAGTGTACATCAAAAATGCTGATAGTGCTGGTACAACAGCTTGATTAATAAATCTGCCATTACATTATAAGCTGGTATAAATACATTTTACTTGGTTTAAAACTGTAATGCTGGCACCTAAACTTCTGGCAATTTATCAACAATCCCTAAGTATCAATCACTGGTGTGAGGAGCAGAGTTTTTACTAGAACCATCCGCCGAGTCACTTAAGGCTGGACACAGTCGGGAGACTGAGCTGCTGTGGCTACGGAGCCAAATATCCAACTAAAGTCAAACTAACTTCACTGTAGTACGAAATAGGGAACGCAGTGCCAGAGACTACAGCCGAGTCAGAACAATTAAACTTTGTTCAAATTTGTTAGACGTAAGTTTAAAAGTAGTCAAGTGTTTTTGTTTTGAACATCATAAAAGTTAACCTTGCGCTGCAGCTGGATTCTCGTGTGATTTGGGAGTTTCCAAAACTCTTGCAAATCCATCTTGTATCGCGCCAACCAAACCGCTTGAGTCGCGAACCGTGGATTCACCGGACTCTTTTGACCAATGATGTTGCAGCACTAACAGGTAGAGGCAGGTTCTTAATTTGAAGAAAGCAACAAGCGCTCTTTTCTCCTTTTTGTTATCAACATGGCTACGACGAAAGACGTCAGCGTTGACGCTGCTATCGAAACAGTTTTATCAGAAGTAGAGAGTATTTCTTCTTTGAAAGAAGCGCAAAGAGTGGCACGTCATATCGTTGCTATGATTGGTTAAAGAAACCTCCTGGTAAGCGGATACTAGTCGGTGCTTCATCCAATCAACACCAAGTTTTTGACAGAGGGCGCATCCCTTTTGCAAACACTTTCAATGGGAGCCTTCCCAGATGGTACTGCGAAATAGACTATGTTCTGTGGAGCAGTTTTATCTGGCAGAGTCAGGTTACATAAAAGTAGCCTACTATATATTATCAAACCAAAGTAAGCTGTACCTGCATATTTTATTTTTGCCAAAAAACAAAGTAGCCTCCTTTTTGAATTTTGATTTCAGTGTCGAAATAGAAAAATGAATGAATGCAAAAGTACACAGACCCATTACTGAGTAGGCAGAAAATACTGCAGCAGCATTTAGGCGTCACCAGCTAAAGGGGTATCTTTTCTGTGAACATGTAAAGGAAGCCAAAGGACCAGGAGTTGCTGAGGTGAGATGAAACAAACCTGAACTCTTCAGTGATCGTGGCAAGGGAACAGGCAGGGAATCTGTCCTGACAGAAGTCCTCATTCGTGGGGAGGGAGCACTCAGCTCACAGGGTCTTTTGCCCCACTGGTCCTCTCCTCTCAGGCTGTCCTCTGAGTTGCAGCAGGCTTTGGTCTGTGTTTACAGGTCAACGCAAAGACAGGAACGGTGTTAATTCTGGGAAAAACAGTCTAAACACATTTAAGGTGAACACAGCAAAAGTTATGTTTGACCTTTGGAGGTAGTGGGGGTCGTGTGTCATTGGCTGGTGGACTGAGGCTATGGTTACAGGCTGTTGGGTTGAGTCTGCTGCTGTTATAACAATCCATGTGCACATGGACGTCACTGCTTTGTGGGGGTCTGGGGGGTTGTATCGTAGGCCTGTAACAAAAAGAAGACACACGGCCTAGTGAGGCTGAGTTAGACTAATGTAATAATAATTTCTTATCACAATGTTTCAAAAATATCATGAAATGTATATAAATAGAGTCAGTGAAACTTCTATGTTTTGTCTTGGAAAGACACTACTGAAAAACCACTTTCATCCTACCACATCTTGCACAGGCCAGTTACAGCCTAATAACGTGCTAATTGTTTTTATAAAATATATGAAGTTAGAAACTGACAACAGCCATTATTCATATTTATGGATTTTGTCACTCGTCTGTTTATGATCACCTTCTACTGCAGTTGCTATCACAGCCTCTCGGCTGTTCAAACCGCAAAGACTATGTAAGTTCTCATAATTTTTATGGGCGCTGACTGACGTTTGATGAAACACACAAAGGTTTCAGAGCCCAGACCCTCCTCAGTGTCCATTTGTGATTTGGTGTTGTTTTATTTGCCAAAAGACTGTCATTTTAGTCTTGTTTTTGGCCTTGAAAAAGCTGCATAATAATTATTCAAATCTTAAATCATTCATTCATTCATCTTCTACCGCTTATCCCACTCGTGGGGTTGCGGGTGGCTGGAGCCTATCCCAGCAGCTTTGGGCCTTAGGCGGGGTACACCCTGGACAGTGGCCAGTTCGTCGCAGGGCTGACACTTAGACGTACATTGACAGACAACCATTCACTCTCACATTCATCCACTAGGGGCACTTTAGAGTCACCAATTCACCTATACATGCATGTCTTTGGGCGGTGGGAGGAAGCCGGAGTGCCCGGAGAGAACCCACGGTGACACGGGGAGGACATGCAGACTCCTCACAGAAAGACCAGAGTTAAGCCAATGATGTTTGAGTTGGCTACAATCAGCCAACGATGTTTTGGGTCGGCCGGGATTCGAACTCACGACCTTCTTGCTGTGAAGCAGGAGCGCTAACCACTCTGCTACCGTGCACCCAAATCTTAAATCATTTTATGGAATTCTTTTCTGAATAAAGACTCAAACAACTATGTTGTGCTATGCTACACTATGCTATTGGCCTCACATTTCCTTTTAGTGCCACCTAAGAAGAACAGTAGGCTCCAATTATGTCTTCATTTCGGGAGGCGTGTATGGACTGTTCTCAGTCACGTGACTTTTTTATTGCAGCCACCATCTTGGTTGGCAAAAAGCCTCTATCGTAGTGTGTAATGAAGTAAATCTATAATGAAGTTACAAGCACCAGCGCAAATTTGTCTCTCTTAAATCAGTAAAGGTAGGTGTAATGTTTGTTCTCTTACATGTTTATTCTTGTTTGCTCTCAACGTCTTTTACTGCTTCACGGCTTCACAATTGCTATCAATCAATATGCTGACTTGGCAATAACCTTTTAATACTGTATAATGACCTCATGAACATCAACAAAAAGTAGTGCCCAACACTATATTACCAGTAAGAATATTATTTCATTTTTCAACAAATACATAGCAGTACGTTTGTGTAAAGTGTAGGCCAATGTTTCATAGGCTATTGGTTAGCTAATACCGTCAAGATTGCTTCAAGGCTTTTACTGAGGTTGATTGATTCATTCATAATAACTGAATTATTACCATTTAAAAACAACACTGTGAAAGTAATAGAGAAGGATTTCTTATACTGTCAATGACTGATCCTGGCTTAAGCTCACGGCTATTACTCTGTACAGTTCACTTAAAGAACTTGCTTATCAGGGCCAACCTCACTAATTTAATGTTTGTTGCTGTAACTATTTCCTTTTTTTCATCAGAAACAAGGCAGATATGACTAAAGTTAAGATATAAGCTTATGTGAAACGAGAGAGAACAAGCAGGATCAAAGCTAAAACTCTGAATTAGTCCAAATGGGTTCACGCAGTCACAGTGGACGCCGTCGGTCACACTGTGCCAGGAACACACAAACACCTGAGATAAAAAAAACTGTAGCCTACACTGAATACGCAAAAAATACAGCAAAATCGATCATCATTACAATGTATTACCATAACTATTTATTATTACTCACCCAAACGCTGCACATGAAATCCACTTTCATTTTTGTCTCCTTCTGAAGAACTGTCCTGTATTTCCACATTAAGGGTTTTTGCATAATAACTGCTCTCCTGAGGCTGAGCTGTTATTAAAGGTTATTACACTGTTTTGTCAGATTCAAATATTGTCCCGGTTCATAATGCTCACTGTACGGTCTCGTGTGTGCAGTTGTGGATTATTTGTGTACACGCGGTGAAGCGGGGCTTTGCGTCCTGGGTACCAGTTACAAACCAATGTCTGGTCATGGGGATGAATTTGCATCCGCCTGAATCATTAGTCCTTCTGCAGATTCAACAGTATAGCTACAACTCACGTGGAACCAAGCCAAGCCTTCAATATACGCTTTACACTATAGTTTCTATTATTGCTCTTCAGCACACGTCAAATATTGGCCAGTTCAGAGATATAAAACACAGAATAGCATAATTAATTATCCATGTTAGTTTAACTGTATCACTGCACTGTGGTTAAAGTGGGGTTATTCATTTGCAGTGTTTTGTCAAGGCTAGAGGCACAAAATAAGAAAATTGCCTAATGATTTTCTATGGCAGTGCCAAACGCTTTTTGCCAACCAAGAACGCACAACGACGTCATCAGTCCATATGGTAAAACTTATGGAAGTGGTGATTTTCTTACACATCGACATCATCATAGTCATCATCTGAGTCCTGGGTCCTAAAGACAAAATGCGGACAGAGAGGAAAGGAGGATTAGGAGTTATATGTATATGAATTATAATGGTCAGTTTCATTTACCTAACAGGACTCCTGTTTCTGCTGCTGGATCCCAGTGAAGGGCTGAACTTTGGAGAGCACAACCATTCAACAGTATTAAAGTCAGAGCACACACCAATTTGGACTTCTCCTACACTTTTACAAATTGCATCATTTGGAGCTCTTACTGTTGCATCGGCTGGGTCTTTTTTGGCAGGCCTCTGAGTATAGATGCGTTCCACTGAGCAGGACAAAAACACAAGATGATGAAGAGTTGCTGTTTGTCTGATTGAAAATACAACACGAATGATGGCTAATGTTTTTCTTACAGTGTGTGCCAGAGTGGGTCCTCTCTGCCTGGTTGTGTTTGTGAATAGACTGGATCCTCCTCAAAGACCCAGGGACCACCTTTAATCAAGAAAATGTGACAGAATTAACTCCCCCAAAGAGGGAACGTTTATCTGCGGGGAGGCAAAATAACTCAGCTAAAGAAGTGAAAAATGCTACATAATTATTACACACTGGCAAATCTATATGGACATTCAATGATGTTATGGATGTAGAGGGAACGTTTACGTTCTGGAAAATACAGCTCTTAATCTCTGTGTCAAAGCTGAATGACACCACTAATACACTGCAGTCCGGGCTGCTGTTACAATCACTGAATTAAACCAGTACTGAACTGGCACTGCACAGTTATCACAGATATTAAAAGAATCTAGCTCAGAGGGAAGTGAGGCGTCTAATAATGCGATGAGTTGTTTTGCATATTTGATCTGATTTAGACTTGCGAATGAACCGTGTAATTAGGTGGTTGCAAAGCAAATTTAACTTAAATGTTGCTAATTCCAGATTTCCTATGCAAATTTGAGTTTAATTCTGCCAGTTTAGATTTCTTCAGCAAATTTGAGTGTAATTCAGCAAATTGTATTTCTTCTGCACATTTTAGTTTAATTTTGGAGCTCCATTAAGCTCATTTCAGATTTAGAATTTGAGTTTAATTCAGCTAATTTCAGATTCAAATGTTGTATTGTCAACAAAAGAAATTAATTGATTGAAATTAAAGATTAACTTGGAGCAATTGAACTGTTAAAATATTAACAACTAATGCTAAAGAAGCAGTGTATTTTTTCTAACTAATCTGTTTATGTTTGAAATGATGACTTTGTATTTAAAATGTACTCATACATTTTTGAAAGGGTATTAACCCTCCATTGCATAGTGTTGCCATATGGCAACAATTACTTTATCCTAATTTTTCTAAAAATCTGTAATATCAAATCTATGTTGTGAAAAGAGGGCTTTAACGTTGAGGGACATATCATTTATAATGTCACAAGATCAGGATATTCTGTTTTCCAGTCCATTTGACTCATGAATGTCTATGTTGTGAACAGCAATGTCCCAGGGCTCCCAAAGATTGCTTATAATTTAAAATTTTGGCAAAATTCCATTCCAAGAAAAAAAAAAAAAATCAAATTGCTATCTGGGGGAAGTCAACTTTTGTGTTGTAACATTTAATTCAGTTTTGATGTTAAGTTTTGTAACATATGTAAATATATGCAAATATGGAAAGTACCTGGTGCAATCAACCTAATGGACACCCATTGACTTACATAGCATGAGACTACTTAGATATTATGTTTACAACTTCTGCTTATATTTTAATAAGCAAAACATTTATTTTATAATTTAGGGAAATTTTGCAGGCTTTAACATATGGTAAATGGCATGCATTTATAAAGTGCTTTTATATAGTACCCTCTTGGGCCCCTTAAGTGCTTTACATTATGCTTCCATTTACCTATTCACACACACAAGCACTCATACATTGACACTTTGGTACTTTGGTGGTGCTAAGCTGCCTCTGTAGCCATAGCTGCCCAGGGGCAGACTGACGCAGATGTGGCTACCATACCAACGGTGCCAACAGCCTCTTCGAACACCACCAAAATCGCCAATTTATACACAGACACTGAAGGCAAGGATACATGACAGTATGAACAGGAGGGAGCGGCAATTAAACTGCCAACCTTCCAGTATTGGACGACCTGCTTTACCTGCAACCCAGCTAATTCTATGGGAGAGGGAAATAGAACAGGGCAGAGTTATCAGAGTGAGGATGAGCTTGTGGACAGTGACGAAGACAATGATGCTGATGTAAACCTGGATGAGAGCAGGGACAGTTCAGAGTCAGAGTAAGAACCGATTATCAGTCACAGATATATCGGGGCCTGATAGAACGGCCCCAGTTCTATCGGGGGTTCTATTGAATCGGTGAAATGTTGCGCCAATAGAAAAAAAAATGTGACAATGACAAAAGCACGCGCTGGTGCACTGATTTATTTTGTCCAGTGGAGCGCGCTGAGCTCAGCCAGAGACTTTGGCTCAGCTTACATTTCAGTGAAGTCCCTCCCCCACTCTACACCACGAAACCTCCCAACCATCAGTCGCTCAACCAGCGGACTTTTCCCCCGTTTCCACAAGCCACGGTGAGTTAGTTCATGAAATAAGTAACTGTAAACATGAAAACATCATTGGAACAGCAATTATAGGCCACATTTCATTGCCCCTTTCAAAAATGTTCCTGGCCAACATCTCTTGTGTAATTAATAACTGCGGCAACTTTGCCATATCATCGCAGATGTTGTCTCAGTAGTAGCATTACATGAGTGGCATAATGAAGGGCACAGTACATGTTTGAGCAGCAAAACAGTAAAGAGAGCCCAACACATGACATGCCATTGCTGTATAATTTTCGATTGGATTGTCCTGTGTTCATTTCCCCGTGTTTGTGAGACAACGCAGAATGCCCCCACTACACTTTTGTTGAAGTAACGTTTGATTGATTGAATACATTATTAAAAGTTTGCAAAAAAGCCCCGAAGGGTACAGTTTAATAAAAATACAATGCTGAAAGGATTGAACCAAGAAAGCACTAGTCTCCCCGACACGACGTGGAATCACTTTTATTTTATCGCCGTCATTTTGGCTTGGTTTGATTGTTACGGCTCTAAAACAACACGACCTCCGCTGTAGCGTTAATATATTGACATTGGTCAAGAACCATAACGTTAACGTTATTATACCATGGCTTGATAATCAATAATTTTATTGAAATATGAGTCAAGGAAACCTTGTATTGAACTATAGCTTTTTTGTAATCTGCTAATCAATCAATCGTAAAAAAAAAAGGGAATACCACAGCAGTTTCTTAGCTGTTGTGGTATAGTATAACGTTACATGACTTATTGTTGTTATTATTGTTGTTATATTATTGTTATTACTGTTACATTTAAGATTTGTTTTGCATGCAAATATGACTCAGCACACTGTCACTCCACTTTTTCTCAGCTTGACTGAACAAGTTCAAATGTTAAAAGTCTTGAATAAAGACATTAATAATTAAATTAATAATTTAAGAAAGCATCTGTCTGTACTACTGTCACTGTGACTGTACTATTGCATAATCATATCGGTGCAAAATCTATGCACAATCCAAGGCCTGTTTTCATTCCAGCTCAAAAACTCACTATATTGGTTGCATATCGGCTATCGGTGATTGCACCCCCTCTAATATCGGCTATCGTTATTGGGCCAAAAAATCCCTATTGGTCGGACACTAGTAAGAACCAGAATCAGAATCAGAACCAGAGGAAGCAGGTAGAGGTATTAGATAGTTCATCCTCAGGGGCGTGCATGTTTGTGTGAATGCATGTAGAAGTATGTCTGTGTGAGTAAGTTAGTTTTTGCGTGTGAGGAGTGACATATTGACAGTTTTGTTACAGGTTACATGCTATTATTACCATGAATTCCAAATAACTAATAAAATAATATTAATTTTTTTACTTCTTAAATGTTGGATTATGCATTTCACAAAGAATAAGATGGATTTGTTTAGTCTTGTTGTCAATATATATATATATATATATATATATATATATATATATAAAACAAAAACCCCCACAATATTCTTTTATTTCAATTTTCCGCACCCCTCCTGGTGGGGAAAGTTAACTGAGTGGACCTTGAGCAATTTAATTGAAAACCCCTGGTATAAATGTACTCAATTGTTATATCACTTTTGTTTGACTGCTCAGTCAATTATCTACTTCTTCTTAGTCCCGTTAGGGGTCAAAGGTGACTGGAGCCTATCCCAGAGGCAGGGTACAACCTGGACAATGGCCAGTTACTCACCAGATCAACACTTGGATGCAGGTAGTGACAACAACCATGTACTCTCACATTCATTTGGAGCTATTCAGAATTTAGAATTCATCTATTGGACATGCAGACTTCTCACAGAGAGGCTGAGTGTTGGCTGGCCCGAGCATCAAACCCACAACCCTATTGCTGTGAGGTGTGAATTCCCACCATGCACCCGTATGTGTGTTTGACTAAAAGTTTGTAAAACACTTTGGAACTCATGTAAAATATAATGTATAGTAACAGCACTAGTATTGTTCTATACCTCCATGTCATCATCATCTGTTGTTGGGCAGTTTTTGAGTTTCTCTGGGTGTCGATACTTCTCCAGCAGTTCCAGGGTCAGTTCCTGGTTCAGACCTTGCTGTGTCAGGAATGGGTTCTGGTGGAAGAAGACCAAGAGAGACCATCAGCAGCGGGACAGGCCAGAATTTCGATTAGGCGTGGGACCATTAAACATTTTGATTGTTTTCACTAGTTCATTGTCATTCACATATTGTCCTTCTGTCCAATTCTGGTCCCAACAGACGGACACTCTCCATGACCTTTAATCTTTTATGACCAGTATGGTGGGAATATACAGTAATAATAGGTTTAATAATGCTCCAGTTATGTACTTAATGCTAAAAAAAAGCTCTTCAGAGCTATAACTGAAATGCAATTATAGTGGCTTAAGGTTATCATACCATCACAGCCTTGTGAGAAAGACCCAGGCCCATGCTGCGGTCACTTTAAAGAGAGACTATAACGGGTACACTTTTTCTCAATGACAGAGAACATCCATTGCACAAGCACTGTCAACAAGTGCTTTTTTCAATCTTTTCGAGCAGAATAAAAATGCGGTTAAATAACGTGTAATATCATGTGCTAAATTACAGATGCTGACTAATAAATATTTAGGATGAATCAAGGTGTGATGAGAGTAAAGTCATACTTCTTTTCATAATAATGAATGATTATTCTTATACCTCAACAGGGTTGATTCTACTCTTCATGGGGCTCTAGGCAGAACTATACTTCGGGGCACTGCTACAAGTTCCATATTCCATTTCACATACTCACAACTGACACCAGTTATGTAAATAATAATAACTTTCACCATTAAAATCTCCACAAATATAAACAATATCACCTTCATACAGATTACCAGGCTCCAATAACGTATCAACTTGACAATAAAGTAAAAAATGTTTGAACCATGCACCTGATTATTTTGCCAATAATGTAATAAGTTAAGTAATAATAAGTAAATAAGTAAAACATATTGTGTTATTGGCAGGTTATTACATTATTGGCCTAGGATGAAAAAAAATCCTTAGAAAATGTAATAACTGCAACCGATAATGTACAATACACTGAAAAATTCTTGAGAATAAAATATTTTTTTGCAGTTTTTGTGCATTTTGCTCATCAAAAATAGGTGAAGCGAGAGGCGTGGCTAGTCTTCCCTGACAGTAGCTTCAATACAAGGTTCAAATTACCTTATGAAAATGAGAAATATGGTGAATACGTGGCGTCTAATACATCCCACTGACAATTTTTTTTCATTCTATTCACTCTGTTCATAAATCTTGAACTAGTTTACTTTTAAATTTCTTCTGAAATTATGCCTTATATTTCCAATTTCACTTACCATAAGTATTATCATATCTGACCATTTGCTTCAATTTAAAAACATTATCCCCAAACAAAAATAAAAGCCCGGACCGGATGATTAATTAATAATTAATGATAATGAGGAAGTTTCATACTCCACCTTGTGGGAGACTTTTAAGGTGGTCTGTAGAAGTCATATTATCTCATTTGAATCATCTAGGAAAAAAGAGCTCAAGCTCAATGCTCGCCTAAAAGAAATAGAAGGAATCCAATTTTGACAATTTTTCTTTGCAACAATTGGATGAGGCTTCAAAGAATTAACTTGAATTTCCAGTTACAAAAGCTGATTTACTTAAGGCGATGAAATCCTTTCCATAGGGGTAAAGTGGGGGTCCAGATGGGTTCAGCTAAGAATTCTTCAAAAACTTTCATTCTAAAATAATTCCAATAAGCCATAGAATGACGTAAATCCAAGAAACCCCCAAATTTACTGTGTGAGGCAAATTTTTGCTTTTTATTAAAAAAGGTACAGGAGAGACTGACCCTGGTAGTTACAGAACCACTGCCCCTCACCTAAATTGTGATATAAAAAACCCCTAAAAATACTGGCTGCCAGTCTAGGTATGCATATTGCTAAAATTATACACTCTGACCAGAGCGGGTTTGTTTCCACAAGATTATCCTTTAGCAGCAGCCCCTTGCTTTTTAATACAGTATACTCAGCATGTCAAAAATATGAAAGCTGCCATTTTATCTATTGATGTCCACAAGGTATTTGATCAGACTGAATGGTCATACATATACATTGAAAAAATTTGGGTTTGGGCCCAACTTTATTGAATGGGTTAAAATTACGACTGCACCGATCCAGCTGAACCCTGCTCGTAAGCACGCAGCCCCATGTCTTTGAGCACTCCCTGTGCTGCTGCTTTCTCTGTCTGAGTGGTCACAGAGAGATGGCGACTGCACGAGGTGCGACACATTGCTCTCAATAACAACTGAATAGTTCATAATAAAAGTAAATGCAAACCGCTAATTTGATTCACTCCATCTTGTCATCTACCCCAAGACTTGACAGTGTATGCACCACAAACATAGAGCTACACATAGTAGATCGAAACTATGTATTTACTCCAATGACCGGTATCCCATCCAGCTTTTTTGTCTGGATTGAGACTAGTTTTCGATCCGAGTATCGGTGTATCCCTAGTTAAAATAATATACTCACATCCTGCATCTTCTCTTCTTACTAATTCAGAGAAATCACAGCCGGTAAAGTTGCAATGAGGCGTCAGGCAAGGTGACCCTCTCTCTCCATTCTCTTCCATTTAGTTATGAAATCTTTGGCAATAGGTAGTAAGGCCCTCTCAAAGATTCAAGGTGTAAAAGTTGGTAGTGTTGAGGATCTTCTAAATGTCGAGTTAATGCTATAAAGATGGTTGTTCTTCTACTTACCCATGTCTTTTTTTAAACAACTGGACTATATTATTCTCTCATTTGTATGGGCAAATAAACCATCTTGTATTTCCAAAACTCACCTTCAAAAATAAAAAAATATGCGTGGCCTTGGCTTGCCTGTTTTTAGACATTATTGTGCTGCTAATGCTAGCAAAAACTGCTTATATTCTGGCAACTATGTCTCCATGAGGATAAGCGGCCTATGCCCATTACACTGTGGGTGAAAACTGAATCAATCAGACAGTCCTCTTCTCCTCTTTTACTTTTTTCTGGCAACCATTCATTCATTTTCTACTGCTTCTTCTTGCTGTGAAGTAGTAGTGCTAAACACTCCTCCCCAACCAAACTTACTTAAATGTTCACAGAATTTTGTAGATATAGAATCATTGTGTATAATAAATCAAATGCATCTGGGATACTTATATCTAGGATATAAGAAAGAGCTGGTGATGAAGTTGCAGAAAGATATTATGTTGAGCGAGGAAAATAGTATAGCTGGTCTAGCAGGTCTGGAGAAAGCCTTAAAGCTGATCCATCGGGTCAAGAAGCTGGAGAGAGTTTCGCAAGCAGCACTATTGAGAATGTTTGATACAAGATAAGGTAATATTAATGATTTAGAAAGACATTGTTGCTGAAGACAAAGGGACAGGTGTAGGTCAGATGTATGGCTCTGCAGCTGAATGCCTGAAAACCTTGCAGTGGAAGCAGGAAAGTGTGTGAAGGTGGTTTAATGACCTGGGTTGTAAGCTTCACTTAGAATGAATTGAATATGATCGGAACTTTGTAGGGTTGCTGGAGATTGGGGTTGGCTTTTGTTAATGATTTCAATCATTAACTGCTGAATTTTAACATGGGCTTTATAGACCACTCTTCCCCCCAAGGAATGGTGCAAATATTATGGGCATAATACTATGGTTCACATGGCTCCATTGATGGTTATTCTGATTGAAGCACTATGCATACTGTAGCTATGATGAGGTAAAGGGACCCTATCTAGGAACTTTAAAGAGCAGCAAATTCTGAGTGAGGTCTTTGACTGGTTTGCGGTGGCTAAGACGTTTAGACAATTTGGCCTTTGGCTACTAATATGGAACATGAGCGGGGATTATACCATCGTGAGACAGGTTAGTTTTGCCCTAATAATGGTGTGTTGTTTTTGGGATTCTTTAGGCCAAAGTGTTGGGACGAAAGGATGTGTGTCCTTGGGGATTAAGTGTGGTTTGATAAGGAGGGATGAGACAAATTGAGAAAATTCAGAATGGAGAAAACAGGCATTGGTGGAGATACAGCCTGGCCCACAAGGAGGTGCTGTAAGTACCAGGTGAGAAGTGGCAAAGTCGTTCTGGTGTCATCAATGATGCAGGTTCAGGTTGTCAGTTTGAATAGAGTGGGCTGAGACGTTTACAGGGAGTGTAAAAAGACAGATCGGGAGGAAAGCAGAAAGGAAGTTGAGAGGACCCTGCTGCTTGAGAGTTCTCTTGTGTCATTGTGAAGGTTGCAGCAGTAGGCAGGATGCATGTGTTGATGGAAGAGTAGAGGAAAGGGTAACCCTAACCCTGTTTGCTCCCAGTCTGTGGGCCTTGATGACGTCAGCTAACTTATGCAGGACCCGGTCATGGTGCCATCCATAGCGACCTTGAGTCAGTGTCGTTTTGCAGCTGGACAGGATGTGCTGTAAGCTGGGGTTCTGATGTCCACAAAGCTGCCAGCTCCCCTCTGCACCGTACCAGAGGTGCACATTTTGTGGATATGGGAGAGTGTTTTATGTGGTCCTGATTTGGAAGCTCAGCCTTGCTTGAGGCATCAGGACCCTGTTGCTCACAGCCTCCCACGTTGTCCATCTCCCTTGTTGGCCTTGGCTTAAAGCTTTGATGTTATAGCTCTCTTCTTAATCCTTCTTAATCAGATTTTTCCTCTCTATCTTTCAAGCATTTGACCACATCTTTGGTGAGGTTCCCAAGCGAAAGCCTGCCCTGCCATGTTGCGCCATTCCAATGACTGTTTCAGGCAGGTTATGGCCTGGTGTACTGCATGTGGTGCTTTCCACTTACTTCCAGTCTGCACTAGGGCCTTGGCGTTGGCAGAATTACATCAAGCCCAATAATGTTATATTGTTAAATTCCTCATCATGTCAGGGTACTTCCTGCCAAATTTCATTGTTTTGCAACACTTAATATGACTGTAAGACCTTATTATCCTGGTTCCCATAATTACATTTGAAGTCCTAAAAAAGAGTTTTTTTCAGCTCCTGTAACCAAATGTGGCCAGGTTGGATAAAAAGATGATGTACAAAGGTATAGACTAATGACAAAATGTTTGCCGTACCTTGTAAGGTATTATGTTATTGGCCATTATTATATTATTGGTTGCCACAGACTTCCTTCCCTTAATAGGCTCATCTCTTATTGTAAAAATATCATGTACCCCTGGGACTTTGCTGTGTGCAGTACTCACAGACAGCATCTTGGAGGCGCTGGGTCTCTTGGTCGGTTTTCGCACCAACATGGCCTTTACAAAGTTATAAAATGTGGATGACCTACAGACAGAACAATACAGTCAGTGGATTCAGAAAGAGGCTTGAGAAAGGATTCACCATTTCACCCAGACATGCATGTCTTTGGACAGTAAGAGGGATCTGGAGAAACCCCACAGAGAACCCACATTTACATGGAAGGGACATGAAGACTCCACACAGACAGCCCACGACCCTCTGACTGTTGGGAGACTGTTTGGAGGGGAATGATTAATCACAGCTCAAAGTTACGCTATAGTTCAAACTCCAGTTGAGCTTTAAACTTGACTACATAGTGCTCTTTAAACATTGCAAGTTTGTTTTTGTTTTTTTTTATTTGTGGGCATTTTACCTCTAATGTGACATGAGATTAAGCCAGGCATGCTACATGACAGTACTTACCACTTGGATTTGTCCTTGAGTTTTGGAGGCTGGTATCCACTCTTGGACATAAGGAACAGAACTCTGCAGGAAAAAAACAAAGTCACAGAATGGCCTGACAATGCGCAAAAACACACCAAGGGCTAATCACTTAAGATTTATACTGTGATAAATTAATGTATTAATAATTGGTGGTGATTGGTGATCTGAGACATACACTGAGACATTCTGAGACAGTGAGGTCACTTTCAGGATGGATTGTACTATTGGTTCAGAGCCCCACACTGTTGTGGTGTGTGTGGATGAGCACACATTTACCTCAGTGGGTGCAGGTCGAACAGAGGTGGCTGGAGCTCAGCCAGCTCGATGGCCGTGATGCCCACAGACCAGATGTCACACAGCTCATTGTAGCCACCTTTAATCTCCACTGCAGCTACTTCCGGAGCCATCCTGACAACAGAACACAGCAGGGAGTCCTTCCTCAGGTGATTAAAATTATCTAAGCTCTGAAAGCTGTGAATTGAGTTGTACATTTTGTAGGGCGTCAGATTCTAAGCCAAATCTAAGGAACAACTCACCAGTATGGTGTCCCAATGAAGGACATGCGTCGGGCCAGAGTTGCAGTGATCTGAGCGGAGATCCCGAAATCAGCTATACAAGAATATAACACAATTCCACTGAACAATAAAAACACAAGAGCACTGTTTATGTGGATAGAATGTCTAAAGTAGTTACCTAAAATATTCTGGTAAATAATAGGTCACATTACAATAGCATTATCTGTTTGAGTATTAAGTAATAACATGCTGTCCATCATCAGTATTGTTTTATTTAATGTTATGTTTATACCTTTTACAAAAATATGTATTGTTATTTCAATGTAATATTATTTGGTAAATAAAAGAGTACTGTGAAATGCATTACAAAGGTACAATGACTTGATTTTGGTAAACCACAATTGTTTTATTGTGAAGGGTGCTTAATCGGAAAAATGTGAAATGTGAAAATCTGAAACGCTGCCATCTTGACTATTCAGATAAAAAAATGACGAATATGCCCATGAAATGTCCTTGGGAGGACTGCATTTCGGACTTTAAAGCACCAACTTCACATTAATGTAAAATTTGTCTCCAAAGCCCGGAACCATATGATAACCCCAAATTGGGGACCTTGTCACGGCCACACACAAAGCTGATCCAAGCCCTAACTGATACTTTTTGTTGGCACAGGTGTCTACATGATAATGAGCAGGTTTGAAGCTCCTATGTTGAAAACTCTAGGGGGAAGATGCCACAGCAAAACCATAAGACTTGCTCAAAAAGTTTGGAAAACTTTTGAGGCCCCCCTTCTGTAAATGATGCTGAGGCAATTTGAGGTCATTTTGCCAAACACCCTAGGATGAGTTTGTGAAAACATGAGGAATACGAAATCTGACTGTGCAACTTCCAAGATGGCCAACTTCCTGTTTGTCAAAATAATATTTTTGGTTTGCCTCAATCTGACACTACAACAAAAAAAAGTACTTTCACTTCCCATTGGCATATTTTCACTTTTCCAGGGTGTGCTATTGAGCCCCCTTTTCATGGGTTTCAATTGCAAAAAAAATATTATTCAGTGGTCTTGAATTTAGGGTGAAGTTTGGTGCGGTTTCGGTTACATTTAGGAGGTAAATTTAGCATCCAATTCTCGCCTCCCATTCATTTATATTATAGATTTCAGACGATTCTATGTCAACAGTTTTGCAGATAGGGGAGGGTCGTCTTAGGCTTTAATGTTCAGGGGACCATGAGGAATGTGTGTACCAAATATCAAAGTCAGCCAGAGCCATTTCAAAAGGTAGCCATTATATTTGCATATTAGTGTGGTCAGGGCGTCATTGTGCATAACTGCACCGACTCAATACGACCAAGTGCAAATTTGAACAAATTCCGTCAAACGCCCTTGGACGAGTTTGTTAAGATATGAGGAGTATGATATCTGCCTGTGCAACTGTGAATAGAATCATGATCCCTCTGGTCTTGTTGCCCACCCATCAAGCTCTTCATGCATAAACCCAATAGATCTTTTAAGCTCTCTCTTTATCTTCTGTATTATTGATCAGTTTTCTTTACCTTCTCTGCTCTGTTGTTAACCGCTTTCAGGATGGATTGTACTATAGGTTCAGGCTCATCGCCGCAGGGTTTTTTTGGCGGCAGGCTGTGAATCGGTGTGTCCAGATGATAGTTAGCTTGTTTAACAAAGTTTACTGTTTGTAAATGATCAAAATTTACCATGGTTCTTTGGTTCTTTTGCTTGTTATTATCTTCTCAAATGGCACAATAACATATTTTGGCTTCTCAAAAGTCATTGCAAATGAGTTGGAGTCCAATTTATACAGAGACATCTTAAAAAGCATATGGACTCACCCCCATCTTCATCCGCCCATGCTGTTAACTGTTCCTGTGTTTTCAAAAATGAACAGTAAATGTTCATAAAGGTTTATCCACCTCTGTCATCATTCTAGAATCTTTCACCACGTAACATTTTGGTGCCGAAACCCAGGAAGTAAGTGCCGAACCCCAGGAAGTTTTTGATGGAGTAGCATTCAGGAGAGCCTTTGTTGCTGTTAAGTATAGTTAGGTATTTATTTTGAGTGTATCTATATTTCACACACACTTAACCTGTAAGAGACATTAAAATGGCTAAATCAACACGCATGGTTTGGAGACGAAAATTCCACCCGTTTATTCTCTGTCAGCCTGTAGAGTGGTTCTTGCTCGGTGCTTGAAGTGTTGAACTCCTCAGTAAGAAAAGTAGCTACGGGCAGTCTGCTCATTTATCATTTCCCATAAACGGCTTCATCCAGCCTTTAGATTCATGGTTTGATTCCCACTCCTTTCTGTATTTTTAGTGTGGCTCCCTGGCAAGATTTTTAGCTTATGTCACAGAGAGGCATAACAGTGGATGAGTGAGTGATATACAAAGGCTGTGCGAGTCTCTAATGATACATCCACGCTCTGGACGCGGAGAGGTGAACTTCTCCTGCTCTGATGCAGCTAAGAGGGACTGTTGAAAGTGGTATGGGCTGTCTGTGAGCACTTTGGGCAGGGGGAGGGGCGCACTGCAGCACTCGCTGCTCGTTGAGAAGAGTGACACTGAGGTTCTTAAAGTTTATATTTCACACTTTTGGTGTGATGGTGGCAGCGTGGTGAGGCCGCCGTTTTCACTCTTCCTAAAGCTTAAATTATTGTTTTTTGTGGGTTTATTGTTATGTAACAAAGAAGAATAATACTCAAACTGATGAACTTTGGCAAATGCGGGAAACGAGGCAAACATTTTGTGGCAAAACGACACCTGATGGCCGAAGTAAACAAGCAGCTCGGTAAAAAACAATGCTGCCTTGGTTAGAGCCATGGAGGACTTAATGACAAAATATTTTAAGGAGGCTGATGAGAAAGCAGAAGCGTGCATGAACCAGCTTGAGAAATGCATCAGTGGTATGTAGTGTTAATTTTATCAGAAATTTTTAAAGTTAGTCTTAGTTTTAGTCCAGTTTCAATCGCGCTTGTTAGTTTTTATCACATTTAGTCAACTTCATCCCATTTTTATTTAGTCTAGTTTTAGTCGACTATAAGTTGAGCATTTTAGTCTTTATTTTAGTCCAAGAAAACATAATTTTATTCGTCTAGTTTTAGTCAACAAAAACTTTTTTGTCAGCAGATAAAATGGATAATATGGCTACGGTCACTACATGCTAAGAAGCTAACGTAAGTTAGCCAGCCACACACAATTATATCAACAAGTGGCTAGTATCGCTACATGCTACGCAGCTATTAAATCAAGCTATGGTTTCCAGCTTTTTCACGCCTGCTCATTGTTAGATGCCCCAGGTACACTGACCAAGAACGAATTCTAAAGGTAAGCCAGACAAAAACCGCCAGAAGATGCCAATATCCAGCTTCAGTTTGCCACGGACTACAGTGATGTTACTGCAACACGTTGTAAATCATGCTACAAGGTGATGCAAAATAATGTATTTGTATCTAATGTATCCAGCTACGATTAAGCTCATCAGAGGAAAAGATGAATACATATTTAAGGAGGCAAGTGAGGCTGAACAGTTTATTTCATCACTGGACAAGTGAAAGAACTTGTAGTTTCTGAACATGGCAACTACGTATTTGAACATTAGTTCCAAGGATTACCCCACTGTCAAAAACTTTATTCATTGGGGATTGTGGAAGCAGCCACAGCCTTGTTATATATATGATTTTTGGAAATTGAAAGAAAAATGAAAATGTGAGAATATCTATTGAAGGTGTGGAAATTGAAAAAGTTCATGAACATTTTTTTTTAGGTGCCAGACTGAGCAGGAAAGCTCACATAGATTATGTAAAAAGAAAGGTATGTCAAAATATTGGCGTCTTGTATAAAGTAAAAGATATGTTAGACTCTTCTTGTTGTTGTGTAACTCATAAATTTTCACCATATTTTGGATGATGCACTGAAATCTGGGGTAGCACATAGATAAATAACACTAAGCCTTTGTTTTTTGAATTATAAACAAGAAAGGAAACAGAGAGCATACAAATGGTTTGTTTGTCAAGTCCAGTTTGCTGAAGTTTCAAGACATGGTTGATTAAAAAATATTATTAATTATGTGGAAAGCCAAACACAGAATTTTACCTGTAGGAGTGCAAAAGTTCTTTGGTGTCTGTTTGAGGAACATGGCCACAGAAGGTAGTGTAGTTTTAAAACTCCTTTTGCATGCACCACTTCAAAACAGAAGTGTCTCTCTGTATGGAGTGAAGGTATGGAATTCTCTGGACTTTAAACTAATTTTAAATGTTGCAGTATTACTAAGAAAATGTACAAATAAATATAAATATAAATATATATATATATATATATATATATATATATATATATATATATATATATATATACACTTGAGATTGACGAGGTACAACACAAATGCTACACCAGCACCTTGAGACTGTACACTAGCCGTAAGGAAGAAGGCCGAGGACTAGTGAGTGTGACAGCCACTGTCCAAGATGAAACATCCAAGATCCATAAATACATCAAGGATAAGGCCCCGACAGATGACGTGCTCAGTGAATGTCTCAGACAATGGCGAACAGAGGAAGATGTACTGGAGGTACCATCATGGGAGGACAAACCCCTACATGGGATATACCACCGTCAGATAACTGAAGTGGCTGATATCAAGATATCCTACCAATGGCTAGAACGAGCTGGACTGAAGGACAGCACAGAGGCACTCATCATGGCTGCCCTGAACACCAGAGCAATAGAAGCCAAGATCTACCACTCCCGACAAGACCCAAGGTGTAGGATGTGCAAAGAGGCCCCTGAGACAATCCAGCACATAACTCCAGGGTGTAAGATGCTGGCAGGGAAAGCATACATGGAACGTCACAACCAAGTGGTTGGCATACTGTACAGGAACATCTGTGCAGAGTATGGACTGGAAACCCAAGGTCACCTCCTAAGGTGGTAGAGAACAAGCGCGCCAAGATCCTGTGGGACTTCCAAATCCAGACTGACAAAATGGTAATGGCGAACCAACGGGACATTGTGGTGGTGGACAAACAACAGAGGAAAGCCGTTGTGGTTGACATAGCAATACCAAGTGATGAATAACATCAGGAAAAAGGAACATTTGAGAAATACCAGGGCCTTCAAAAGGAGCTTGAGAAAGCCTGGAGAGTGAAGGCATCAGGTGAGAGGTGCTCATAATTAGTTAATTATTGAATATTATTATTTGATGTGGCTAAAAAATGGACAGGTTGTATAAGACTGATCATCTTCCTGTTTCTTTTTTGTTTGTTATGATTGGGATGATGTCCGTTTTTTTTTGTGTTTTTTTTCTTGTTTTTGTTTATTGCTGTGTTTTGTGATGAAAATTATGAAATGGCATGAAGGAAATAAATAAATAAAAAAACATATTTTAAAGTCACCAGGAAAAGACCAGGAAAAGTCACTAGATTTGTCGCTAGTTGCTTTTTTGAAAAGTCGCTAAAGGGGTCCGAATAGTCACTAAATATAGTGACCAAGTCACTGAGTCCTCTACAGTCAAATGGTCCGGCTGTAGCTGGGGTCCTTCAGTCCTGTGCTCATTAGTTGTTCAAAAAAACTTCCTGACTGAAAATTGTCCCGAAATACTTTTAAAAAAAAATAATTTTAAGCCAATGGCCGATCTCTAAAAATTAGCAAAAATCGGCCCTATATATTGGTCGACCTCTACTACTTAATGGACCTAAAATCAACCCACAAGTGTGACACTTCAACTCCGACTGTACTTAAAGTAGGAGATGTTGTTCTGATGGGGAGGACCACACTAACCTTGCGCTGCAGCTGGATTCTTGCAAGATTTGGGAGTTTCCAAACTCTCGCAAATCTATCTTGTTTCGCACCAAGCAAACTGTGTTGGCTCACTGGACTCTTGTGACCAATGATGTGGCAGCACTAACCGGAAGAGGCGGGTTTTTAATTTGACGAAAGCAACAAGCGTTCTCTTCTACTCTTTGTTAACAACATGGCTACGCCAAAGGAGGATAGCGTTGATGCTGCTATCAGATCAGTTTATCAGAAGTAGAGAGTATTTCTTCTTTGAAAGAAGCGCAAAGAGTGGCACGACATATGAATCGTTGCTACGATTGGTTAAAGAAACCTCATGGTAGGCGGATACTAGTCGTGCTTCATCCAGTCACCTACCAAGTTTTCTACAGAAGGCGCCTCCCTTTTGCAAACTATTTCAACAGGATCCTTCCCAGATGGAACTGTATATCAGACTACGTGTGGAGCAGTTCAATCTGGCGGAGTCAGGTTAGGACCACACACCCAGACAGACCTGGAAAATGAGTAGAATACCAGAGGTTTTTCCAGGCAGAAATGGTCTCATTTGTTCATGTAATGTATGCACTTCTACAGGTAGTTTATTGAGAAGACCTCTACAGTTATTATATCCCTTAGAGGTCTGTTAAAGTGACAGTTAATACTGATTGTGTGTGTGTGTGTGTTATTTCAGTGTAATTTGGTACATTTATATAAGTGGTAAAAGAGTACTGTGAAATTCATTACAAAGGTACAACGAAATTATTTTGGTGAACTGGAAGTGTTTTATTGTGAAGGGTGGTTAACAGGAAAAATATGCTTGTGTTATGCCGCCATTTTGACTATTCAGGAAAAATGAGGAATAGGCCCATGCTGTTAACTGTTCCAGTGTTTACAAAAATATAAAGGTTCATCCGCCTCTGTTGTCATTCTAGAAGCTTTCATTATGCAACAAATAAAACAGTTGTGGAAAAATTTACACTGAAAAAAAAAAAAAGTCATGTCATTTGGTGAACATACATTAATACCACAACAGTAGGTTTGTCCTGCTCTTAAAACAATACATTAGAATTTCTACTGCATTTTTGCAGCACTGCATCATCATCATTATTATTATTATTATTATTATTATTATTATTATTATTATTATTTTGCTTGTGAAATTACGCATGATGATAACGTAATAACTAAATTTTTTTGATAAATTATGCGTCCCCTCATTTTCTATCCCTGCAAATGAACATTGCTTTATATTTTGTATTTATGATATTTGGGCCAAGAAGGCCTCAGATGGAAGATGGTACCTACCCAGTTTAACTTCACCCAGGTCATTGAGAAGGACGTTGGCTCCCTGCAGCACAAACTGCTTTAAAAAGAAAGTTGTGGAAAATGAAGGGGTGAAATGTGAAATCGGTGTATGATGATCACCTTTATGTCTCTGTGCATCTTCTTCTGTGCGTGCAGGTACTCCAGGCCCTGAGTACACACAGCACACAATACATCAAAATACAACAATTCAATTCAACAATTAAATACAATTCACACAGCTGGAGATTTGACATTTAGGCCTTACTATAGTGCAGGTATTTTAATTAAATTTTTTTTGGGACATTTTTTTTTTTTTGTCTCTGGGAGTAAAAAAAGATTAAGGTGTTCTGACAGATGGCATGTAGAGATATTAGTTTGGTGATAGAGCAGACAGTCGTTCTTAGTCCATTTCTGTGTGCCTATTAGGACTGCAAATGCTGTCGGAATGTCTGTGCAGTTTTCTATGCATCCAATAGATAGCATTGTTGTACTGAGAATAAGTTCATAGAGTTTGCACTGTTTATTTTTTTATACATTTCATATTTCTTGTACAACATTGTAAGTGGTATTTGTTTTTATATACTGATATAATTGTTTTGTTTTAAATAAGATTAGCCCTGTATATTATTTTTGTTGAATGTCGGAACTACTAACACGAAACTGGAGGTGAACGTCAACCCAGAACCAGAACTTGGACCTGTGCTGAGTGAAAGTACTCCAAAAAGACTGCATTATTACGGTAAGAAAAAAATAATCAAATAAAAAGGGTGACGGTTGGTATGTGTGTTATATTTTAAGTATGCACACAGCACACACTTATTGCTTAACGCAACATGGACCTAACCCTCCTGAGTCCCTGGACATTTTTTTGTGCATTTTGATTTTTGCATAACTTTGGCTCTGTTTATGTTGAGAAGTGAGCATAGGTATGGAGGGGTTTTGCCAATAAGGGTTTTGTAGATGTATAGTAACCAATGTATCTGTCTGCGAGAGTGGAGGGAGGGACAATTCACCAGAGAATATAGGACACAGTGGTGGGTGTTAAATGAAGCCTTGGTTACAAAGCAGATGGCAGAGTGATAGAGGACATCCAGCTTGTGAAGGAGTGTTTTAGAGGCTGATCTATAAACTATGTCATCATAATCAAAAATGGGAAGAATTGTCATTTTAACCAAGAGTTGTTTAGCGGAGTATGTAAATGAAGATTTGTTGCGATAAAGAAAGACAATTCTGGATTTGATCTTTGAGAGCAGAACATTTATGTGTGTTTCAAGTGAGAGTGTATTGTCAAGCCAAATGCCATGGTACTTGTAACAGTTAACAAAATGGATTTCAGAGCCATCCAGGGAGAAGATTTTAGTTGGATACTCAATCTGGGGCAGATTTTTGCTGAAAATCATACATTTTGTTTTCTTGGTGTTTAAGACTAAATGAAGATGTGTTTACATGTGACTTTGCAAAAAAAAATTAAATAAAAAATCAACTTTTTGAGTTTTTTTTTCCTAAAAAAAAAAGAGACTTAATCAAACTAGAGACTTAAAGACTTAAGATTTTAACCACAAAACTGGCATTCAAGGGGTTAAAAATTCAGAAAAGTTATAAATGTTTGTTATGAATGATTAGGAATGAAGTTGATGATGGCATTCATGAAAAAAATTGGAAAAAATATGTTGACACATAATATTTCTATGGCAATATTTAAAAGAGACATTTTTTGTGTCGGAGGGCATCAAGTGGAGCAAAAAATGAAGGGAGCCCTAAGAGTTAAAAGTGACTCTGACAGATGTCATTGCTATTTTTAATTATGTCTATGTCTAATAATACATCCATACACAGAACTAGCTAACTGCTAAATCTAGAAAGACGCAATGGTTTTAGGACGACAGATTCGGCGGTCTGGTTTTTCTTTTGAGCAACACAGTTCTCCTAAACACGCTGCACAAACTGGCTAGCCACTAGCCATCATGTGGGGTGTGCTTTCCCATAGGACAGGGCAGCAGCAGACCCATCTTTTTTTTTGTAGGTAAGCTTTGATTTTCATGGAACCAGTAAGCTGGATGAGAGTGATGGAGTCAATGTGCCTCCCGTTTAATGCCGACTCACACAGCAGCGAACTTACTGACAGTTGATGTCTGCAGACCCTATCTGGACATATTAAATGATGTACTTAATCTTCAAGATTAAAAGAAATTAAACCAATGCAGTCATCGCTCTTTTTGGTGAACTTCTATTATTTTGTATATTACTTTTTCATAACCACATTGGCTAAGGATAACTCTGGCAAAACTTATTATTTAGCTATAAAACTAACTGTGGCTCTGGTGTATGAATGTGTGAGTATGTTTAGTGGTAATCCAGAACGGCTGCCACATCTCTGTCAGTCGGCCCCAGGGCAGCTGTGGCTACAGAGGTAGTTCACTACCAGTGTGTGACTGTGGCGTTAATGAATACTGGACTCAATTGTGAAGCGTTTTGAGTAACTTGACAAAAAAAAGCGCTATATAAATCTAATCCATTGTTATTATTACAGATTTCACTTAATCGGTCAACAACTATAAGTAAATAAAACTAGTAACATCTCTAATTATTAAATATTGAGATATTTTTAAAAGAGGAAATAGGCTATATCAGTGCAGCTGTTGGGCCTATACTGTATTGTCTTTTGGCTCAAATCTGCCCTGTTGATTATGAACCCTTTCGACCACAGTACCTGCTTAGACAAGACATAAGACATTACACATATTAAATTTGCATAGTTTACAAAGACAATTCCAATAATCTTTTCTTGACAAAGTCAAAAAGATTAAAAGTTGATGATTTTAATACTTGTGATGTGCACCGTGTAGTGATAGGTTTTACCCCTTTTCCTGTCCAGCTACTACTACTCTATCAATAAAGGCTAAAAAAGCTCAAAAAAAAAAATCTGATCTGTGGTGGAGAACCCTGTCCAGCAGTTTTTCAAAGAACTTAAGGTATCTCCACTCTCCTTTTGCAGGAGTTTAGGTTATCTCTTGAAATATATTTATTTTATTGTCAAATATCTTCTGACATAGCTGTAAACCAGTAAGATATATGCTCTGACATTTGTCGTGCATATCTCTATTCTAGTTTTGTTTGGTCCTGGAATAAGTCCCTGTGTTGTCCTGAGTTTTTCTTGTGTAGTGTAGGTTCTGTTTTAGTCAAACAAAACTTAGCTAACAAATTCTGTAATGTACAGAGGAAAAACCAGACTATCACAAACGTGTGGTTCTTAGGAGAATGTAGAGTCTACTCTAAGATTGGCTTCATACTATACATAATTGTATTTTTTGTCTTTAGCAGGATCTGCTGGTGTATGATGCAGAGGAATGGACCACACCACAGTGACATACAGACATGGAACAAGATCAGCTCCTGACCTGAAAGGACAAGAGGAGCTGAATGAACTGAATCAGTGGCAGCAACCTTTGTGACCTTCTTTGGACTGACACATCCACTCAACCTGAAGTTTCCAAAAAACTTTAAATACACCTTTAAACTTTAACTCGTGGTGCTTAATGGAAAAGAGTTACACACAAAGACTGAGGACACAGCTGCATAAAAAGACTGACAGTAAGATTTGTTAAAAAAAAAGAAAAAGTAAATGTATGTTTGTCTTGTGAAAGATTAATGGAATATAGAGAATGATCGTTTTTACATTTATTTGAATGTAGAGTGATGGCTATGCTACACTTATTCTTTGGAAAATCAAATGCATGTGCCCTGTCCAGTTGTTTATATATATAAATATCAGTTGACTTTTTCTACATTTCACTTTTTGTATCTTGAAAGTACTTTAATAAAATGCATTTCCAATTCATTTGGAGGAACGTAAAATTTTTGAATCAATAAAAGAGGCTTGCTTGAAATAAAAAAAAATTAATCAGACAAAAATAATAAGTTACATTTACTCAAAAAATTATACTGCAGTTTTGTTTTGTTTTTAGTCAATGTAAAATCCTTCAGTCAAACAAACTTACAAAAATTGCTTCTTTGAAGTTGGAAATGACAAATTAGACTAACTTCATTTTTTTTTACGTTGAACCTATGCCAAATACTTCTTGTGAGTGATTACCGCAAAACTTTAAAGTTAAACCAAGGTGTTTTTTTTCAGTGTGTGAGTGCCAAAGATAACATCCAGTCAAAGCTAAACCCATCTTTGCCTAAAAAAAGTTGTATGTGGCATAAGTAGTATGAAATACTATTTATACCTCTCTGTGTCTGACTTTGACACACATACTTTGACTCTAAACCTGTCTAAGTCCGGGACTTAGGGCTAAGCGCTTCCAAAGCAGGGTGAGCGCCAATTCAGTCATTAACTCTTTAGTTTTAGAGTCTGACACATTTATACCAATATTTCTAATGAATAGAGAATTCTTTTAACATGCACAGTGATTCAGATGTCTTACCGCTTTTGCTTGTCTTTGTGCTACATAGCTCTGAGAAGGTTATATTTCCCTCATGGTGCAGTTTACTCATTTTACTTTCCTCAATACCTCCTGGTTAAGGTGGTGTGGATCTGGGGCTGCGAATAATTGAAAACAAACTGATGGTGGATGATTGTAGAGATATAAAGACGGGTCAGAGGCAGGACAGTTCAATGCTAAATCCAATTCATTGATTAAAACAAATCAAAGCATGTGATAAATACATATATTGAGATAGGTCTATTAGTGTCTGACAAATAATAACAACTATAATAACTAATAAATAACTAGCTTTTTAACAGCTTTTTAAAAATGTCCCATTGTTTTTGTCGCCACTGCAGTGGCCCTCGATCTATTGACTTTAAAAAAAATTGGCCTGCAGCCAGTCAAAGTTGCCAACCCCTGCTCTAAAGGATATATTTTGTTTATGAATTTGTTATTACTCTACGTCTATGAAATGTAAAGAAACATGTCTGATTATTTCTGTTAGATTTGCTTTACTTTCATTAGTTCTGCAGTGTTTTTGGTGTTTTGGTGAAGATCACATTACAACATCAGTGAAAAAGAACTCTTGTCTTCGCGTGTGACTGAGCATGGCATAGTACAACACTTCACTGCCCCGGTGAAGACAAAGAGGCGGATAGGACAGATGCTACTAGCAAGAGGTGAAGTAATAATAATAATAATAAATTTTATTTGTAGTGCACTTTACATTTGCCGGACAAATCTCAAAGTGCTACAAGCAGAAAAACAGGCATACATACAAAAAATAAAAACAAAAACAGCCTTACTTGGCCTATTGAAAGGGCTAAGAGTAGGCTTTTTTAAACAGAAATGTCTTCAGTTCTTTTTTAAAAGCTTCTACAGTCTGTGGAGCCCTAAGGTGGTCTGGGAGGGCATTCCACAGACGAGGAGCTGCAGACTCAAAGGCCCTATCTCCCATGGTTTTGAGCCTTGTCCTGGGAGGGAGCAGACGGTGCATGTGGCCTGACCAAGTTTTGGTACTGGTGTGAGGAGTGAGGAGTTCTGTGAGGTAGGTGGGGGCATCACCGTGCAGACAGTGATGGGTGTGAAGAAGGACCTTGTATTCTATGTTGAGATGTATGGGAACAAGTGAAGTGTGCGGAGGATAGGGGTGATGTGCTCGTATTTCTGCACCCTCATCAAGATCCTGGCAGCACTGTTCTGGATGTACTGGAGCTTTTGGATGCTACTGCCAGGAATCCCGATGAGGAGTGTGTTGCAGTAGTCCAGCCTGGAGGAGACAAAGGCATGGACGAGCTTCTCTGCAGCAGAAAAGGAGAGGGATGGGCGAAGTTTGGCAATATTACGGAGGTGAAAAAAGGAAGATTTATATGTGATTTATATGGTTTTTGAAGGTAAGCTGGGGGTCGAACTTTACTCCCAGGTTAGTGACTGAGAGAGAGAGGGGAATGTTGTGACCGGAGAATGAAATAGAGGAGATGGGAGAGGTATGGAGCTGGTGTGGAGTGCCGATCAAAATAGCTTCGGTTTTGGAGCTATTTAGCTGCAGGAAGTTTTGACTCATCCATGCCTTTGTCTCCTCCAGGCAGGACGTAAGGTGGGTGGCAGTGGCAGAGGGGGTGCAAGAGGGAGTGACCTTGATGTAGAGTTGGGTGTCATCAGCATAGCAATGGAAATGAATTCCATGCCTGCTGATGACACGACCAAGGGGAAGCAGATAAATGGTGAAGAGGGTTGGACCAAGCACTGAGCCCTGAGGGACCCCACAGGCGACTGTGTGGGGTTGAGATTTATCATGACCGGTTTGGAAAGAGAGGTTAATAATTTTAGTGATTAATGAGCTAATTGACTGTTTATGGGCTTTGAGCAGGGATCCAGGGTGCATGAGGAAGGTTTCGATTTCTGGATGATGATCTCGACCTCCTGCTGCGTTTTGGGGGTGAGGTGGGATAGGTGATGTGTGGAATGAATGTGGTCTATTTTTGCCGAAAAGAAGTCCATGAACCTACTGCAGTGTTCTACTGTGTTGTCAGTTTGTGTGGGTGTCTGTGGTCTGAGAAGATAGTTGATGGTTGAAAACAGTTGTTTTGAATTACCAGGGTTATTGTTAATACGGTTAGAGAAGTGGTCTGATCTGGCTTTTGAAAGTGCTTTTGAATATGTATGTTGATGTTCCCGGTAGGCCAGTTTATGCACCGTCAGTCCTGATTTTATGTAGGCCCGTTCAAGGACCCTCCCCGCTCTTTTCATCTCCCTTAGCTCTCGAGTAAACCAAGGGGCTGAATGAATGAACGACACAGTCTGGGTTGTAAGTGGGGCATGAACATCCATGATGGAGCTCAGGCTGCTGTTGTAAAAGTCCATGAGGTCGTTGACTCTTGACTGTGGGGCTGGGGAGAGATGCTGTAGGTCCAGGCTAAGGGAGGCAGAATCAGTGTTCTTGATATTTCTGAAGGTGATGAGTCGTTGTGGCTTGGTGAGAGGAGATGAAAGGGGTAGTGTCATACTAATGGCCTGGTGGTCTGAGATCCCCAAGTCATAGACGTGGAGATCGTGTATGGGTATGGAGTTCGTGATGACCTGGTCCAGAGTATGTCCCTTATTGTGTGTGGAAACCCCAACATGTTGTTAATGACTTAAGCAGTCCAGTATCTGTAGAAAGTCTGCTCCCAGAGGTCAGGAGGGAGAGTCCACATGGATATTAAAATCTCCAAGGATGATGACATTTGTAGATGTTGAGCAGATAGACAGAAGAAATTCATTTCTGCGATATAGTTAGGGTGTGGTTCTGGTGGTCGGTAAATAAGAAGTATTGTCATGAGGAGAGGATGGTAACATTTAAATGCCAAGCACTCAAATGTAGGTGTAATGTGCGGAGGGACGGGGACCAGCTGAAGGTCGGAGTGGTGTATAACCGCCAAACCTCCACCCTGTCCTGTCATGCGTGCCTTCTCCAGGTAAGTATAACCAGAAGGGCAGGCTTCAATTAGCACCAAGAATTCCTCGGGCCTGTGCCAGGTCTCCGTGAGGCACATGAGGTCAATCCCAGTGTCCAAAATGTGATTTTGGATCAGCTTGCTTTATTTGTAAGTGACTGAGTGTTGAGAAGATCCAGTTTGATAAACGGAGGATTGGTGAGTTTTGGAACGGGCCGGAGAAGGCTGAGGTCTACTCCAGCAGATTTTTTGCCCCGCCTCCTCTATTGACGCCCCCGCACATCAGGACCAGTACTGGCTGTACTCTGATGACGTGACCAGTGTGCGACGGTGCGTGCTGGAGACCAGAGTGATGGGCCGTTTCTCAATTCCTAGTATGCAGACTCCGGACTTGTGTACTTAGAGGTACAGACTTGTGGGAACAGACTCGGAGAATGGACTTGAGGAGAACGCGAGGACGGACTTCCCTTTTTTGTTTTATTGGAACGAGGTGTACTTGATGACATCACAGCTCTTAGGTGCGCACCATTGATGGAAGCTTTATTTGCGCACCTAGCTCATAGGCCTAAGCTTGTTATTGTGATTTGTTTGTAGCCTAAATAGTAAATTAAACATAACATAATTAAGTCAAATATAAGTCATTATATGACTATAGTTTTATTAGAGAAGTGACATTTCCTTTGTTGTGGATATTTAAAAAATATATATGTGCACTTCATAAATCCTGTTTAAAAAGTGTCTCAAAATTGGCTGTAAGAACCACAAAAAAAAAAAAAAAAAGTGTTACCAGCGTGATTCTGAGTGCAGCCTCACAGTGGCTATAGTGACAGTAAATAAATAAATCATATTTTATCAACAAATTTTGATTCTAAACTGGTACATTGGTTAAGATCATTATTCACTGGACTACGAGCCTAATATTCTAAATTAAATGTAAAGTTTGAAAGATACAGCTGTGTGTCTTCTCCTCCGTCATTTTCAAATCCATGCGGCTTCGAACTGCATGCTGGGATTTATACCTGCCCGAGTATGCACAAGTCTCCTCTGATGCATCCCCGGTAAAACGGGCGGAGCAAGAACACATCCGGGGATTTAGAGCGGACTCGCCGAGAAGCGGATTTTGAATTGGAACAGGACTTGGGCTGCGGCAGATGACGTTTCACAAGTCCACGAGAACACAAGTCCACAGAAGTACGCAAATTGAGAAACGGCCCTGGTATGGAGCTCCCGTTCCTGGTGAAAACAAATACGCGACGAGACCCTCTGTGGATATAGCGAGGACGTCGGAGAAGTTCCAGCACCTCTGGAGGCGTGAGCTTGTACTGAGGGCTGTACCACAGGTGTGGTTACCTGCTACAAAGGTGTGGTTAACGTACATCATGATGTCATCATGATCAGGAAGTACGGTCAGCAGCGTTTAACCTGAGGAGGGCAGCACTCATGCGGTTTTACATGTGTTTTACACCATATTTATGGAATTAGACGGGTTTTTCAAATTTTGTCAAAAATAGGAATATAAACTATGAACTGTATTACTAAAGCCCAATTTATACACACCATCAGCTAAAAAAAGTTGTTTTAGGTTTGATTTACTCTTTAAACAACCCAGGACAGCGCTGACAGCAAACCATGAAGGCTACAGTCCTCTCAGAGAAATTAACTTACAACCTGTGGAGACCGACAGAGCCAAAGGTACAACCACAGCAGGTAATACCAAGTCCAAAAGCACAGTAGGCTTAAAAGAGGAGTATCAAACGCACACAATGGAGAAGCGGCGAACAACCAGCGCCAGCGTCCTCTCCCGAAGTCTGCTAAGAGAAGTACCATGTGGTTTTAACGCACTGAACAAGTAACAAAGCAAGTTGAGAAGTGAAAGGTAAACAAGCAAGCAGTCAAGATCATGTCTTGAAAGCAGCACAAGCACTTGTGAACCGTTTTTAAAGCCTCAATCGCGTTTATAATTCCAACATGTTCATACAAGTGAAAAGCAACAGGACATTTCCATTCACCTTATTGCTAAAAGACATGAAGGCTGCATAAAAAAAGTAAATACACATTCTTCTTACTAAAATCAGACAAAGCACCCAAGTTAAGTGGTGTATTTCAATCTGTTTCTCATGACATTGAAATCTGTTATGTATTTTGATTCATGAAAGTACTACAGTTAAGTTTAAGCCCATTTGCTTCTCAGTAAACCCCTTTGAATATTTTGTTGTTGTATTTTGACCAGTATTGTGCAATATTTCGTGCTGTGTATATTGTATACAAAATACACAAGAGCTTAGTTAAAACCTTGACACACCAATAAAAGATACTCTTTTAAGACAACACATACATCACTTCTACATATATTTAACATGTCAGATAAAGGTAATCTATCTGTCTCAATTAGTTTGTTTTCCTGCCAACTTTTCTCAACCATTCATGCCCTCTCAAGCCACAGCTCCCACCAGTAAACCTTCTATTCCCTTCCGGTTCCAGACCGGCCTCAACCAGCTACTTCTACACCCCAAGTAGCCTCCATTGATCTTGTGAAAACACTTGCTGAAGCAATCACTGCCAATAGGATTTCAATTCCTGAACCAGCTATCTTCCTGGATGATGCCCTGCAGTATAACCATTGAAAGCTGTCTTTTCAAACATAGTTGACCACGAGAACCTGCCAATACAAGAAAAACTCTTTTATTTGCAAAAATGCGTTGGTAGTTGGGCTAAGAAAGCTATCAAAGGTCACTTCCTAGTTGGAACAGATGCAGCTTACTGTGCTGCCTGGGAAATATATGATAGATTCAGAGACCCTTTCGTAATAGGCAAGTCATATTGTGACAAAATTCAGTTATGGCCTAAGCTCACCAAAGACAGAGATCTCTGTGAATTTGCAGATTTCTTGAGCAGTGTTGAATCTGCCATGCCCTATTTGCATGGCATAGTCCTACATGTTTTGAAGGACTGTGTCAGAAATCAAAGGATAGCTGCAAAGCTACCAGACAGCCTAGGTTCTCGCTGGAATGGGAAAGTGACTGAGAACCAAGATGAACAAAAAATGTTCCCTAGTTTTAGCAATTTTGTCAGATTCCTTAACAAAGAGGCTAGAATTGCCTGTAATCATATCTCCTCACTACAAGCGATAAAGCCAACAGAACTAGATAGCAACCAAACTGTTAAAGACTCTTTTTTTAAGTTTAGAATAAATCACACCTTAAACGCCAAAGCACTCACCACATTACATTACATGCGCCTTTTGTAGTTGAGGAAAGAGTAAAGATTGTGCAGTCTGAGAAGTTGTTTTTCGGCTGCCTCAAAACCCCACTCCCCCCACTCCCCCAACGTGCCTACATCAAAATAGAGACAAAGAACAAAGATCAAAAGATAATCATGAGCAGTTAAAGGTCAATCAAGAATCAGAAAGACAGTCAGATCCACAAGAGCTTGAGTCCAGACAAGTGAAAACGAGTTGTGCAACAAAAGGCTAGAGGTTGTACCTTCAGTCATTCCAGTCTACATATCAACTCTGGATGAACTGGAAAATGTAAAGGTGGTGTATGCCTTGCTCGACACACAAAGCGACACTACATTCATCCTGAAAGACACAGCTGAGATGGTGAATGCTAAGACAGATCAACTGGTCAGCAGTGAAAGAGACCAGCGAGTTGGACAGAAATCTGTGCTAGGATGGTGCATTATTGGCTACAACCACCCTGAAAGCGAATTTGAAGAAGAGATCGGTGTTAGTCATCAGATTGTAGTGAAGCAAGTCCTGCCAGCTGTTGAAGCATGTCACAAACTTGAAGTCCACTGAAGATGAAGTCCATTTTGTGAGCAGGAACAGAGTTAAGAAAGTAATCTTTCCAGTAGAGATAATTGAGTTGCTTGGGATGGACTTTGTTGAAAGACATAAAGCAAGCAGCAGATGTAACGGACACTCTAAAGGATATTATAATACGTTTAATGAAGAACCTTATTTTTTTTCGTCTTTTTAATTTTTATGACAAAAAAAGGAAAAAAAAATCCCATTGAGATTAAAAACCTCTTTTTCAAGGGACTCCTGGCCAAAAGGCAGCAGCAGGTAAAACACAAAGTTGCATTATATAAAGTGACATCAAACAGACGAAGATAAAAGTGACAATAAGACATAACCAGAAATACGTACAAGTTATTGAGGAGGCCTTTTGTGCTTTCAGTTTGGATTTAAAAGCATAAAAAGAAATCAACTCAGTCAGTTTCCAAACCTTTTGCAACTCATTCCATGCATAAGGTGCAGAAAACATAAAAGGGCAAACGGGCAAATGGAACAGAGAGCAACAACTGATCATTTGAATGAAGAGCTTAAGAGTCAAGAAAAAGAACTCTTGTCTTTAAAGGTCCCATATTATGCTAAATCGACTTTTCTGAGCTTTACACCATGTTCTAACGTTGTTTCTACCTCAAACACATCCCCAAAGTTGTGTTTTGTTTCATTCGCGCATGTTTAAGTAATTTATTTAGTTTGAGCTACAGTCCTTAAAACGAGCTGTTTCACGCAATGACGTCAATATGTGAAATAAACCACTCCTCTCCAGGAAGTGCTCCTCCACACTCCTCCAGCCCCTCTATCCTGAACTGTCAACAAGTGCCGTGCTCTGCAGCTCAGACACAGAGAAGCATTGCTGCTACTGTGTTAGCTTACTTACTGTCAGCAACATTCGGCTGTGGGAGTTTTACTGCGTTGTTTTCTCTCCCAAAAAAGAATTAACATGTAAGAAGTGGTTGGAGTTTATTATTCGAAACTCCCAGGGTAAAGTAGCCAAACTGGTTTTTGTCTGTAACCAACACTTCACTGAAGACTGCTTCGAAAACCTCAACATCGTCCAAACAGGACATGGCAAAAAGTTCATTTTAAAAAAGGGTGCTAATCCCACTATAAAAGACACCGAAGAGGAGCCCAGAGCAGTAAGTACTACTATATTGCTAATGATAATTTCGAGTAGAGTTTTGTATAGTTTCGAGTTTTGTATAGCTTATGTTTAAAGATAATATCTTTGTTTTCATTCTTTATAAAACGCTAAACTGCTGCTCATGTTGCTAAAGCACATTTTGATAATTAGCGGCTGTTACCTTTTCACGGCAAAAACAAAGAGGTGTGAAAAGTGTCTGTAGGTTGTAGTCACAATGTCTAGTTGATTAGACCGTCGTCTTACTGTTGTTATGCTAACAGTGTGTGTGAATAGGGTTAGATGTGTTTGACCCTCGTTTCTTATCACGCTCTTAGGTTACACAATGACAACTGAGTATCTGTTGTATTTACCAGAGCACTTCTCAAGAATCATCCAGCTTCACAGAACATACATTTCACCAACCAGAAGCAGCAGTAAATGTACAGACAATCCCTGCATTGGTGCTAACTTGATCTGTGGCTACACAGTTATCTGCAAGCAGTCTGAGGTTACACCACTTCAGAAGTAAAGGTAAAAAATGCAACAAAAACCCAGATCATATGAATTATACAAAAAATGAACAACAACATAAGAGTACACACAAAAATGTAGGTCTTTGGTGTGTTTTTAGTCATGCATTTCATCAGGCATCCATAGAGCATTAGAGCTACAAGTACTCAATACTTTATCAGATTAGAAGTATGTTATTTTACAACAATTCAATGAAGAAAGAAATAGCACTGTCTGTTAGATCAGAACAGCTTTTACACAAGATGAATACATGACCCCAGTACAAAGCCAGTTTCCCAGTACCTTTTTTAATTCATTTTGCATATAGTGTATGTACATTCTTTACAAATTACAACAAACATTCACTTCAGGAAATTACGGAGCCTGATATAACCTGATGTGCCTCTTCCAGACTTGGTGAAGAGCAGGAGACAGAAATGTTCAATGTTACATACTAATGTATGTTTTTCATGTTGATTTAGCTCACTTAATCATCTTTAAATGTGACACACTGCTGTTGTTCTATCACAGGTGTCCAAGCAGCTGTTGCCACTACAAATAAGAGCACACACGAGGGAATGACCACTCTGATGCTTGCGCCGAGAAATCCCCAGCACCAGCTCACAAAACTCCTGCATGCAACAAACCTGAGTCGCCTGAAAGAAGAGACAAAGATGTTTGGCGATATGCTCCTTAGCAAAACCTAAATAATTTGTATTTATGTGGATTTTATAATAAAAAAATGTATGATTGGAATTACACCAGTCTTTTAAATTAGCACTTACTCTTCTTCTGTTCTTCTTTTAACTGGTCCATAGTCTGTACGATAAATGTTATTTATATTTTGAAGAGTATATATGTTTAAGCAGTTGGCCTCCAGGCCAGGATGTGCTGTAATACACGGAGGAGGAGCAAGAAGCTGATGTATTTGCCTTAAAACCTAAAAATGAAAAATGATGATCAGTATTTACAGTAATGTAAAGCTGCATTTACATTTACAAAACTAATTACATGTAGTTTTCATTTTACTACAAGGTTGCAGGAATGCTATCATTCATAGCATTTTATTATAACATCAGCAGTCTTGTGCTGTAAGCCTGTAAGTATGGGTGTGCACCATAGTCTATTTGAAAACAACATAACGTGGTAAGACAGGCATAATAGTTGAAACTTTATTACACAAATATTACTGCTTAGCTCTACATATTGCTAGGCTACTTTATTATAGTTCTTTCAATACACTGCACAACAGCTCCTTAGGAGTCTCCAGGCAGCATACATTCTCAACTTCAGTAGGCATTGTACGGTCATTTCCACATGTGCACCGATAAGCATAAGCAGTTAACACGCGCTATGCTACGGGCTACACCATAGAAACATACACAATAAATAGTTTCTCATTTACCAAGCAGAAACGTCTTGTAGAAGCCTTCGAGGTCTTTGTGTTTGCTCATGTTCTTCGAACTCAGAATCAGACTCTGGATCGAAGATATACGGCTCAGTTACTCTCAAAGCCATTGCTGAAAAAGTTATTACTACGATGTACCGTGTTTACTTCAGTCGGTTTCCAGCGGCAGTTCGTAGCATAGACATATAAATTTATTTATTATGTCTATGGTTCGTAGAGGTACCGTGACGTCAGGCAGGAAGTGGGCGGAGCCAACACGGAAGAGCTGAGCCTTAAAGTGACAGCCCCAAATCAGACCGTTCACTTTGGACTCATGATGAGAGCTCATTCAGACCGCTTGTATAAGATAATTATTGAGTGTTTCATGTTGCAGAACGTGATATGGTAACCTAAATGCATCCAAAATACACTGTATAAAGTTCAAAATAGTATAATATGGGACCTTTAAGAGTGACTGAAGCTGGCAAAAGGATTTATACTGGTTGCTCTGAGAACACACACTAAGGGTGTGTTCACACTTGCCGTGCTTGGTGAGGTTCATATGGACTCTGGTGCAACAATAAGACTGTGATAGTTTCACAAGGTAAAGCCCTTATAATATCAATTAAATAGATTCATTTAAAATATACATCAAACACATGCGAGAACTGCACTGTCCGGCTTGACAGCAAATGTCTTTCTCCGCCTCCTGCTGCTGCCGTCTGCTCTCGTCTACAATCCAGGCGAGGCGCAGTTCATCCCGAACGCATCTATTAACACCTCTCATCTTGTTTACCGTTGCTCTCCCTCAGGAGAAGATGCCGCTGGATATTTATGGACAAAATAGAGAGATTCACAGAAGCCCGCTATTTTATTATTAGTTTTATAGACTGTAAATATTCTGAATAGTACTTTAACACATGCAGAAATTTACTTAACCTACAAACTGCCCTAGTTTTTAGGTAAGATCTGTTTTTTCAGTGCAGAAAGATGAAAATCATCATCATATCAGCTGAATTAAACCAAACACAGCTTGCTAACAGCAAACGATATCTCAGCTCACGTATGGCAGCAAGCAAATATGGGGCCATGAGCCTAATTTAGTGCTACACCGTTTTAACGATAGTTTAATCTGATGCACTAGGTCAAACTTGTTCAAGAATATGAAGATGCTGGAGATACTAACATAATCTAACCTTCAATTATGTTGATAACAGTGTAATACCCTTATACAGTTTGGTGTTTCAGGCGGGTAATAAGCTATTGTTGTAAAATAAACGTAAATTAAGTAAAATAAGGATAAATGTCTTTGACTGAATAATTACTATTTGGTTTGCACCCCCAAAGGCCATATAGTATTATTTTATCAATTATATTAAATGCATGAAATTAGTGGGCTCTCTTAATGTACTCTTCTAAGATCTTGTTAGTGTCATTCTATAGTTTTTTTTACAATTCGCCTCTTTTATACATTTGACTCTCTACAGATATCCTCCAGATAATGCTGTCAGGCTGAGGCTGATCAGAAGAAAGGCTCTGCTTGGTTGTGGGGTAACCACAACAAGAGGATATTCAGACACTTAAGGCTAGTGGTAATTAAATCCTTAAACCTTCAATGCCTACCAACCTCTGTGACCCTCAAATCTAGAAAACATTTTTGTTACTCTGCAATCATACATATTTTTTTGGTAGTTAACAGTAATCACTTTCTTGCAGAGGTGACTGGACCCAATAGCAAGACTTGTTTTAAACATATACATTTTTACTTTCTCTGTCATTGCAGAGACCCTCTACAATTACCTGTCTTCAGCTGCTCCTCTGTCAGTCCGCTGACATACCCCCAGCCTTGTCTGCCTCAGCCTCATTTGACTGTGCATCCTGATCCATCTACAACTTAAGCTTCTTCTTAATAAACTTAGACAAATCTACATTTATTTGTGTGCTTCTAGATTTCAGTGAAAGCAAATTTAAACTTTAAATCATTTATTTATCACTATAGTGGTTTTTCAGCATGGCATAAGCAGTGAAGTTAATGTGGGAAAGGATCACAAATAATAAAATACATTGTTTTGTTAGTCTCTTATGTCTTAAGTGTCACAGAATTGAAATAATAAAGTAGTGCTGCAAAGATGGAAGGGTTTCTTGAACTTTCAGGTTGCTCCAGAGGTCTCTGACATGCAGTAGCAATGGTAAGTAAACTGAAAAGCAAAACTTAAAACTGGTTAAACACATATTTACTCTGTCTCTACAATAAAACACTTAACTAATATATCTAAATCTAAATAACTATTTGTTTGTTAAATTATTTAAGTAAGGTATGCAATGATGTGTCTATTAAAATGCAATTATAAGGTAAAAAAAAACTAATACTAACCACAGATACCTAATATAGATATGATAGAAAAAAGATATTTCTATTGACCCTAGTATTGAACAATACCCTTGTGTTGGTGAATTCATATTTAATAACACAGCACCATAAAACTAACCAATAAACTGATTTCTATGCAGCATATAGTTTATAATTAGAGGATGTTTAATATTATAGATAACTATATTATTACTAGAGGTATTTTTGAACAGTCTTGACAAATATAATAAACATAGATAACCTACAAGTGAAGTGGGAAAATATTAAAAAACGTAACTATTCATGTAAAAGTTTAAATTTACCTTAAGTTGAGCAGCAGCCAGAGGGCAACGCTAACAATAAATGAGCAGCGATGAGAAGTTTAGATTAGATCACGGTGGAATTTAGCCGTCATCTGCAGAGGGCAAGTACATTATCAAAGGACTCTGAGCAAGCGAGCTTCTGATAGGCTCACTTGTTACCATGCGAACGTGGACTCAACCCTGCCTATATACCCAAATTTGGGACTTCTGGCTCCAAAAAATCAAAATGGCACCTGATAGAGCGTCAAACTTGAGGTGCGTAATACAATGGGTGATGTCACACAGCTTATGTCCCGCCCTTTTTTAACTGTCAATACAGACAGCACAATTGCAGAGTAATGAACGTGTTGTTCTTAGTTTGTTGTGGTCATCTGTTTTTAACTTGTACAGTTGGATTGTTACGTTGTTAAGCTTTTTTTTAAAAAAAAATGCATACAGTTCATGCTTTGTACATTAGCTGAAACGAGCCGTAGTGCTAGTTAATCTACATTCACTGCCCCCAGTTCTCTCTGACAATGCCTTTGTCAGCCCCTGCTACGGGTTTTGCTGCTGGGCTTTAAATAGATCTGGCCCAGGCCTGGTGTCCACAGATAAACCAAATCTCTCCAGCTCAGGTGAAAGAGGAGAATTAAGACCGCTCCATCGCAAAGATACTTCTGACATCTGTCAAAATCTGTCACTGTGGGTCTCAGGTGCACGTCCCCCATTTAGCCTTGCCCTCAGTGTTAAGAGTTAAGCTCTGACCAGAGGTTGAGTTACCGTTTTTAAGTGTGAACCCTAAGTGAAAAAAATGCTGAAAAAAATTCCTATTTAACATCTGGGCTAACAGCACCACATATTGTGTGTGTGAAAAAATGTATGTTTTTTGTGTGCTGTGGTCATCTTAAACTGTGAATGCTCGGGGGACCGGGGCTTTTTGCTTATGGATGAAACTAAATTGATCGTTTTCAGTTTTGGTGTAAACTGAATGAAATGGACTATAAAGGTGAACACACCCTGAGACTGTTTAGTTTCTCTTAAAGCTGTCTCTAAATTAATTAATGTGTAGACACTATACCGTATAGATATTTAAAGCAACCCTTTGTAACTTTTCCCCAGCAGAGGGGGCAGATCTTTCTGTGCAACTGCACCTGCAGGGCAGCTATGTTTATTAACAAGTGGAGACGTTTAAGATGAAAAGTTTGGAAGAAAAAATATGTCCTCTGAAACAGCAAGGTCCTTTTAGTGTATTTAGTACAAATAGGAGTCTGCTAAGGTCCATAGTATTGACCCTTTTACTTAACTTTCACCTTTAACCTTTTAACCTTTTACTTAATTATATCAGTAGTGTGGTAAAACATGTAAGTCACGTAATCTCTTGCCATATGCCACAGATCTCATGTCTAAGAACCATTAAAATTATTTTGAGAATATATATTTTTGGCCTAAATGGTACGCTGTGCAAGTAAAAAAAAATAAATAAATAAATTTTAAAAAAGCTGAAGTACCGGGACATTCTATTATAAACTATCTGTGCTTAATACCAATATTAATACCTCTAACCTTCTATGCCACTTAGATGTTTTGCCAAAATACAAAAGTATTACTTTATATTCAGGGTTACATATGGTTGCTGTAACAATAAGTGGGTGCACCTGTAGCATCTCTCTGCAGACATAGGCGATCTGGAGCTCAGACAAAGGGCCCGTCACTGCAGAGGAACACAATCAAATCAGACACAGTTTTATCAAAATAACTTTAAAATTACATTTAATAAAAAAGTATTGTTGTGCTATTTAGCAATAGACAGCTATAATTAACAACCACATAAATGAGAGACGGGTATGTAGAGTGTTAAAAAACAACAGAGCAATGTTCCATTTAAAGTGTTCACATCTGCAGAGTCTTAAATATTGGGAATCTTCAATACTCAGCACTGACCGTAGCCCTGCATTAAATACTGTATTACCTTACAATACAATATTTTAATGAATTTAATGTCAGTTTGGAATGATACAAGCACATACATTACATGGTGTCAATGGATAATATAATCACTTGAGAAACTTGTACTGCAGATATTTAGATTTTATTGCTCAAGATGTACAGTGTCCATTGTGTCTTGCCATATATTTGTGGAGATTCTTAGTCATCCAGTCATAATGCTAAAGGGTTAAAAACAAGGCATCTGGCTTCTGCAGCTTTATTTAGAAGTAAAGACTTTTAAAACAGCAAATTTGGAAGAAACGGTAGGGTAATTTTAGTGTATTTTGTATAAACATGACTATGCTAGGTCCAGAGTTTTGGCCTATTTTTTTTTTTTTATTGTATGCGAAGTGCAGTAGAGCACCTCACTCACTTTCACCCTCTGCCACCGTTCCGGCTGCAGGAAAGTTATGACGGAGGTTTCTGTCCAGCTGAGGGTATTGTGTCAGTGAGATAGGTGCATTATACTGATCTCATGTCTAAGAACCATCCAAAATTAGAGTGAGAATATATATTTTTGGGCTAAAAGTTACACAGTACTTCTTTAACCAGGAAAGTCCCACTTAGGTTATAAATATTATTTTCAGGGGAATCCTGGCCCCATAGGACCTTTTGCACATGTTTTTATTGGTAGGGATAACTAGTACCTGGAAGAAACCTACACAGACATGGGGAAAATATGTAAATTCTGTGCAATGCAAGCTCTCAACTGCCTCATTGTGCTTCACTCATCTGGTTACACATTTAATTTGACTATGTGCTGAGGGGGGTTATAAGTCTGGTGTTACAGAGCATTTTGTAGGTTGAATCTTACCATGGTACACGTCCTGAAGGGAGCCTCCTCCACAGAACTCCATGCAGATCCACAGCTCGTTATCTCTGTGATATAAAACCTCCTCTTAACTATTATAAAGAACAAAAGCACAGCACAGCCCAAGAAAAACAGCTTACCGTATGTAGCTGCCATAGTAAGCCACAATGTTGTGGTGTTTGCAGCTCTTCACTATGATGATCTCTTGTTGGATGATAGAGAAGTCATCCTCTGGAGAAATAAACAGAGACAGGTTATGCATGATTCCAGACTTTTGGTGCACTACTACAACAGCAATGATGATAAACAAATCATAGAACCTAAATTGCAATCAGTTTTCAAAAGTTAGCAGGCAATGAAACTACACCAGCTGCCTGCCTCACTTCAGTGACTAGTATCTAGGGTCAGAGAAAGAATCTCACCTGGCTCCATCTTTATGCGTTTGAGCGCAGTGAGCTCTCGAGTTTGTTTGTTACGAGCCTGAAAAGAGAAAACGATGAGCACAAGGCACTGTTTATCAAACACAATCTAAATAAGCTCCATATAACCAACAAATCCCACACCACCTGGAAATAGGAGAGCAGGGAAGTGCATGCAGCAGATGTAATTTTAGCCTTAAATTATGTACATCTGCTGTGTGCACTTTAGCGTTTTCAGTAAACAAAATCCAAGACAAGCTTGAGTCCAAAACCTGGAAACTTGGCCAGCGGTATATTTTATGGCTGAGCAGACGCTTGTGAATGCAAATTCTTTTGAATATACAACAGTATACAATTTCTCCATTTTACAAGAATCAGTAGTGACTTGACGACCCGAGGACTTTGTTACTCTAGAATCTGAGAAGAATGATAGATAGGTTTAGTCCTGGTTCATTCCTGGTCTATCCCTGGTCTAGTCTTGGTTCACTCCAGGTCTAGTCCTAGTTCACGCGTGGTCTAGTCCTGGTTTAACTTGGTTCACTCCTAGTCAAGTCCTTGTCTAGCCCTGGTTCACTGCTGGTCTTAGGCATTTCACAGCTCAATGGCCACATCCAGCCCTCAACCTGCCTCTGTGCATCCCAAAAGAGGCTTCTGTTAAAAAAAAAAAAAAAAAAGGAATGAATCCAAGAGTTTATACCACATGCATAGTACAGTATATTATACAACCATTATACTTTTATTTTGAAGGCACTTGTCATATACTAACTAGTTGGTGAACACAAGAAATGCATTGCGGCTACACTGTTAGCGTACAGCAACAGTAGACAGAGTAGAGCAGAGTAGGATTGATGCAGAAAGCAGAACTTTAAACAAGACATGAACTTTAAAGTATTTATTTACTGAAGTCAGTGGTACTGCTGTGTGCTTAGTCTGCGGTGAGGGTGTTAAAGTATTACAATTTGCACCGCCATTTCAAGACCAGGCATGCAGACAAGCACAAGCACTTGACCAGCTTGGAGTGGGACCGCAAGTATGAGGCATTGACCACTAAGTTTCGGCTAAGCTTCACTTAGCCACAGAATAGTAATAACCATTTGACCACAACTTTGTCACATCCCGTAAAATTGCTAGAAGAAGTTAACTATACTCTGATGATGAGTTTATTAAAGACTATTTGGTGGACTGCAACACTGCTATACCCTGAAAAAAAGGAGTGCCGCTCTCCATCTGTTGTGTATGTTGTAACTAAAGAAGTAAAGAAGTGAAGAGCTATGAATTACAATTTGTTGGCAATTTGTTGCAGGAGCATGAGACTGAACATAAAGTCACAGGGTCTGTCAGACTGACTGATCTGTGGAGGAAAGAGATACAAGAGTTTTGTCGAAAGAAAGGAAAAGACTTCCCAGCGCTCTCATACCAAACTCAATGGTCTGTTTGTACATGAGATGTACAGCACTGTGAAGGCTTTTATGCAGGGGTAGAACCAAGGGTGGGGCTACAGGAAATCTGATTGCCCCCCTTAAGTGCCCCTGTGCTGTCACTCATCTGTTTTCACTATCCCAGCACTAAGTGTAAGTAGTGCTATGGAGCCTATATGATATGCCAGTCCATACCAGGACTATTTAAAAATGTCCTGGATGTGTCTAAACACAGTTCAAAAATGCGCAGATTTATGGCTATAAACTTAAATCAGCTCTGACTGTGAGCCGTAGTGCCTCTGCTTCTCTCTCTGTGCTCCTTTTGTCCCTCCCCTTTCTCACAGAACAACACTCTGACCAGTCAATCATCTGACTCAACACTGCAGGCAAACTGATAGGGAACAGGGTATGTTGTCCTGGGCCTAATGGTTAAGATGTCCCAGAGCTAGACTCTCCTATGATAAAGTTATATTTTACAATGTGCTGTTAGAGTTTTTTTTGTTATTATTTTCACTTCATTTGTTCATGATTAATGAATGTAGTGTTAAATAAATATTCCCCCAACAAGTTAGAAAATGGTTAAACCCATTACTGAGTGGAGCAAAAAAATTCGTCATCTGTGTGGATAAATCCCGTGTTTCCTCACGTTCAGGAGCTGAACTGTCAGAGGTAGGGGGTGGTGTGGTTGCAGTGGCCCGCGATCTCTTGACTTTGAAAAAAATTGGCCCCCAGACAGTCAAAGTTGCTCGTGTAGAGGCTGCTAAGGATACACAGTTTAGATAGTTAATGTCCTATTCCGGACCTGAGGTGTGTTATGTGCGTGAATATATAACGTAAGTGATCCGTTTTTTTGTTTTTCAGGATTGTAGTAAATGCTTGTTCCATGTTTAATTACTTTGTGCCACTTGTAGAATAGTTAATATGTGCAATATGGTTGGTGCCTTAATTATGAACACTCTATTTACTGTGTTACTAGTGAGGTGTGCAAGTGTGGACTGTATCCGTGTTGTTCATAGGTGTGCTTATTACTTAGAGGTGTGTCCCCATAGCAGAGCACCATATCATAAGCAGTAAATTGTTAAGTTGTTGTGCAACCACTCACCCTTTCACCTAGAACTTTTAAATAAATATCCTTCTCGGCAAAGACATTCGGTTCAGGTTTTACCGGACACCCTGCAGTGGGTCAGATTCATAGAGCACGGTCTGTGTACGTCGTGGCCATTCAATTTCCATTATTAAATAAAAAAACAGAAAACAAAAAAACGACTCATATTTTGTTTTTCGTTTCACATTTGGTAAACAAAAATGGAAAAACGGCCCGTATTCCCTTTTTCGTCTTTTCACCTAAATAGTGAGAATGGGAAACGACTCTTACACTGATTACACACTGCTCTTGATTAAAAATTAGAAATTAATAAAATGGGTCAGTTTTTTCCCCCCTGACTTTTCCGTGTGTATTTTTTCGTGACCCGGAAGAAGAATTGTAGAATAAAAAAGAATAAAAAAATAAGAAGAATTGTAGTCCCGAATTGTAGTCCCATGGTCATCCAGCGCGCGCACGCCCCTTGTTTTGATTATCATTTTATTGTCATGGAGAGTTACATTCTCTTTAGAGGTGGAAACTAACTGTCTGTTATGGACGATGACAAGAGTGTTGCTAAAATTGGAAGGATTTTTCAGGTACGGTAATTTATTAGTAATTTTATTATTCATTCATTCATTCATCTTCTACCGCTTATCCCACTCGTGGGGTCGCGGGTGGCTGGAGCCTATCCCAGCAGCTTTGGGCCGTGGGCGGGGTACCCCCTGGACAGTGGCCAGTTCGTCGCAGGGCTGACACTTAGACGCAGACATTGACAGACAACCATTCACTCTCACATTCATCCACTAGGGGCACTTTAGAGTCACCAATTCACCTATACATGCATGTCTTTGGATGGTGGGAGTTTTGAGTTGGCTACAATCAGCCAACGATGTTTTGGGTCGGCCGGGATTCGAACTCACGACCTTCTTGTTGTGAAGCAGGAGCGCTAACCACTCTGCTACCGTGCACCCCCTAATTTTATTATGTTATTCGTAAATTTTTGCTAGCTTTAGCAGAATGCGTATCACTCACAGGAATAACGTAGTTTTGCAATTACATCAGACGTGTACATGTTTTTTAATACTTAAACTAATACAATTTATAAAATAATAAAAAAGACAAACAGCTATAAAATTTTGCTTCACTAGAGGTCGCTAAAGGAGAGCATAATTTTCATCCATCTTTTTTAATGTGTGCAAAATGTAAAATGTGTACTTGTATATGTACTTTAAAGCTAAACAATGAGTGCGTTTACATGCACTTGAGTATCCAGGTTATGAGCCTTATCCCGATTATGACAGTATTCTGGATATGATGTTTACATGCGCTCAGAGAAACCAGGATACTCATATCCCTGTATACATGACAAATCTGAGTATCCTGGATATATAGGGAAGCCAAGTGTGGTGTGAGTGCTTATAACGCTGCTAGTAACATGTGACTAAGTGAACACATTATAGTGACAGAGGGACAAGTGCATGGTTACAGCAGCAGTAGAAGATAGAAGATGAAGTAGTCCCTCACTATAACGCGGTTCACCTTTCACAGCCTCGCTGTTTCGCGGATTTTTTTTTGTGCAATTTTGCATGCCGTTTTTTTACAGTGTATGAACGCGCATTGTGTTCTGCATCCTGATTGACTAAGGGAGAACTCGCGCATTGTGTTCTGCATCCTGATTGGCTAAGGGAGAACTCACGCATTGTGTTCTGCGTCCTGATTGGCTAAGGGACTGTAGACCATCAATCTCCTCCGTGCCGTGTCTTCTGTACAGTACAGAATGCGTTCGGCTTGCCAAATTTATATAAATGTTCGATCGCTAGCAGTGTGACTCTGAAGTGCTGTATGTTTGCAAGTTTACTCCCCGACAAAACCCACAATGTCGACGAAACGTTCTGCACCGACAAAGGCACCTGCGGTCGCACCCACAAGGCAGAGGAAGATGCTAAGGTTTGAACTTTGAGGGAGTTTAAACAAGAGAGAAATGTGAGAAAATGTTAATGCCTGTCTGAGAAAAGTGTGTGGTGAGGGGTTTTACAGCCTTAAAACATATATAATAATTGTAAAAAATAAAGCAGACTACTTTGCGGATTTCGCCTATTGCGGGTAATTTTTAGAACGTAACCCCCGCGATAAACGAGGGACCACTGTATTGCGTTTACATGCCACAACATCCCGGTTACTGTTAGAGTATTCCAGGTCAAGTATCTAGGTTTCTCATAACCAGGATACTGGCATAACCCGGATACTGAATTCAGGATACTGTGTTTACATGCCCAAACACAAAACCAGGATACTTAAAAAACCCGATCATAATCGGGATACTCAAGTGCATGTAAACGCATTCAATTACATTTTCTGTGTTTAAGATGTACTTCTACAATACTCATTATCTTTTGTTTTGTTTAACTAAAGGTCAGTGGCGAGTCCCTGTACCTCACAGATGATAACAACATGGCAATCTTCCCTAAGGGCACTGGCTATTTCTCAGTAGTAAACCTTGTAAATTGTTCACACTATGAAGTGCATGGAGACCAGGAGAATAGCCCTGCCGCAACTCCTTCTCCTAGTCCAGCATTCAGCTTTACATCCTCCTCTTCCTCCACCTCCTCCTCCTCTCCATCAGCTGGCCAGTCCCTACCTCCATGGCCTGCTGCATCTTATGGCAGAACCTTTCAAAGGTGAGGCTACTAGTGTAACAGTGATTTTGTGTATTGTACTGTATTGTACTATATTTATTTACAAGGTTCATATGGTTCAAATCCTGAAAAAATGCTTGAATTTTAATGATGCGTTTTTATGGTTTGAAAAGTGCTTACATTTTTAATAAAATGCTTGATTTTCTAACAGTTGTTTTCACATCGAATGAGTAATGTTGTTTTCACACACAAGGTCTGCACCTATAGAGCACAGATTCCATCATTTTAATAAAGTTTGCACAAAGTCATTATATTTAAACAGTGTATACAATTTCAACTTGCACTTTGTAAATATACATCAGTTAATCATATCAAAAGTTGTCTTTTCTTGGTAAAATGTCAACAAGTAGTTTAATATAAGAATGTCTGTTTTATCCTTAGGTCAGTACACTTTGCAGAAGTAGTTGGTAACCGTCTCACAAAATCGCGTACAGTCATCATTAGATTTACAGAAGGAGAGACTACTGTAGGAGGCATCTCATCCAAAGTCAAAGATGCCCTGGGCAGTGAAGATCCAGTCATCCTTACTGATTCACAGGGGAATGAGATAGTTGACTCAGAAGGCACAAGGAGTAAGTGTGATATGTTTCTTTTTTTTTTTTAGTAAGGTTGATATTGGATCAGTAAACTGTAAACCTTTTTTAGCCTCTCACTACTGGAAACAAAACTCCAGGAAGATCTATGCCTTAAATGATGAGGATTTTCAGGAGTTCAAAACAGGACGGAGATCAAGAACTAGGTAATGTAATATGAAATGAAGGTATTCCATAGCTGATTTTTTAGCAGATATTCTTTAGCACTCAATCTTTTTTTTAAGTCGTAGGTTTGATGACAATACAGTTCGGGAATCAATGGAGCAACTAAAAGAAAACATAACCCATCTGTCTGATGTGATCAGAACCACCACTTCTACAGTGCTGACCAGTGCTGGCCTGCAGTCAGCAATGGATGGACTAGCATGCCTAGTTTGCAAAGGTATGATTTTTCAGTATAATCCATTAAACTGCCGATGCATTCTAATTAGAGTGCTTCAGTGCTTTCCTTAAGTTGTTATAAACAAGAGGGTGTAAAGGCAATCTACAGTACAAATTTACCATTACTGTTTTATCATTGTTAAGTCTCTCTATTTAGTTTGATTTATAGTTTGATTTCTTACAGGTATAATGGAAAGACCAGTGTTTGCAACCTGTGAGTCTCTTGTGGGGTGTTGGACCTGTGTGGACCAATGGCTACTCAATTCTGAGCACTGCCTCAAATGTAGAACAGAGGGCTTTAGTGTCAATATACATGGAACTAAGGGACTCTCTGCAGTACTGCAGTTTTTTTTTAGAGTACAGAACCCTAAACTTGTATGTTGCATGCCAGCTATTGTTTTGTAGGTTTGAGGTTATAGTTAAGTTCAAAGATTGGGCATTGTTCATAGGGCTGCAAATTTAGATTTGCTATATTTTTTGTAAAACCAAGACTTAGTTTACATAGCACATTTTAAACGTGTCTGGAAGCATTAACACTTGGAGCAGGTTTCTAATTGTTACATTGTGGCACAGAATATATCAATACAGTATGTACTATACATTAAGGTTAAGGCAGGATCATTTTTGTTTCACTTGAAACAGATGGTGGTCTTAAAGTAATACTTTCAGGGGTTTAGTTTTTATTGTGCCATCGTTGATTGCCCAATGTGATTTATATATATAATAAACCTTTCCTCGCTTTGCTCACCTGACTTAACTGACGGGTTGGCACCTAACAAATTGTAAATTACCACCATCTACTGGGCGGGAGAGTACATCTTCCGGGCCACGAAAAAATACATACGGAAAAGTCAGGGAATAAAAAACTGACCCATTTTTATTAATTACTAATTTTCAATCAAGAGCAGTGTAAGTGTAATCAGTGTAAGAGTCGTTTCCCATTCTCACTATTTAGGTGAAAAGACGAAAAAGGGAATACGGGCCGTTTTTCCATTTTTGTTTACCAAATGTGAAACGAAAAACAAAATATGAGTCGTTTTTTGTTTTCTGTTTTTTTATTTAATAATGGAAATTGAATGGTCGCGACGTACACGGACCGAGCACCCCCTAGTCTTCCACATTTGTTATTAGCCTGTGTGAGCTGTTCTTTTAGGAACTGACTTTTTATTGTGTCAGCAACGGTCTTTTAAAGATGGTGTGTGTGAGTATGGGTGTGTTTGCACGAATTGTAATATTGACAACATGTAATTTGGTAACCACTAATTTGACCCCCTAAATATACTCAAAAACTCACCAAACTTTGCCTAAAATTCAGGCTCGGCGAAAAATTATTTAATTTGGAGGTCCCATACAAATCCATAAAAAAGGGGCTCGACAGCACACCCTGGAAAAGTGGAAACACATTACGCCAATGGGAAGTGAAACTTTTTTATGCCATAAAGTCACGAAATTTGGTACACACATTTCTTACATGGAGCCAAACAAAAAATATTATTGTGGCTTTGCCCCCTGACAAACAGGAAGTCAGCCATTTTGGGTGAAATGTGACGCCCAAAATCTTTCTTGTCCTAGGGTTTCCATCCAAATGTGTGCCAACAAAAATTACCCATTTAAAAAAAAAAAAAAAAAAATCTTAATGGGTGTGGCTGCAACGAGCCCCTAACAAGGAGGCCATTTTGGGAAAAATAAAATCTGTAACTTTCACACACATTGTCAGATCTAGCTGAAGCTAATGAAGAGTTTGTGCACATTAATGACCTAAACACAATCATATGCAAATGATAGGGCTATCTTCAAAAATGGTTTTCCAGCGCCCCCTCCAAACTTATAATGGGAACCAAAAATTTAGTTCAAAGATGAAATTTGGGACATACATCCTGTATGGGATGCTGAACAAAAAGTGACAGTGACAATGACCCCCTATCTACAACCGTGTTGCCATTTGAACGCCCAAAGTATGTAATGTAAATGAATGGGTGTTGAGACTTGAACACTAATTTGACCTCCTAAACATAACTGAAACCAAACTTCATCCAAAATTCAAAATTCATTGGTGTGCGTGACCAAAACAACTGTATATTCAGAAGAAGTATAAATACTGGAATGAAGAAACTTAATAAACTTAATTTTTTTGAATTAAGCTACTTTGAAAATCTGGATGCTGTGCTCGTTTTCCGCTGTGATGCGATCACTCAGCTTAAAGCAAAAATGATGAGCTTCCTTTAAGTTTTGTTGACAGCGAAGGATTTAAGCAGTTTAATTTGTTTAATTTTCAGCTACAAAAGACACAATGTAGTCTATAACTTTGTTTCTGTATATATAACCCAATATGCTTGTTCAAAAATGACGTTTAGAAATACGTTTCAGAAATTAACTCTTGTCTCCTTAATCTAAAATAAACGAATATTCCAATATTCTTTTTTTTTTTTCCATTCCTGTCTCTTGTTCTGCTGTCTTTGACCAATTTGAGCCTTTGACACCTTCTGTTTTAAAAGATATTGTTTGTGTGAAAGCCTCAGGCTCTCCTTCTAACCCGATCCCACCACGTCTTCTTAAGGAAGTTTTTGATGTTTTATCACCCTCTGTTGTAACTATTTTAAACAGCTGTCTGGCAACTAGTGTTGTGCCTGCTAGTTTTAAACATGCAGTGGTGCAGCCTCTCATTAAGAAGCCCGGTCTTGAATCTTCTGTGCTCTCGAATTTTAGGCCAATTTCAAAGCTTCCTTTTATTTCCAAAATTTTAGAGAAAATTGTTTTTTATTCAGTTAAAGTTGTTTTTAGATGAATATGACATCCTTGAACCATTTCAATTACGGGTTCAGAAACCAGCATAGCACTGAGTCTGCTCTCCTGAGGGTGTTCAACGACATTCTTATTGCAACTGACTCTGGTAACTCTGTCGTTCTGGTGCTGTTGGACCTGACAGCTGCCTTCGACACAGTGGACCACAATATCCTCCTCTCTCGGCTGGAACACTGGGTGGGCATCCGTGGTTCAGCCTTAGAATGGTTTAAATCATATTTGGGTCAGAGAACTTTTTGTGTTGATTTTGGTGGGTCTGTTAAATCCTCGGTCCCTCTGAAGTGTGGAGTGCCTCAAGGTTCAATCCTTGGGCCTCTACTTTTTTTTTTCGAAACTGTCATCCACGCTTTTGTGACAACCCGCCTGGAATACTGCAATGCACTTTATGCTGGTGTTAGCCAGACTGCACTTTCTCGTCTGCAGTTAGTCCAGAATGCTGCTGCTTGGCTTTTAACAGGAACACTTAAGTATGACCACATCTCACCGATCTTAGCGTCACTTCACTGGCTGCCAGCGCGTTTTAGAATCAACTTTAAAGTACTTTTATTTACTTAAATGTTTAAATGGTCTTGCTCCATTCTATCTGTCTGATCTGATCCATCCTTATGTCTCGTCCCGCGCTCTCAGGTCAGCTGATCAGTCACAGCTTATGGTCCCCACAACAAAATGTAAACTTCGTGGAGACCGTGCTTTTTCTGTCATTGCTCCAAAACTCTGGAATGAGCTGCCTTTAGACATTAGACAAGCTCATTCACTGCCCGTTTTTAAATCACTTTTAAAAACGCACTTTTTCTTGGTAGCTATTAACTCAGAGTGAGAGGTGGTCATTTATTTATTTTATCTTTCTGTTGTCTTAACTCATGTTCTAAGTTCTTTTGTGTTTTTAACCTGAGTTATTTATTAATTGCGTGTTTTATGTTAATTTTTATTTTGTTTTATGTCTTCTACAGTTTTATTGTATTGTGTTTGTATTGTACTGTGTTTTGTGTTTTATCTCCTCTATTTATTTTTACTGCTTGTGTACAGCACTTTGGCTGACTGCACAGTTTTAAAGGTGCTTTATAAATAAAGTTGGTATGGTATGGTACGCCCTGTTATCAACAGGAACACAGCCATTTTAAATCAAAGAGGCAGTAGGTGCCCCAACCTATGATTTGACTCACATATTACTCAGATCCAACCAGATCAACGTCTCTTAGAGCCATGCTCTGTGATGCACAAGAAGTCACTGATGCATGCTCCTCTGTGGTCACAAAGGGTGTGAGGGCCTGTTATCACTGTTTGAAATTTTGATTATTCATTGTAATTCCTGGGATCCAGTCATCTTATTCACAAATGTATGTATACTTCCAGATAAATAATGGCATTGTTGGTTTTTCAGTAATCATATTATTATCTATAGTCTACCTCCAGTGCTCATGCCATTGCTACGTTAACTTATATTTGAATGTGATGTATTTGCCCATTCACTATAGTTTTAGAGCATTAAGTAAAAGGAGCAGAGCTATTTCTGTACAGTCTTGTTCCTTTTCAAGATAAACTGAAACTATTTTAACCGCATGTGCACACTCAGATAAAAGTACATTCTCGACCAGGCCTGACACAGTTAGATCAGCCCGCTCTGCTAAGGAGTCTCACTTCTTCATTTTATGTGAGCAGGTGTATACAGCTGCAGAGCACACCACATCACATAATACTCAGGGAGACCTGCAGAGAGCTCCACCACATTTTTGATTAACAAAAATAATTTAAATTTATTTACAAAAAGTAAGTTTCTGTCACATTAAATATTATGAATTTATTGCAGTACCTCTGTGAATGAAGCAGCTATGAGCATATTGACAGTGTGGTCACCATAGTTTTTTACATGTATTTTGATGATGAATGGTGCCCTATTAAAAGCTCAAATGAAAACTGGCTTTGTTTATTTATGTAAAGCATTCAGTTTGGTTCTGTTACATCCACAGCTGGGTCATTGAATAAATCAATCTTTCAGTCAGTGTTTGTATTACAATTTAAACATGTATAATGCCACAATTATGCAACAGTAGTTAACAGGTTACCTTAACAGGTTCAGTGAATGCAAAGTGAACCTGTCAAACCAGCTGCTATTTCCATCCCACAGCTATAACAAGACAAACTGCCGAAACTGCAGCATGAAGCAGAAATGTAGTTGGGTTACTTAGCTTCGTAGTTATAACACGCAACAATTCACAAGCTCTTAAACATTACCAAGGCGAAATTTATGAATACACATGAGGATAGTAATGTTAGGCCATTTTGCCCACACTCTAAAAAGTTACCCCTAAAAATAACCACAAAAGAGATGAACATTGTTTAATTAACCTGCACATTTTTAAATGTACTAATTTGAGGTTTGAGGTAAATTATTCTCTAATTATATATTTTACAGTATTTTAGCATATCATGCATCAGAATATATTACATCAACATACATTTTCATTAAATTAAATTAAAATGCAATTAAAATTGATGGTAAGGTATAAACTGATTGTCCAAACCAAACTTCATCTCTTGTGACTTGTATTACTTACATATATGGACATAATGGAACATAATGGAAACAGTTGCATGAAAACTTCTCATTTAACTATTGCTTTAATTAAGTGGGAAGCCTAACCCATTTGCTGCTGCCACTAACTGGGCGCAGATGTCATTTTCTTGTGAGCACAGTGAATGCCAAGCTGAGACTGTGATACTTTTGGGCTCACTCATCTGTGTGGGCATTCCTGAGTGCAGAATTACTATGCAAACATGGGTGAGGTGCACCCTAGGGGTCTACTGCTGACACAAGCAAAGGAAGTGTGCTCACTCAAAAACACACTACTTTGCATCAGACAGTCTTACTATAAAATGTTTCACAGGGACATTTACTTCAAGACCATTACTTATCTGTAAAGATTAATAAAGTTAAGTTGAATTGAATTTGATGTACAGCATCATCTCTCACTAAAATAGTAAAAAGAAATGTGTATTGGTCTATTTCGCCTCATATATTTTTGTTTCGTTCATATTATGTTTGTCATGTCTCAAACAGATTTCAAACAGACTTTGTATGACCAAGAGACCAAGGAGTTTTTTTCTGCACCTTAGAAAAGTGGGCTGTGATTCTACTTCAGAACCCTATTAAGTTCTAAAAAAAAACATTTCATACCCAGAGCCAGCATCACACCTGGCTCGGTGTACAACCACCTGCAGTTCAGCCTTTCCATTGGTTGTATGGTATAACTTAGTACATGTGTAATCTTTTCACTGAATACTGAATGTTACTCTTATTCCTTCATTCATTCATTTTCTACCGCTTACTCCCATTGGGGGTTGCAGGTGCCTGGAGCCTATCCCAGCAGCTTTGGGCCTTAGGCGGGGTACACCCTGGACAATGGCCAGTTTGTCGCAGGGCTGACACTGAGAGATGGACACTGACAGACAACCATTCACTCTCACATTCATTCAGGGATACTTTAGAGTTGCTAGTTGACCTATGCATGCATGTCTTTGGGTGGTGGAAGGAAGCCAGAGAACTTGGAGAAAACGCACAGTGACACGGGGAGGAAATGCAGACTCCTCACAGAAAGACCAGAGATAGCCGAGGATATGTTTCTTTTATTCAAGTCATAATTTAGATGATGGGGTAGAACAGTGACAGTATTCAACATTTTATTCCTTCATTCAGTGTACTGGCACTTTTTTGTCCTATTTATGAAAAAATGTTGTCTCTTCATATGACATGTATTGCCTGAATACTGATAAGTACAATGCATTTTTAAATGGGCCTGACAGTATCTGTCTTGTTTGTCAAGACTCAATCAGTCTCAATTCAAGAAATTAACCAGAACTGGGAGAAGGAACAGCACACAGTTGAATGCCAACCAAAATCATACAATACTTATACAAAACATACAAAACACTTATAAAACACTTCCACAGAGTTATAAAGAGACACATACCACCTTCTGTAGGAATCTGACAACAACTTTAACATTTTAGTGAAACTGCAGGTTTCTTTCTACTACTCAGGAACAACTGCATAGATTCCACTGAAAGATGATCGCATTGATTCTCCTCACTGTTTCGTTCTACTTGACATGGGTATGTCAAACAGATTTCACTTAACTATTTAGTGAGTAAATTGAGTATTTAAATTGACAATTAATAATCATTATTATTTAAAATGCAACTTTTTCTTATGACACTACTGACTAAAATACTTTCACTTTTCGTAACCACTTCCTCCAGCATGGCCTTGGGCTGACAGGGGATTAAACTACAAACCCCTCACAAGAATGGCAGAAACACACTCAGGGCACAATTTCAATAATGAAATGCAGACATTTCACCATTGGTGTTGGTGGTAACAAACTACTAAACATGGAACATAGAACTATATGCTGAAGAATTAGTCAGGTCTAGTCAAAGCATGTGGCCCTTTTGCTAATGTGTGGATGCAGCCCTCATCAACAATTTGTTGACAGTTTTGTTACAAGCTGTGTAGCTAATACATATAAGGGTCTGAAAGAAATCAAAAGTTTCCAAAAAGTGAATAACAAAATAAAAACACCAGCCCACCACTAAAAGACCTAAAATAGTAGTAAACACTTATCAGGCAATACTGATTCAGTTTCGTGGACAAGGCATCAGGGCCATGTTAGACACAATGTTAACATGTATCACACATACACCAGTGAATGCCTCGTACACACACTAGGCCCATGCTTTATACTGAACATTTAACTCATTTCAAATTACTAGTTCTTCATATAGCCATTATTGTACACACCTTGTAGACATCTCCGTAGGTTCCTCCTCCCACTCTCTGCTCAATCTCATAATCATCCTCCGGGTTCCTGGAGGAGATCTCCAGGGCTGTCCTGTGCTTATAGTCCATATTTGTTTGACAACCACACTATGCTACATGTCACACTGCCTCTTAGCCACCATTGTGAGGTCAGGGGACTGTGCTCAGCACAGCCGCAGTCATTCTCTCAGGCTGTGCTCGGTGCACTCTCAAACATACTCTTCCTGTTTGTCACTCCTGCCTGTTGTCATGCTCCTAGCTGGTTTCCTGTTGGGTGTGAGCAAGAGAGACAGGTTTGAGCTCACAGGGGTTCAGCTCAGGGATGACACAATATACCAACAGGTGTAAGTATAATGTGTGAGCTTTAGTAAAAGATCCAAGCTAAGATAAACACATCAGTCAACTTTGTCAATATATGGCAAGCAAACACAAGTAATTTCAGATTGATTCATATGATTTAACATGTATACCGTCAAGGGATGATAAAAATTAGTGAAATGTGTGTTCTCTTAACTATTGTTGTGTGCTCACCTGTTTTTTAAAAATCATAATGAAGTGTACTGCAAACTGTTCTGTGTGTCACTGGAACGTAAAGAGACAATTAAGGTGAGTGAGTAAGCAGATGAAGGAGTATAACTAACAATACAACATTTATTTATACTGTTAGATTCGGTTTCATTTGTAGCCCACAGCTCATCTTACTCTTTTAGTTCCATCAAGGAGTTTCTGTGAACACATTCTTCCATCATGTTGTAATATCATACTAATAAGTATTTATTTAACCCACTATCACGTAAAAGATCTTGTTATTACGAGATAATTTTCTCATACTTATGATAAAGATTTAATTACCAGATAAAACTCATATTCCAGCCGTTTACACCGAGACAGTAGGTCACTGCAGAGACTGAGGTAAAGAAGCAGAACAGTTAAAAAAAATAAAGAAATGATCTTGTTCCATTTCGGTAATGTTTAACGCTATAATGTTTTTAAAGTTATTGTTCACTTCTTTTTAGTTTTGCACTTTACAGACGGTCCCTTGGCAGTCTTTCTCTCGGCTGTTGGTCTCCATGCCTACCCTTTCAGGTCCAAAGCTACATTCTATGGTCCAAAGGAGGCAAGCCAATATTTGAATGAAAATAATAATACATAGCAGCAAGCTACTGTGTATGTGTAAACTGCTGGAATATAAGCTAAATGTAATTCGTAATTACGAGATCCTTTCTCAAATCCTTGTAATGAAGAGACCGTATTATATTTGGTGGTGAACGCTATGCGCTTCCGTACATACGTGCCACTCTGCATAGTATACTGTAAAATATCCCCACCACTACAAGAGTATTACTTGAACACAAACAGTAGAGTGCAGCAGAGCGCCGGGTGCAGGTCCATCGTGTGCATCCATGGAGGTTGCTGGTCCGTCACTTTTTGCGCTCCGACTGTCCCTCCTCTTTCTCTTCCGTTTGGGCTATTCCTCTGCTGGCGTTCGGTGTTCCTGGAACACGTGTGGGTTTTATCTGAAATTTCCACTGAAACTATAATCCAAACCCAAGATCAAATGTCTTCGTCTTTTGAGCAGATGAGAGCAAATGTGGGGAAACTTCTCCGAGGGATCGATAGGTAGATATTGCTGAGCCTCATGTCATTCTGATACAGCAGGCTAACACTAGCCTGTTTGCTAATTTCTGCCTGTTCAGTGCTATCGGTGGACAGTGTTCCTTTACAAAGAGAAGATGTCTGCTCTGTTCCCCAAATATAACTGAGCAGTGTGTAAAATAAATAAAATACATGTCAATGTTTTTAACCCTTATTTTCACAAAAGTCAACGTCAAAACATACACTATTACAAAAAGCCTCTACATACATAATTGCTTTCAGAGCGGTAGCTAACAAAATGTTTTATGTTAACAAAAGTATTTTCGATTACCACTGATGATTAGACTTTTACTTGATTTTCCTGCAGTAGATCTGATTTATTTAAGTCAATGGAACTTTATTAATCCCAGAAATACAGTTAAGTGTATTCAAATTATTTGCTTCAAACTTAATCTGCCATAGGCTGATTGATTGTACAGTCTTATTGCAGTTGGGAAGGAGGAGTTCTTGTGGTAGTCCGTCCTGCAGGTCACTGATCTCAGACTTCCACTGGCTGCTCTCTGTTGGTCAAAACCCTAATGCAGGAGGTGGTCCATTGTTAAGTAGTTATACAGTGATCTAATGAATGAAGGATACCGGGTCTGTAACCTCCACTTCCTGTTCCTCCTTTCCTCCTCCTTCCTCCTGCTTCCCAAATCTGCAGCCTGTGTATCTCCTCCTTATGTCTCTTGAAGCAGATGACAAACACAGGTGTGCCCAAAGTGAGGCCAAGGGGCCAAAATTTGCCCACCAACTGATTTGTTTTTGCCCATCAGGGGTCATATAGTTTTGTGACTGAAGTTGCATACAGAGTACTGCTTTAATCTGCAATAACAGTGGAGCATATTGCCATTCCATTAAAGAGCATACATAAACAGCCTACTGCCCTCACTCATGGGGCTCACATTAACTTCGAAGCATAAAGGGTCTTAAAGAAAACATCGGTAACTAGGGCAGTTCAGGTAAGTTTGTGCATGTGTGCACATTTGCACACTTTATAAGTCCACAACTAGTCCTATTTTGAGAGAGTTTTGAAAGGTCTGGGTAAAACTGTGAAAGTTCAAGATTAAATAGCTTTAGTTTGAGGGCTTCCAATCAAGCGCTACCTCGTCAGAAGAAAATGGAGTGGATAGGCAGGGGCACACAGACTAGGCATTGTAAACAAACCTGAGAGTATTTATTTTCATGCAAAATATTTTTGCGTTTGGCCCATATACAATTTTGTCCTCTAAAGGGAAAAATTTGGGGCAACCCTGCCACAGACACTCCTTTCTCATAGAGCTACTTTTTCTTGTGTAAATGATTCTGGGTTTAGTATCCATTAAAAGAGTGAAAATATAAGAAATTCCCAACAATCACAACAAAAATGACCCAAATGAGAGCAAATTTGAAGAGGTCCTAACATTTTTTAACCTTTCTGGAAGGCGCCATTAGATGTTGATTGGATGATTAATGAATCTAGAGTGCATAGTGTAAGTGTTACATTAATAGTTTTTTTGTTAATTGTTAATCATCAGAAGATAGTAGAAATAACACTTTTAGTAATATAGTATATGCTGATATAAACTTCAATGACATACATCATGAAGTTTTGAATCAGTATGCTATTAAATAGAGAGTGAATACATTGATGATATTTGTGTGGTATTCTGTCTCAGGTACAACCCAGAAAACCTTGCTACACTGGAGCGCTATGTGGAGACACAAGCCAGAGAGAACGCGTATGACTTGGAGGCCAACCTGGCTGTTCTCAAACTGTAAGTCACAGTGTAGTTTTTTAGTTTTCATTGAATTTTCTCAGTGGGTCCTCATTAATGAAGTGGAGAGCACTTATACTTGTTATGTGTGATACCAAGGCTCTTAATCAACACAATTTTTGTCTTATAATGACCTGCATATCACTACCTACCTGCTTCCTTATTTTTTTTAATATTTCCATTTGAGATCCTTGATGAAAGCTTATTGCGTCCCATGGGACCAGCCTCTAACTAAATATAAATTGCACAACCTATTTAGTAGAAACAAAAAAAAGGGGATTGTTTCACAGATTTATTTAATTTTATTAGTCCCAAGCTATAAACCTCTCTATATACATAAACAATCATCAAGAGGCTTACAAGTTTCCTTGGATGATAATAACTGGAATAATATATGTGAAACTGTTATTTCTGTATTTAAAACCAAAATCATCGGTTAATTTCAATTTCATTCATAGAACATACCTTACGCCCCAAAACAGGTACATAATGAAACTTTGATTGTGTGACAAATTATATCATTGGTTCTTTAATGCACATATTTTGGGACTATAGAGAAGAATTGCTGTTTTGGAGAGCTATTTGAATTTTTTTTTATCTCAACTGCTAGAAGTGACGATGCCTCTTTCTCCATGCCTCTTGCTGCTTAATGATATACTGTATCTTTAAACTATCATCAGAAAAGAACATTACTTGCTGGCTTGACTGCTGCAAAAAACCTTTAGTGCTCAATTGGCAAACATCACATCAGCTCAGTCTTTCACGGTGAATTGACACTTTTCAGGACATTGTGAACATATCTCGGTAATGGGTGGGCATCACCATGAGCTCTGGGGTACCTTGAAAATTTTACTATGTTGGGTATATAATTGAATGGATCTTCCGACTTTATTTTTGTTATAAAGAAAAATTGATAAAATAAAATAAATAAACAAAAAAAAATCACAAAAATGCAGTAAATCAATACATAGAATGAGTGAGAACTCAGTAGAAACACAAGGTTGCAACGTAGTAAAGTGCTTAATCTAAAGATAGCCGTACAGCAAGTTAGGAAGGAATTTCTCTTTTAACTGGGTGAATGATGCCATAGTGGTGTCTGAGCAGATTTTTAAAACAAAGAGATGGTTTAAAGAAATAAGGCTCCAGAGGAAGAACCTGCCAAGGCCAAAGAGCTGTCTGAACTGAGATGCGCTTTCTGAAGCATATCTGTATGGAATGTCTAACCACTGGGTTATTAAAGGTCCCTGTGGGAGACATTGGCAGAGAAGCACTAAGAAGAAAGGCAAGAGAACTTAGATTATTGTATGGACAAAGCTCTATCACTATCTAGTCAGGACTGTCATGCTAATCATGGAAAAAGACCATCAGATCAGTGAACATGCTCGTGGCTGATAAAAAGCTTACTTATAATGTAAATTAACTGTCTATAGAATCTGTTTTACCACTGTACAATGAACTTTGCAGCTTATCCATAATGGAATAGGGCTCCGCAGTAAAAGTGAAACCAATTCAGTGTTTTCTGTAGTGCACTCACACTCGTGCATATGTCTTGCCGTAAATGGTGGCTTATATGGGGTACAAGAGTCTGGAGCTTCCATGTCTGAGCCACTCGTTTAACCTCTCAAGTTTTTCGAGCAATAACAGTGATACAGGCGGCTTCCCTTTACGCACAGTCTGCTGTCTGCCAGAGAGGAGTTAACAAGCATGCTGCCTGTGTCTGTCTCGTACCTACACAACAGTGGACATAACCACAAGATGTCCTGTTTTTAGGTAATATTTGAGCTGCCTTTGGAGCGGATTCACTCTAGAAAGACAGGCTGGAGACTTTCTGGATATGTTAGGCAGGAGAAGTTTATTGACCATGAACACGGGACCCAGACAGTCAACACAGTTTAGTATTAGATATTCAAGTCTTTGAGTTGAGTTATTATTTCATAATGATTCTGACATGAACTAAATGTTTATCTGCTTTTCAAGGCCTATTGTCAAAGAGAGATTAATGTAGGTCTGTCAAACGTGTGTCTGTTTTATGTCTTTGCTGCAGCCATTGACAGATAAGACCATGTCATTCCAACCTAAGGTCTGAGGGCCAAATTCGCTTCTTTGTGAATTATGCAGTTGTATATGTTCATAATAATAGCAGTGTGTTTAAAAAAGTAAGTCAAGCTCAAAATCCTCATAATAGCTTTTAATTTTAATACACACAAAAGCATTGGCGACAGTGCACATTCTATTCCAAATCAAAACATGAACAAAAATTTTTTATCAGATTTGTTAATGCTTAATAGAAAGTGAAGAAAATGGAATATTAGGCTGTCCAACAAAATAGCAGTGTCTGCATTTTTCTTTACAAACTTGAACATTTGCTGTTAAAACTGAACTTTAAGCTTTCCTGTGAATCACTGAACTAATGGTATAACCACTGCTTTTAAGAAACTGGCACATCTGTGTTGCATGGAGTCATCCAGATTCTGGCTCCTCTGAACAGCCCGGGATTATGGAGCTAAATTAAGCTCATTGTGTGACAAAAATGTGAAATTGAAAGTTAGTTCAAGTTTTAATGTTGAACTTTGAAAAATACAGAATTTTACTCCAAAAGTTGATATTTGTTTTAAATAAAAGTTGCAGATTTATTATTTTCTACACTAGATTCCGATACTTACCGTGAACAGAAGCTGACAGAAAGCAGAGCTCCTGGCGTTACCCAGAATGCATTGCAATGTAAACAACAATGGTGAATACATTTTTTGAAATTTTAAAAAACTAAACATTTTATAGTATTTTTAATATCATGTTTTTGCAGCTGAAGCAAATGTTTATTACACAAGGTCAATTATTCCCCCAAGTCTGGGTTCCCTTTTAAGGGCTCTGCGAAGTTCTGCCATGCCACTTGGTATGTAAATTCACTTATTCTCTCCTATGAGTGGAGGATGATTACAGAATTTATTTCTTTATTTACTTTCTTGGTGTGTGGAGTATGTGTGTGTGTTTGTGTCGTCAGGGTTGGCCTGCTGGGGTTGCAGGGGGATGGGAAAATCTGAAGGTGTTGACATACAGTGGTGATATTCTTTAATTATGCCATTTAAGTGTATTTTGTACTTGTTTTTGCAGATACCAGTTCAACCCTGCCTACTTCCAGACTCATGTAACTTCACAAATCCTGCTCAAAGCTCTTACCAACCTGCCCCACACTGATTTCACCCTCTGCAAGTGTATGATCGACCAGACACACGTATCCTTTTGGTGCACTATTTTTGACTTGAATTGTGATTGCTCGAAAGCTGTCCTGATCCTGTTATAATCCAGTACAAGACAATTCAAACAGTAACATGGTGATTGTGCATACATTGCTCTCTCTCTCATCTTTTTGATCACATCTTGTATCATCAAAAGGGTCATAATTTTTGACAGACTTGAAACATCACTATCTGCTGTTTGAATAAGATTTTTTTTATTTTTTCAATACTTTGTGTGTGTTCTGTGCACATTGCTGGTACATCCCAGATTATGACTGCTTTATGTGCCATAAATGTGTTGAATATTCGTAGTTTTGTTCATGGCTTGTCTTGGGGTGAGGGGTCATTTTCTTGACTACAGTGTCGCAGCAGGAGGAGCGTCCCATCAGGCAGATCCTCTACCTGGGCAACCTGCTGGAGACATGCCACTTCCAGAGCTTTTGGGTAACGAGTTTGGGTATCTAAACAACATTATTAAAGATGAGTAGTAATAAACTCTACATGTAGTTGTTCATTTGAATTCATCATAAACAGCACTGTGTTAATTTCATTTGTATCGTGGAAACATTTATTGAAGGTCTTTTTTAATTTTCTTATCTCCATTCCAGACTAGTCTAGAGGAGAACAGAGAACTGATTGACGGGATTGCTGGCTTTGAAGACTCTGTTCGCAAGTGTGAGTATGCTTAGGTTTATCCCAGCAGACAAAAGTGGACATAAATGTGACCAGAACTGGGTTGGTGAGGAGAGGAGGGGAATGTTATCTGACCATGCCTGTTCTCTGCAGTCATCTGTCATGTGGTGGGCATCACATACCAGACCATTGAGCACCGGTTACTGGCTGAGATGTTGGGAGACCCACTCGGTAAGACTACCTCCGACTGCTCTTAACACAGACATTGTGTAGCTTATGTCCTATCAGAGGCTGTTTACATGACAAAGAGATATCTGTAAGAGAATTGGGTTACTGCCTTAGAGCTAAGAAGTATAGGAGAACATAGATGGACAGCAGAGATTCTGGATGACTTAAGCAGGAGAAGTTTATTACAATCACATACAGGCCCGGAGACAGTTGAACAGTCAACACAGTGTAGTATTGAACATTCAGGTCTGGCCATGCTTTCATAGGACTGAGATTATAAAGCCTAATAGAAGGTCAGTGCACAAACAATGTCATAATGAAAGAGATGTTGTTCAGTTGGTAGGGCTTGAGGTTGGAGACATGTTATCCTGCAGATGTCTGTCTATCTGTTGACAGAGACGAAGGTTCAGGGCATCATAACCGTACAATAGATCCAAATTTCTCCAATATCAACCTATAGTAAAGCTTACTTACAGTGCTGTGTAAAAGTGTTTGTCCCCTTGCTGATTTCAAAGTTTTTTGCATATTTGTTACACTTAAATGTTTCAGATGATCAAACAAATTTAGATATTAGACACGGATAACTAAAGGAAACACAAAATGCAGTTTTTAAGTGATGATTTTATTATAAAGCTATCTGAACCCATGTGAAAAGTGATTGCCCCATTGTTAAATCATAAATTAACTGTGATTAATCAAATTTTTTTGGAAAGCTGAGTTCGATTTCACTAGCCACATCCAGGCCTGATTACTGCCAGACCTGTTGAATCAAGAAATCACTTAAATAGAACCTGTCTGACAAAGTGAAGGAGGCCAAAAGATCTCAAAAAGCAAGACATCATTCTGCAATCGCAAGAAATTCAGGAACAGATGAGGACTGACATTTATCAGTCTGGAAAGGGTTATCCATTTCTAGCTTTGGGACTCCAGCCAACCACAGTGAGAGCCATTATCCACAAATGGAGAAAAAATGGAACAGTGGTGAACTTTCTCAGGAGTGGCTGGCCTACCAAAATTACCTCAAGAGTGCGGTGACAACTCGACCAAGAGGTCACAAAAGAACCAACAACAACATCCCAAGAACTGCAGGCCTCACTTGCCTCAGGTAAGATCAGTATTCATGACTCAGCCATCCATAACCTGAAAGAGACTGGGCAGAAATGGCATCCATGGCAGAGTTCCAAGGCCAAAACCACTACTGACACCCCCCAGGGTGGCTGAATTAAATCAATTATGCAAAGAAGACTGGGCCAAAATTCCTCCACAGCGATGCTGAGGGTGGCACGTTTAGGGGGCAATCACATTTTCTCGTAGGATGATGGCGGCACGCATAGACGCAGCAGAATTTGGCTCTCTGATATGGTGTTGTTTGATTGTGTGTGCAGTTTTTTTAGTGTGTGTGAAGACGGGTGCTCAAGTAAGGCACGTATATAGTCACTCGACCTTGCTTAATATCAGTCTGCGGTGTCAGATTAATGTTACGAGCACGTTCCATCTGGCTCATAACATTCTGCAGGACATAGCAAGGCCACCGGGATCTCTATCGTCGAGTGAGGCAGCAGAAGTGGGGCTGCCGGGGAGGCCTAATAGCCCGACTGAAGAGACAACCGCATGAGCCAATCGGTACTAAGCGTCTTTCTCACCAACGCTAGATCCGTCGTGCACAAAATGGACAAACTAGATCTAGTTATCGCTGGAAATTCCACCATCCGCAATAGTTGTGTGATGATAATAACAGAGACTTGGCTACACCCACTGATCCCGAACACAGCGTTACAGCTTGCTTTTCATCGCCTGGACAGGAACAGAGAATCCGGTAAGAGCAGAGGAAGGGGGTCTATGCATGTATGTCAACAATGGCTGGTGTAATAACTGTAAGGCCATATACACTCACTGTTACTGCTGTCCGGACCTGGAAGCACTGACTGTATTGTGTAGCCCAGGGGTGGGCAAGGGCCACACTGGGTTTTAAAATCTGACAGACGGGCCGGACCACTAAACTATAAACTAGGATTAATTACATTAGAAAACCTTCTTGCACAGACTTGGTAGTATAATGTTTGGTGGAAAAGTGGTGGCTGATATTATGTTCTTTGAAACCTGCAACAGTTTCTTGGCAAATAAGACATATGGTACTGACTGGACTTCAGTCAATAATCTCAAATCTGTCAAATATCTCTGTCCACTGCATATTAAAAACTTGTGTGAATGGACGTTTTCTGTATGTAGATATGATGGTAGCTTTAGCAAAAGCACAAGGCATTTAAGGAAAATGGCCAAATATATGCTGTCTTATATTAAATTATGAATACTTTGTAAATGCTTGGCAGGCCGCATTACACAGCTCAACGGGCCGCATGTGGCCCCCGGGCCTTAGTTTGCCCACCACTGGTGTAGACCCTTTTACCTGCCGCGAGAGTTATCTGTAGTGCTCATTACTGCTGTGTACATACCACAAGATGCTAATGCTAGCATAGCTCTGGCGCTGTTACATGACGTTATAAACAAACAGCAACAGGCTTATCCTGAAGGAGTGCACATAGTTTCTGGAGACTTCAACCAAGCGTGTTTAAGGACTGTGCTCCTTAAATTTGTACAATATGTACAGTGTGCCACCAGGGGAGAGAACACACTAGACCATGTTTATTCCAACTTAAAACATGAATACAGAGCAGTGCCCCAGCCACATCTGGGCCTGTCTGACCACCTCTCACTGCTCTTACTCCCAGCATATACTCCGCTGATTAGACAGTCTAAGCCAGAAAAAAACGACAATTAGAACCTAGCCAGCTGATGCACTCAGTCAACTTCAGGACTGTTTTGCACACACAGACTGGGGCATTTTTGAGAACCAGGGCCTGGAGGAATACACAGAGACTGTGCTATGTTACATTAAGACCTGTATAGAAAATGTGACAGTTGACAAAACTCATCTGGGTGTACCCCAACAACCCCGCTCTACTTGTGCCTGGATTTTGGACTTCCTCACTAACTGCCCACAAACAGTTGGGATCGGTTCCCACTCCTCCTCCACCATCACACTCAGCACTGGATCCCCACAGGGCTGTGTGCTGAGTCCCCTCCTATATTCCCTGTACACCTACGACTGCGCTCCCATCCACTCCTGTAATACCATCATTAAATTTGCTGATGACATGACAGTGGTCAGTCTAATAACAGGAGGAGATGAGTTGGTGTACAGGAAGGAGGTCCAGGCACTGTCCAAGTGGTGCCTCAACAACAACCTGGAGCTGAACACCAAGAAAACAAAGGAGATGGTCATCGATTTCAGGAGGAACAGGACAGATCCACTCCCACTCTATATCAACGGCTTCAAGTTTCTGGGAACAACCATCTGCCAGGACCTCTCATGGACTGAAAATACAACTGCTGTAGTGAAGAAGTCCCAGCAGAGACTGCACTTCCTAAGACTGCTCTGCAAAAACAACCTGCGGAAAAACCTTCTGGTTACTTTGTATCGCTCTACCATCGAGAGTGTCCTGACCTACTGCCTCACAGCGTGCTACTCTGGCTGCTCCGCCGCAAACAGGAAAGCTCTGCAGAGAGTCATCAAAACAGCGGGAAAAATTATTGGCTGCTCCCTGCCTTCTCTGGAGGATATAGCAAAAGCTAGATGTCTCAACAGGGCCTAGGGTATAATCAAGGACAGTACCCACCCTGGGCATGAGCTGTTTACCCTCCTGCCCTCTGGAAGGCGATACAGGAGTTTTGAAAGCAGGACAAATAGATTAAAAGACTGTTTTTATCCATGGGCTTTAAAGACTCTCAACAGCAAAAAGTCATAGATTTTAGTCTTGCTTTTACGTGCAATAACATAACATTTTAATGTGCAATACAATTTTTAACATGCAGGGTATTTCAATTGGGTATTTATTGGGTTTTTATTATGCGTGTTTGTGTGATTGTCTGTTTTAAATTTTTATTTCTTCTATGCACTGATCAGATGTGGCACTTAAATTTCATTGTACTGCTGTGCAATGACAATAAAGCTTTCTATTCCATTCCATTCTATTCACATAGGCCTAGGTATGTTTGTATAGCTTTTCAGAATCAGAATCAGAATCAGAATCATCTTTATTGCCAAGTATGCAAAAACAAACAAGGAATTTTTCTCCGGCAGTTGTTGTCTCTCTAGTTGAAAAAAATAAAAATAAGTCTATATACAACTAAAATACAAATATACAATATACAATAAAGTGCAGCATCATCATTGAGGTAAGTGGAATCAGTGCAGTGATTTTAGTGCAAAATTATATTGTGCTGTTAAGTAAAGTGACTGCTGTAGGGAAGAAGCTGTTCCGGTGTCTACTGGTTCTTGTCTGGAGGGCTCTGAGGCGCCTTCCTGATGGGAGCAGTTCAAATAGTCTATGTGCGGGGTGAGAGGAGTCCTTTATGATGTTCCCTGCCCTCTTACGAGCCCTAGAGGAGTACAAGTCCTGGATAGAGGGCAGGGGGGCACCGATGATGCGCCGATGATTTTTTCCTTTAATAAATAAAATAATGTCTTAAAAACTGCATTTTGTGTTCACTTGAGTTAGCTTGTCTAATATTTAAATTTGTTTGATAATCTGAAACAGTTAAGTGTGACAAATGTGCAAAAAAATAAGAACTATAGAAGGGGGCAAACAGTTTTTCATGGCACTGTAATAGCAAAAATGTATTATGTTGCAGTGTTAAAACCTTTGTCCATTGGTGTTTAGACACTCAGGTAAAGGTCTGGATGAATAAGTATGGCTGGACAGAAGATGAGGATGGCCAAATCTTCATCTACAACCAGGAGGAGAGTGTTAAACCCAAAAACATTGTGGAGAAGATTGACTTTGAAAGTGAGTATCATATTTCATTTGAAATCATAGCCTGGCATTTTTTCAAACAAGGTTCTATGTTTTTTTTCTTATTCTACAACTATACTGATTACATAACAGTAAAAATAAAAAGATGAATGATGAATAATAATATGAAAACTACACACACATATATCCACAAGCAGGGTTTTTTATCCAATTATGAGATGACCGACATGTTGCAAGATAACTTGGTGAACAGTCTCAGGGGTTTCACACCTGCACCGTTTGGTTCGATCTTTCGGACTTTCCTGTTTGGTGTAAACCAAATCCTCAAGTGTGAAAGCTCCAGCAGACCATGGTTCGGAACAAACAGCTGATCTTTGGTCATGCAAAAGAGGTGGTCTTGTTCCAGACCTAACTGAGCCAAGGTCTGGTTTGGTTGCAGTGTGAACGCACGTTTGGCAATAGTTTGGACTTTCGGACCAAGTATTGGAAGTCACAGCCAATTAAACATGTAGAAGAAAGAACAGAGGAGGCAAATGAGGAAAACTGATAAAGTAGGGTTAAAAAACACAATTCATAGATTGCGTTATTTTATGTTTTGTATGGTCTATTTTTATCGCTATGCTCCACAGATGCTTCCTATGAAGCTGTCTGTTTTCTAATAAGTAATTCAATTCATGTCAGCCTATTCTTTATTTATTGTAGCCTAACATGTTGTCCTTACGCCAGTCTGATTGTTGTATTTAAAACTTAAAGCCGCAAAACTGTAAAGTGAACTGCTGAAGAGACAACACATTCACCACAGTTAAAGCCATCTATAAGAGGTGTGTCCCCTGTTGTGTCCAACGGCAGTAATTGCAGCATCAGGGAAAGTCTGATAGTCCACTTTTAAAAACTGTATTATGAAACCAAAATTTATGGAACCTAGTGAACCATACAGTAGTCCCTCACTATAACGCGGTTCACCTTTTGCGGCCTCGCTGTTTCGCGGATTGTTTTTTAGTGCAATTTTGCATGCTTTTTTTTTTTTTTACAGCGTATGAACGCGCATTGTGCTCTGCGTCCTGATTGGCTAAGGGACTGTAGACCCTGTACTCCTGTACAGTACAGAATGCATGCGGCTTGCCAAATTTACATAAATGTTCGATCGCTAGCAGTGTGACTCTGAAGTGCTGTATGTTTGCAAGTTTTCTCCCCAACGAAACATTCTGCACCGACAAAGGCACCTGCGGTCGCACCCAAAAGGCAGAGGAAGAAGGTTTGAACTTTGAGAGTGTTTAAACAAGAGAGAAATGTGAGAAAATGTTAATGCCTGTCTGAGAAAAGTGTATAAAGTGTGTGGTGAGGGGTTTTACAGCCTTAAAACATATATAATAATTGTAAAAAATAAAGCTGACTACTTCGCGGATTTTGCCTGTTGCGGGTTATTTTTAGAACGTAACCCCCGTGATAAACGAGGGACCTATGTATGTATGTGTGTGTATATATATATACATACTTTATTTAATCACAGTAAAATTGCCTGCACCCATACTTCGTATTAGCCTGGCCAGCCAGACCGACTTTCTCATTGTATTACATACAGAGAAAGTTAGTCTGGAATCGATCGATCTGCCTCCGATTTCTCTCCGGCACTTTCTTTCCGACCAATCGTAGCGAGGGAGGCGGGATTTTGTTTCGCGTCATATTGAGCGCGAGAAAACAGTAGCAGGTTTCGGTAGCTTACAACGATCGAAATAAGCACTAAACTCGATATTACACCCCGTGTCCTCAGGTTTTTCTGACAAAAACAACAGAAGTCATTCACCGTCACCGAAGCATCTTCTCTCTCGAGCCACGCTGGTGTACGCTGTGGTTTGTTGACAAGTAGAATAAGTTTCGCTTTCCTTACGTCACATCCGTGGCTTCTCTGATTGGTTCACTCAGCGAGCGTTAGTTCTGCCCATGGTCCTGCCTTGAAATCCTGTTTAAATCCATCGATCCCAGACTAACTTTCTCTGTATGTAATACAAAGAGAAAGTCGGTCTGGCTGGCCAGGCTAACTTCGTATTACTTTTGTGGTTAGTGCATTTTCATTGATGAGGCTAATGTTAAATGTAATTTTTCTTTCTTTCTTTTTTTTTTTTAGGTGTATCCAGCATTATGGCCACTTCGCAGTGATTAACACCATCACACAGATCACAGCAGAATGGGCCCTCTTTTCATTAACATTCTTTTTTTGCAATAAACATAATTTTACTTTCTGTGTTGTCTTTCTTCCAGTAATTGTCTGTTTAAAAGTGATCTTTGATTAACTTTTGGTACGAATGAAAATGTACCTGATTGACCGCCTAAATGTAGCAGTAGGCCTTGGGGCTGGAAGGTTCACCCACCCCCCACGTGTCTTACAGAAAAATATATCTATTTGTGTTTGAAATGCATAATGCACTTCTCCAAAGAAAGCATTGACTTGTCCTACTTTGAGACAGAAACAGCTCAGTGTTTATTTTGTATTTAATGAGCACATCACTTAAATCTGGGCCATGGACATTTAAAACACTCAAAACAGTGTCTTTTAGTGATGGTTGATGACGGCTCATGCGGTGTGTTGCACCTTTGTCGACACTAGGTGCGTTCGACTTGAGCCAGACGTGCGCAGTTTCGATCATTACCGATTGGTGCGCAGTGCACGCCGGTTAGATTTGTGTCCGACTTGATACCGACTTGCTCTGACGGAATCTACGTGCCGGTGACGGAAATCTCGTGAGATCAAAACGAGAGCAGCCGTCAGAACCAGACGCCGAAGTTGTCAAAAAGCAACTGCAGCGGCTGAAACGCCCACTTGTCAAAGGGTAAATGACACCTGATTGGCTTTGCGTTTAGTGTTGATCAGAAACGTAATGCGCTGACGCTTCACTGCCACCCACTCCACAGGCACCCCACTCACTCAGCCCCCACTCCTCCACTACCAGCTCTCTTTATGTTAAATTCAGACAAAACAAGTTTTAATGGTAGAAACTGTTTGTGCTGCTGACGGATATAGAGAACACAATCTTTTACGACATTTTGCATAATATACGATGACTTTGGGATATTAAATGCGTAACCTTAGGGATAAGGCCAAAGACCTGCTGCCGTCTGCTCTCGTCCACAATCTAGGCTAGGCGCAGTTCACCGCGAACTCACCAATTTTTCCGCTAGATGTCGTCATAAACCGCAAACGCGCCACCGTCAGCCGTGTGGCTGCTGGCCAATCAGGTGCATGTCCGTCTGTGGGACAAGTAAGCTCCCCCTCCCCCTGGAAGACTAGCTGCTACAGTTACGGAGAATGAAGTGACTGTGTAAATATTAGCAAGAGCAGACACCGTTTTATATAAGAGGGATTAAAAATTTTAATCTTACGCTCGCAGGACCCGCGGTGTTATCTGGAGAAAACCCTAGGACCGAGAAAAGACACGGAACTCCCAGCTGTAGGTAAGTGCTTCAGACTGTGATTTTGTATTAGTTATACCTAATGTTGTTTACTCATGGTACGGTCTGGCACACGATTGAGACCATTTCTTTCACGAACGTGTGAGTTTTGTGCCGTAAACCTCGGCAGTGACAGGTTCAACCTGTGTTTGATTAAAAAAAAGAACACGGTTGAAAGCTCCGCTTGTTTTGACAAATAATACATGAATAAGGACGACGATCGGTCAGTATCTGTCAAGGACAATAACACGGGAGTGTATAGAGTTATGTGTTTATCTGTGGATGAAACTGGGCTCACACTGTAGCTGCTAATGACTGTATTATTGTGTAACACACTGTTGTAAACTGTTCTGAGTCAATATTCGCACCGTATTAGTGCCCTACCGTAATACTTTACAAAACAGAGTGAGAGCTGCTATTTTGTCCCGTGTCATACGCAGCTTGTAGTTCATCTTCTGTGTTATAGACTAAAAACTCATGGAGATGGTTTGACATTACTGTTTGTGCCCCAAATAATGACAAAGGTTATTATTGATGTAATTATTGTGGTGTGTGTGTGTGTGTGTGTGTGTGTGTGTGTGTGTGTGTGTGTGTGTTTCTTCAGCTTCAGTCTGCTCCAGCAACAAGAGGACTGTGGGCAGATTCTCTTATTGGATCCACAGATGGACTACTGACTCTACACATGTAGCAGGTACAAGCAGGTGTGTGTTGAAAATGAAATTAATGTTTTCACCTTTAGCACCCCATTATATCCAATTCCTCAGAACTCCACCTCTCCACCTCATTTGAACAGAGTATTCAAACCAGTCATGAGTTTATATACAAAGTGTAATACTTCAGCTGTCACTGCTCTGGAGAAGGGCCCTAAAAGTGGATTGTGGGGAATGTAATAAGTGAAAAGCAAAATGTAATGTCAAATGTGTGTCAATTATACTTGCTCCAACTTTTTGAATTTGTAAAAATGCTGTTATATGTTATTTAATCAGGAGCAGAGCTCTAGTCGACCCCTGCCTCACTGCAGAGCCTCAGCTTGGACCATCTCATCTTCGACATAAGGCACTGCCCATCAAACCAGACATGAGGTGTATGTTTGTCTTTTGTTTTAAAATAAATAGGTCTCAAGTAAAAAGTCTCAGTTCAGTTACTACTTTTATCAAGTAAGGATGAGATTTAGTGCAATGCGAAGAAAGAGTTATTGATTATTTTTTAGAAAACTGCTGGTGAAAGAATTACCCAATTATTATTGAAAGAGTGTAAACAAAATGTTTTACTAAATACACATAGCATACGTAAACATAAGGCAAAACTACTCAGACTGCCTTACAATTTACATAATAACTCAGAAGAAAGTATTCCACATCTTTTTTATCAGTTATATGGGGCCACTTTTAGAACTAAATATTACAAATACAACGGCAGCAGTTTGCTTTAGAGGAAATGGTTGTCTAATTATCTGTAAAAAGTTGAGGTTACTCAGATCTATTATAGTTGAGGTAAACAGTCCAGGTCTCAGAGGCTGAAATGCACTGGTTCTCACTACAGTGTCTCTCTGACTGCACAATAATAACAAGCCTGATTCAAGTGCTAATGAATCAGGCTGATCATTAGCACTGATTGAACTCTGGTGTGTCACTCAGCTCCGCCCCTTCCCCATCTGTCTGTCCTGAACCTGTGGACTCTTCTGCTGGACTTTCTCAGCACCTTTGGCCATATTTCATTTATATTCAGCTACTATCAAAAGTCTCTCCACCAAGTCACGATTTAAAATGCAAAATTAGTTCAAAATTAGTTTCAAGAAATGTTTCAAAAAGGTAATTTGAATGTATTACAGATGTTGCCAAAAACAAGTATTATGTAATTTCACTAAGGCATCTTACATCAAATATTCTTTTGATAGAGACAGAGGTTTCAAGAGGCACCCTGGAACTAAGGGGTGTAAAGGAGCAAACTGACCCATGAGAGACTTGAACCTGTGACCTTTAGGACTCAAGCCTAGTACTGTCCTACATGCACCATTCCTACACACACTTTGTGTGTGACATTGTGCAATGGCATACATTGCACTACATAAAGATGTATTACTGGAAATTGAACTTCTGTAGCCTATGATATGTAATAATATAAATATTTATCAGGTCATGAAAAAAAGTTTTCTTTTTTATAATTTTAAAAACAATTTATTTTGTTTACTTTGAGGACTTTCAAATTTGGTGATAAGAGTTGTGTTGGGTTGGGGGGTGGTGATGGTGGGGGAAGGAGGGTGTTGACACTTCTTCTCATTTCCATGCAATGACACCATGGACATTTTCTCGTCATACTGCCCCTTAATGTTCATAATGTACATACAAACTTTTTTTTGGACAGTGCCTCTGGTGGTGATATAGAGAATTGCACTGCAAACACTGCACTCTGTCAAACTTTGTTGTCTATTTCTGTCTTTTCCCTTGTTTACTATTTTTTTTATATGTGTTTTGTATCTGATGGTAATTCTTGTACCTAGTTCATATTATTGAGTTGTGTAACACACTACTTTAGGTGATTTATTCATTATAGTAATTAATGTGTTTTTGTAGAGTTGGATGAGGACTCTGTGGATGAAGGCTCTTCAAAATTAGCCTTCAATATTTATAAGATTTTTTGGAATAATCTAAAAATTCGACACAGTTGAATAATAATACAATTGTTAACAATCTGTATTGCTTGTCAGTGAGGAACAGCCAACAGTATTTGCAGACCCAGGGGAATCCAGAGAGAACAGTAATGTGGCAGCCCTTAATGCTCCAAAAAGACCTCATGGTGTGCCATAATATATTTTTTAATTTAATATTTTTATGAACTATACTGTATAATTTGGATCAAAAAGAAAACTATTACACATAACTCCTTTATGAGCACTAGATATGTAAATGCTGCATCTAATATCCAGGCTTTTGTGACTTTCAGATATTTTACAGTCGAGAGGAGCAGAGCCCACACAACCACGCCTGAAGGTTTTCCCAAAAACTGTCCAGGGTGATAAGAGGAGGTCATTCAACCACTATGGTACAGCCAGTTTTCACGGCTTGAATACTCTTCAAGTAGAGATTCTGCATACTGTTATACCTGCAGACAAGTTTCCCAGACTTGTGCTTCAGAATCTGTTCAAGAGGGGAGCAAGAGAGGGTGCAGCAGACTCTTCTATAGTTCTAGTTCTAAGCTGAACAAAGAATACAGTTTGTATGTATGTACATAAAAACAGTTGCAGATGTGCTTTGTTTGACAGCAGCACAGAATATAACCCAGAGAGGACACATAGAATCTGAAGGGTCTGATAATAGGGGGAACTTTTTAGAGATGTTACAAATCATTAACCTGATTCTGCCAGATAGAACTGCTCCACAGAACATAGTCTATTTCACAGTACCATCTGGGAAGTCTACCGTTAAAAGCGTTTGCAAAAGGGAGGCACCTTCTGTCAAAAACTTGGTGGTGATTGGATGAAGTACCGACTAGTATCTGCCCACCATGAAGTTTCTTTAACCAATCATAGCAACGATATGACATGTCACTCTTTGCGCTTCTTTCAAAGAAGAAATACTCTCTACTTCTGATAAAACTATTTGGATAGCAGCATCAACGCTAACGTCTTTCAGCGTAGCCATGTTGATAACAAAGAGGAGAAGAGAGCGCTTGTTGCTTTCTTCAAATTAAAAACCTACCTCCACCTGTTTGTGCTGCCGACTCAAGCAGTTTGCTTGGCGCGAAGATGGATTTACAAGAGTTTGGGAAACTCCCAAATCTTGCGAGAATCCAGCTGCAGCGCAAGGTTAACAAATCATTGCCATTGGTGGGCAAAAAGATGAAGGGACAACGCAATGCCAAATATGCAAATAATACTAATCAAAATGAAATTCTTCAATGCTTGGCAGGTATGGTATGTACTACAATTTTAAAGGAAGTAAAGGAGAGAGGGGTCTTTTAAGTGATATAAGAGGCCTCAGTGAGCTGATCATCAAGCCTTTAGAAAGCTATGGGCAAGGGTACAATGGGGCGGCTGTTATGAGTGGGAAACACACTGGTGTGGCAGCAAGAATTAAAACAGTGGCTACACATGCTTTTTATGTCCACTGTAATGCCCACTGTTGAAACCTTGTCTTAGTTGATACAGTGAAGTCAGTTCCAGAGGCTCACTGCTTTTTCTCACTACTTGAAAAGATGTATGTGTTCATGACAGGATCCTATGTACATCAGAAATGGCTGGATAGGCAAAAGGAGATGTATGGTGGCCAGCCCAGGGAGTAGGTTAAACTTAGTGACACCAGACGGGCATGTAAAGCCTTGACTTGCAAGAACCTAATGAATAGGTTACCAGCTGTTTTGAGTGTTCTTCGTGAAATAAGATGTGAAAATCATAGAGACAGATCTATTGATATTGAGTCACTATGTGATACTATTCAGGGGTACAGGACGGAGGCTTTTGTGATGAATTGTGGCATGAGATTATAGAGATGGCAAAACAGTGGAATATTGCTATTGAGGATGGAAACAAGAAAAGATCACAAAAACCTAACTCCAGGCTTGGTTTTGAGTGACATCTAATATAGGTTTGCAAAAGTGTAGTGAGGACAAAGACACATTCAGGCAAACCCTACTGTACCCCATCATGGACTCAGTTATGGAAGAAATGGGTAGAAGGTTCTCAAAACCAAACTGTTTAATTAATGAAAGGTATTCAGTCCCTAAATCCTAAAAGTGCATCATTCTTACAAGTTGAGCAAGTATTAGGCATGGCTAAAATGTTTGGATGTGATTCTAAAGATATTACTTATGAGCTTTACCAGGCTATGAGAGTTTTAAGAAGAAAGGCTGAAAGTGGGGATGCAAAGTTGACAAGTATTATAGACTTGACTGTGTTTTTAGAGCCATATCAAGAGGTGTTTCATGAACTCTTCAGCCTGTGCAAAATAGCTGTAACCCTTCCAGTAAGCAGTGCTGCTTGTGAGAGGAGCTTTTCAGCTCTCAAGCTCATAGAAAACCATTTGTGAACAACAGTGGTTGACAGCAGGCTAAGTAATTTAGGTGTGCTAAGCATTGAGTCAAGACAAGCTAAGGCATTAAACTTGGATGACTTTATAAAAGTGTTTGCAACCCAACAAAAGGACAGACTTATTAGACTGTTTTGAGACAGATCTTAATTTCTGCATGGTCACATAACTTGACTAATTTGTTAAACAAACACATTAAGTATACCCTGTGTAAAAACATTTTGTTTTTGTTGTTTTTCCATGTTCAAAAACAACAGAATAGCTGTTTTTGGTCTTAATATAAGATTGGTTCTTTCTGTTGGCAGCATTACTAGTGCCTTCTTTAATGTGGCACATTGTTTTGTACAGATTAGAAAAAGCTAACCATTTAATACATTTGAATTCTGTAGGCACTTGCTGTATTTTGTGGCAGAATTGTTTTATATGTATTGGTTTATTGTGCACTTTATATTGTATGTACATTATGCAGCCTTATATGTAGCGCTTATTACTTCTGTTTTGAAGTATGATGGCAATTTTTGTTGCTCTTTTATATGGAGCTTTACATTGTACATTTTTCATGAATAAAGAATGTATTTTCTAAATATATATTACATTCGTAAAGTGCTTCTCTTTTGCGGGTATTGATACCTGATAATTTTCATCAAACACAGTAATTGTAATGTTGGTCGATTTTAATTAGGCTATAGTATGTTGCCAAATTATAACAAAGCAAAACTGTATTACATCTTGACCAAAATGCAAGAAATGAAGCGTTCAATCCTCCTTATCTTCCATACCACTGACCCCACTAGGGCCTGTGAAAAAAGTCTGGACACGCCACTGCACATGGCACAAACACGCGCACCAGCGGCAGCGCTAGCCAATCACACGCGATGCCAGTATCACATTCACTACAACCAACCAACCAAGCAGATATGAGCTTATTGTTGACAGAGCGTAGAATTGGTCAAAGCTGTGACTTCGTCTTTGATGAACTCGCGGTGGGTGCAAGTCTTGGTGAGAGCCGCAGCGAGAGGGCAACACACATGACGAGAGGCAGATAGACACGAGGGTGAGGCGGAGTGGTAACTGTTGTAAATTTAAATATATATCGGGCATTTTAGCCGCTGAGTCCTCGTTCGTGGGTCAAAATTAATTAAGCGATTAAAAGTCATTAAAAACCGCTCTCCAATAGGGCACTTAAAGGGCATAGGGCAAAAGGGCAGGTGCTGGAGCACCACATGGGGTCTATATGTGCACGTCCCTGACACATTTCGATTCCTGCTTGTCCTATTATCCAAAATAGTTCAAGTGGGGCTACAAACCATTCTAAGTCCTACTGTGCTTATCAGTATCCGATAGGCTATTTTAGTCATACTGGCTGGTCCCACTGTCCAGGTGAAGATCCTGAGCACACCTGAGGGAGTGGCGCTGTTTTTCTGTCGGATGCGCTGAAGGAGTGGCTCTGGTAGGCCAACTGTGATGTGTGTAGTTTGCTGTTTACCGGAGAGATGAGACGTTCTAGCGTCGAGGCGAGTCCCCCTAAGGACGTGATGAGGAAGTCCCTAAGCGTGTCCTCGAACGGCTCCGTGTCGCAGTGGGATGATGACGTGGACTCAGTGTGCTCCGACGAGCTATTAGGGTCTCAATCCCGCCGCTGGCTCTCAGATCTGCTAAGCACCGAAACGCACCTGGACAGAGCAGGCCACGCCAGTACCACGGGGCGGGACGGCCTGTTCGTGGACTACCACTTCCCACTGGGAGAGCTGGAGATGCACTCTGGCATCAAGTGGAAGCGACCCAAGGTAAAGGAAGGCTGCTCTGGCGTAGTGTAGCGCTGACGCAGACTCAGGCCTGGATGAACCGCTGTAATAGCACAAATGTAGGAAAAGTGTAGGCCACTCGCGGAAGGAGAGCGTCATGCATTTAGTTGGCTCCCTACTGTGGGTCTGTTCCTGAAGGCTGCTTATTACCAGAATAGTAATGTTAGCTATTATGTAAAAATGTGCAGTAGCTTAATCATCTTAGTATAATACACTTGGTATAGCACAGAGCTTCCCCAACGCCAACATCCAAACCATTTCATATAATTAACTGACAGCAAACGAATAATTTTTACGTTTTTTTAAGATCTTATCAACCACCTGTCTGAAAACACAAAGCACAAAAAATAGTAACTCAGTCATAGATATTGTATACATTTTTTCTATTAAGTTAATTTAAGTAAGCCAAAACATGGAAATTAGCAACCAGCACATTTAATTAAAAGCTAAATTTAGCCTGACACAGGAATATTCCAGAACAGCTTCGGTTAGCCAGTGGTGTACAGGCAATGAGTCTCATGTTGTCTTCAACAGTTTATTTGCTGAACAGACACCAATCCAGTCAAACAGGTCCTGAGCTTTAGTTTACTGCAGGCAAATTCATCGCTCCTTCCCTCCTCATTTTGCCCCTGCTGTTCTAGGAACTCTGTGCATCACCTCAGTTCATTGTCAATGGAGCTTCTCGTCTGGACATTTGCCAGGGAAAACTCAGTAAGTACACTCAACATACAAAAGCTTTTCCTTTTCTATTCCTCCTAATCTAATTTAGGTATGTGTTATTACCCTGTACCCAGGGGAGGAGGTGCTGGCCTTAGGTTACAACTCCATCCCCAACCTTAATAATGGTCAGTGATGGGTAGAGGTCAGGCAGGGGATAGGGCCAAATTAGAGGAGCACCGTACATTTAATAGAAAAGTGCTCAAAAGGAGGGCCAGAAATGCTATCCAAAAACACCTGCAGGGCCCAGGGTGGCATTTGAAAGCAAAGTGGGGCCCTCAACAGGCCATTGGAGGGGCCAAGACAAGAGCTCCTGCGTCTGTCCACTATAGTGCAGGGACTTTGTGAAACACATAGGGAAGGGACCACAGCAGTATTTACATAAGGACCAGTATTAAAATAAAAAATATCTTGTATGTTTGACACTCAGATCATTCCCTACCCTTTGTCCTGTCTACTGGGAATTAGAAGCCAAGATGTAAAAACAAAATCGAAGACCAACATAGAGAATATAGTATCTCGTGGCTTTATGAACTGGAAAGAACGTAAACAAAACTGTTTTCATGTGGACCAATGGAACAACTTTCAATGGAGCAAGCTGCTATGATCATGAAGAATGAGTTTAAATCTGGAGCCGATGGTCCACGGACAATTGTTAAAACTCTACTGACCCAGTGGACAATAAAGATATCAGTGTGTGAATATACTCAGGATTTGACATTTCTATTTGCTAATTTATCAAATGTTGGTAACTTTAGGGACAGGTCTGCTATATCACCAAAAAGATGACTCTGGAGCTCTGTACCCACCCCCCTCCCTCCCCCCAATTTTTACCCTTTGTCAGTTGTGTCTATCTATGTATTTTTGGGGCACTGAAGCCCTGTATGTTTGTATAAAATGTCAATAAAAAAAAGTATTTACATAAATGAGCAATTCACACCTCAACAAGGAGAGCTTCAGTGGAAACAAGACATGCTGTGTATATAATCCCTGTTCTAGCCTGCTCAGACCCATCCCCTCCAAAAAATGCTGCTACCTGTATTCAAATTTTCTTTTTCTCAGATGACTGTTGGTTGCTTTCTGCCATCGCATCTCTTTCTGTGCATCTTCCCCTGTTTGAAAAGGTGGTCCCTCCAGGACAGGACTTCCAGGACAAGTACAATGGCAGTTTCACATTTAGGGTAACACTGCTGTTGACACTTATTTTGGTAAAGTTGATTTACTTGGTATTGATGTGATGATGTTTGTTTTAGTTCTGGCAGTATGGTGAGTGGGAGGATGTGCAAGTAGACGACCTACTTCCCACACAGGACAACCGCCTTATCTATCTGAGCTCCCCAGAGAGGCAAGAGTTTTGGAGTTCGTTGTTGGAGAAGGCCTACGCCAAGTGAGTCTGCAGTGTAGTTGAATGACACTATATTCAAATACTGTCTTTGCATGTGAACCTAGTTAACACTCTTTTCAATGTCATTCTCCAATTACTTTGATAGTTTACATCTGATAGTTTACAACACAAAAAATTACAGAGTTGTACACATAAAGATAAAAAAGGTAGATAATGGGACATGCAGTATGGCCTTCTCCCACACATACAGTTTGTTCACACATTCAGTTACTTTTTGTTTATGAAAATAAAAGCTGTTATAAGGAACTGTATATATGTGGGCCACAGCATAGTCATTTCTGCTCATCAGTACACCTACAGAAAGAGTCTGTCTGTGTTGTGTCTCATGTCTCCACTCATATGGAGAGCAGCATCAATTTTCTCAGTGCCACATGTGGGTTCCCCACACTTTTTTAATAAATGACCGGCACTGTGCCCCGGGTTGCACCATTTTATGGCATTATTTTGAGCCAAAAAAAAACTATATACCTTTTTATTGCATAAAAATTTAAATGCTAGTGCGAGCTGTAGTGTAAACAGACCTGCTTATCTACGTTTGACATTCAGCTGGTTTTCTCACTGCTATAATCAGATAACCACTGTGAACTTAACGTGTGATTAGAAGCTTGTTTTTCTGCATTTCTAATCACTCTGCTGCTTGTACGCATTAAGTAATGATCCCTGCAAAGGCATGTTTGTACTTATGTGCTGCAGCTACAACATTGTTCCCACTGTGTCCTAGGCTCAAGGGTGGCTACAGAGCTCTAGATATGGGCTTTCCTCACGAGGCCATGGTGGACATGACTGGTGGGGTTGCTGAGGTACTGACCATTTCCAGCCTACCAAGAGACCTGCCCAGGTTCCTGAAATCCCTGCTGGTCAAAGGAGCACTCGTCAACTGTGCAAACTGCCAGGTACAGTCTGGATTTTTTTTTTGGTGTAAAATTAAATGATTATTTCTCAATCCTCAGAACTGCAGAAGCAAGTTATATAAAGGGTCTTTTCGTGATGAGTCATGTTTTGTTTTTGTCCTTTTTTGCTTTGTGGTGTTTTCTCTCCAGGGTCCTTTAGAGCAGAGGAATCAACTAGGAATCATGTTCAGACATGCTTATTCTCTAACTGCAGTGGAGAAGGTAACGCACCTAAAGCTATACAAACAGCTGCCAACAGGAGTTTGAATTTAGCACATGAAAGACAGCTTAAAGACTATTCATTGCTAGTTATTTAATTGTGGTAATAAAAACTAGTAATGTGCATATGACAAAAATTCTCATTTCTGGCAAGGAACAGTTTTTTATTAACTTTCTCACTTTATTTTATGTAGTACAGTGGTCCCTTGCTATAACACAGTTCACCTTTCGCGGCCTCGCTGTTTTGTGGATTTTTAGTGCAATTTTGCATGCTTTTTTTTTTTTTTTTTTACAGCGTATGAACACGCATTGTGTTCTGCGTCCTGATTGGCTAAGGGAGAACTCGCGCATTGTGTTCTGCCTCCTGATTGGCTAAGGGACTGTAGACCATTGTCAATCAATTTCTTCCGTCTCCTGTACAGTACAGAATGCGTTCCGCTTGCCAAATTTACATAAATGTTCGATCGCTAGCAGTGTGACTCTGAAGTGCTGTATGTTTGCAAGTTTTCTCCCCGACAAAACCCACAATGTCGACGAAACGTTCTGCACCGTTAAAGGCACCTGCAGTCGCACCCAAAAGGCAGAGGAAGATGCTAAGGTTTGAACTTTGAGAGTGTTTAAACAAGAGAGAAATGTGAGAAAATGTTAATGCCTGTCTGAGAAAAGTGTATAAAGTGTGTGGTGAGGGGTTTTACAGCCTTAAAACATATATAATAATTGTAAAAAAAATAAAGCTGACTACTTCGCGGATTTCGCCTATTGCAGGTTATTTTTAGAACGTAACCCCCGCGATAAATGAGGGACCACTGTATGTGAAATAGGTCTCTATTATCTATTATCTATTTCTTTTCTGTCTATTTTCCCTTTCTTCATTTTAGCAAGTGAGGTCCATATCTGTTCATAAATAAGGTCTAAGAATTTTCAAAAAGCTGACCCTGAGTTGTTGTACATTCATAGTTGTGACCAGGTCATGGGCAGGTGGGACTGATAGCAGGAAAATGAGGAATATGATAGGGAAAGAAGAGTAGAAGAAACTATTCTTAAGCAGGAAGTAGAAAAGATTAGCAAGGGTGAAGTTAGGAGGGCTTTGAAGAGGATTGAGTGGAAGGGTGATGGTCTGGATGACAAACTGATGGTGGTAGTGTCTAGGGGAGATGAGTGTTTTGATGCTGATTTGTAAGAACAAGGGAGATGTTCAGAGTTGTGGAAACTACGGACATATTAAGCCGATGAGCCATACAATGAAATTGTGGAAAAGAGTAGTGGAAGCTAGGCTAAAGGGGGAAGTGAGCATTTGTGAGTCGCAGTATAGTTTCATGTCAAGAAAGAGCACTACACAGCAATATTTGCTTTGAGAATGTTGAGAGAAGTAAAGAGAGGGCCAGAAAGACCTTTGTGTCTTTGTAGTTCTAGTGGAAGCAAATGACATATTGCCAAGACAAGAGTTATGGTATTATACATGGAAGTCTAGCGTGGCAGAGAAGTATGTTAGAGTGGTGCAGGATATGTGTGAGAACAGTAGGACAGTGGTGAGGTTTGCTGTAGGTGTGACAGAGGTGTTCACAGTGAACGTGGGACTGCATCAAAGATTGGCTCTGAGCCCCTTCTTGTTTGCTGCGGTGATGGACCGGCTGACAGATGAGGTCAGACAGGAATCTCCATGGACTATAATGTTTGCGGACAACATAATGTAGGGAGAGAGGTGGAAGTTCACCACAGGACAGTGGTGAGACCAGCGAGAGTTAGAGATAGCAGACCTCAATATGTTGAGGTTCTCTATGGGATGATGAGGATGGATAGGATCAGGAATGAGTACATCAGAGGGACAGCTGTTACATGTTTTGGAAACAAAGTTAGAGCGGCCAGGTTGAGATTGTTTGGACATGTTCAGAGTAGGAGAGTGAATCTATCGGTCAAAAGATGCTGAGGTCAGAGCTGACTGGCAGGAGGCCGAGAGGAAGGCTAAAGAGCAAGTTTATGGATGTAGTGAAGGAGGACATGAAGGTAGCTGGTTTGAGAGAAGAGGATGTAGGGGTTAGGGTTAGATGGAGGCAAATGATTTACTATGGTGACGAAGGAACAGCTGAATGGAAAAGAAGAAGATGTCAAGATCATTGATTGAGGTCTTTTCAACCACTCCTCTATAGGTGATGACATCTCTTGGCCCCATAGATTTGGTCCGGCTTCTTAACCCCTGGGGCAACACAGAGTGGGAGGGACCTTGGAGTGACTTCCACAGGTTCATGCATTTTTATTTTCTTTATTAGTGCTTCTGCATCAATAACGACAAAGGCAATAAGACTAAAAATATTTTAACAAATAGAACTGTAAATGTTGTGTCTGTCAACAGTCCAGAGTGGAGCACAGTGAGCCCCCAAGAGCAGCAGAGGCTGGGCCGAGTGAACCGTGAAGACGGAGAGTTCTGGTGAGTTCATGTCTATCACTACGGACAGCACTACATACAGGGCTTTTAACAGGCTGCCTTTAACGAACATCAGTCAGACTGTTAAGGCCATCCCCAATTAGCAGACCGTGGACTTCTGACATCACGCTGTTTTCATTCCGCCCACTCTTTCGTCCTAAACCTTAGTGGTGCACCAATCCAATACTTGGACCGGAGACTAGTCCCATTATAGTAGAGTAAATACATAGGTCCAATCTACTATGTGTAACTCTATATCTGTGGCGCTACACCATCAGGTCCTGGAGGAAGATGACAAGATGGAGCAAGTCAAATCAGCGGTGTGGAGTTTATTATGAACTACATAATTGTTACTGAGTACTTGGAGCACTTGGAGCATCCGCTGTGGCTCAATGACTACTCAGCAGCAGTGCAGGGAGCGCGCTCTCACTCACAGAACAAACCTGCGCACTCACAAGCAGAGCAGGGTCAGCTCAACAAGAAATAGAAACTTAAGAGCATGATATATAACAAAATAACAAAAACATCAACAATCTCAACAAAAAACATTTTTATTTGTGGCTTGATTTTTAGCGCATATTTTTAATTCTTATTGAATTGTTTGAAAATGTGATAAACTGAACTTTCTGTCTTAATCTAGCTCCTAGGCTAAACACAGGCAAATAAATTCTCTGTAAAATAATTTGGACATTTTTACAGATTTTTATCGATTTTGCGGAAAAAAAATGTAAAGGTGCTCTGTTCTTGCAAGACCTATTCTATATTAGGTTGTTTTTTGTTGTCAGTAATACTGGTTATGTCAGTGTTTTGGTTTTAGTAATCAGCAAATAAAACATCTTATACTGGCGCAATTAAATGGGATTTTTTCTGGCCCTTGGTGTTGTATGTTTGGCATTTTTTGGCCTTGGGGAAAAGTAATTGGGGACCCCTGTTTTAGGCAATAGTTGGCTGGGAGTTTGTGGAACTGTGATAAACAGTTACAAAATGTAACACAAATACAGCCACTGTACACCAGGTTGTTCCACTCTTTGATCCTTTACATGCACAGAACTACATACAGTGTTGTAGCGTTCAAACACAACAAAATCAAAAATGTGGTTCATACAATTTTGTTGTTCGCTCAGCCCAGTCAAGAAGTAGGATTACAGGCTTTTCACAGGTTTTTATGTGAACCCCTCAGGGTTGAATATAGATACACACTACCATCTCAATCAGCTCTGACTGAACCCTGTCTCTTTGTGTTGTCAGGATGTCCGTGTCAGACTTCAGACAGAATTTTGAGCTAATGGAGGTGTGTCACCTGACTGGAGCTCTTGGCCAGCCAGGCTCCAGTGTTTGTCCATGGTGCTGTGTAATGCACCATGGGAACTGGGTACCATCTATCTCAGCAGGAGGCCCTGCCCACTCAGGTAACTTTCTGACCTGTTTTACCCTATAGTGTATTATTTTATCTGTTATCTTTTATTTATGTATCTGTTTGCTTGTTAGCATACCAGATAAATGAAGTGAACATGGTATGAATCTTGTTATCCTGTCAACCATAAAGGCAAAAAATTAAAAACCGATGTATTCTATACACTTGTCTATGTACTGTATATAGTGGATAATATAACATTTATTTGCTTATAAATGGGATTTAATGTCAATATAAGGTTGCACAGAAGGAAAAAAGGAGAAAGTTTTACTGTTTAGTTCATATTTATAGGTGGCCATAGGTCATGTACTCAACTGTGTTGTTCTGCCCTCACGACTTTCCCTGAGCGTTGCTAGACAGATAGACAACTCCTCCACTGATAATGCATGAATCAGTTCTTTTCTTGAACTTTATTCAAGCAATTAGCAGATAGAGTAAAAATGTAGTGAAGCCAAATTATTAGTGCTCATATGTACAGCATTCATGAAGTATGCATAAAACAAGTGCCACATTAACTGCACAGATCTCCTGACTTATTACTAGCTAGCATGTTAAGGCTAGTGGGCTAGCGTGCTAGTTGTAGTACTAACACTCTAATAACCCCTATTTTAGCACATTCGCCAGTTTTAAAAAACAAAATACAAATGCAAGTCTTAGATATGTGCTTAGTATGGGCCTATTATTGTAGCAAAACTATTTTCTAATGCATGCAGCAAAGAGTTGAGTGCGTGTATTCGGATTTGCAAGTTGACACGCAGAGTTGTGTGCGCATATAGTGGTCTGTGAATACGTAAAAAGATCCTCAAATCCCTCTGCAAGTTTGTGATGTGAAAGACGGTCCACAAGTGCAAAGGTGATTTGCAACTGTACAAAGATTTGCAAACGTGTATACAGATCTGCAAATGCGCACTTATATTTGCATGAGCTAAAAAGTCTAAGTAATGCACTCAATTCTTTAAAATACACACAAATCTCCCATTGCCACTCACGTGACTTTTGCTACAGTCCTGCCAAGTGAGATTTGAAAACTAGTGTTTGGATTTGCAAGTGTCTTGGGCTTCTTTGCCCTGAGTCCAGGCTTTCAGGAGATGTAGCCAGTAATGAGAATAAATATGACCGGAGGCTGCTAGCGAGCAAAACTTTGAGATGGACTAAACATAAGTCATTTGTAGCTCAAATACAGCTACTTTGGACAGGGTTTAGTCCTGAAGTACAGAGTAGAAGTACCCTACTTCACACTATGGGTGCCAGTATACAGTAAAAGTACTTGATACTATGAGTGCTATAAGTAGTAGAAATACTCTTTATTCTTTATATATACTTTTTATTCCACCTCAAAGTCAGCAGATTGAGTTTTTCACTCAAATATAGCTTCTTTGGACAGGGTAAAGTCCTAAAGTACACAGTAGAAGGTGGGTGCCAGTAGTAGTAGAGTTAATAAGATCCGTACAGATTTTATTTTCTAATACTTTTTACTTTTAATTTTCAATATCAGCCTTCTTACTTTCATTCACAATGTTTGTGCTACCAGCAAGACCTTTACTGGAACGGGCGGTGTAATGGGGCATTCTAAATTTAGGGGTGGCTAATTTGACCACAGAAAAACAAGTCACAGCTAGCTTGGCAGCAGTCTTGCACCAGCCTGTCGACCTCATTGTTTCTTCATGTTAAATAGAAAAAAATAGCCTTCAATAGCCTTCAATAGCCTCTGGTGACATATTTGTTCTCATTACTTGCTACATCTCCTGAAAGGCTGGAATCAGGGCAAAGAAGCCCATAGACACTTGGAAAATCCAAACACCAGTTTGCAAATCTCACTTGGCAGGACTGTAGCAAAAGTCACGTGAGTAAAGACAGCTGGTTGAGCATGCCGTATGAGTTGCAATGGGAGATTTGTCTTCTTTGTATGGTTGCAAATCACCTTTACACTTGCAGATAGTCATTTACATCACAAACTTGCGGAGGAATATGCAGAGCTTTTTACATATTTACAGACCTCCATACGCGCACACAACTCTGCGTGCCAATTTGCAAATCCGAATACACGCACTCAACTCTGCACGCATTTGCAAATAGTTTTGCTACAATAATAGCCCCATATTTAACTTAATTTCAAACAACATCAGGCTATGCTCAGCCGCTCAGGACTCAGAGCTGTAGACAATTGTGCAACTTAAGCAGAAGTGAACATGCAGCTTGCAGCAACAACTTGCAGTTGACCATTTTTCAACTCTAAATCGGTGAATAAAGATAAACATTATGAACTAAATGAAGACAACATGGCTCTTAAGGAGCCAAAACACATGTGGTGGAGCAGACACTAATCAGATAATTCACTGTGTGACTTTGAGAGGAGCAGACCACTCTACTGAGTGTCACATGTGAGACTTTCAGAGGGTGAAAGGTTACTTAATGCTGCACCTTTTTTTTAATCACAATCAATGATTTTGACAACTTCATTTAAATTGTTTTGTGTTTTAGGTTTGTTTTGGCAGAACCCTCAGTTCAACTTGGTCCTGTCAGAAGTAGACCCCTCTTCAGAGTCTCCCAAAGCCTGTTCCTTTGTGTTGTCTCTGATGCAGAAACACCAGCGACGCAGGGGAATAAACCTATCCATAGCTCTGCATATATACCAGGTAAATTTTGTACACAGCACTCAGTAAGTATTTTGATATTCTGTTGCTGTTTTTAAACTCATGTAGTCTCTTCAGGCCCATCCTCAGAACACGTACCTGACCTCTGCTGACCTGAATGCAGCCCGGCCAGTCCTCTGCAGCCCCCAGTACTCCTCAAGGCGGGAGGTGGTTCTCCGGGACTCACTACCCCCAGGCTGCTACATCATCATCCCCTCTACTTCTGAGGCCAACCAGCAGGGGGCATTTGTTCTGCGTGTGCTCACAGAGAAGGGTAACGCTGCCAGGTAAGTCACAGTTGGATAAAATGGCTTCTGTCTGCGCCGGTAGGACAAGGAGACAGATACACACCTAAACATGCGTCTTGTAGGAAGACAGTACTGGACAACAGTTACACAACAGATAAGGGCTGAAGATATTTATGATATGAGACTTTTTGGTATTCATCCAAACACCATTATCAGTTGGAAAGTTGCAGAACAGAAAATTAATACGCTGAACAAGGTCGCATGATCAAGCAGTGTGCGACCTGCCATGGGAAAACAACAGTGACACTCATGTTTTGCCAGATAGGATGGTGTCTATCAGCATGTAGTTCCCTCTCTTCATTCTGTGGAGGAATAATCTGAGAAACACCATCAATGAAAACGCTAAGGTGTATGTATTATAAACAATCTACACAGAAGAAAACAAGGAAGTAGGGCATGCATCATATCTTTTCATTGTCAATCCAGTTGCTTTACAACTGTATCACAGAGCGCTTTATATTGGTCAAAAACTTCTTTTTTAACTTAAGTTTATTGTGTAGTTAAAATTGCTAAGACACGTTCCTATACCTTAAAACTTAATTCTCAAAACCCCAAACACAATTTCTAAAATCAAAAGTAAATTTATTTAACTTCTGACTTTTCAGCCAAAGCTAACACTGTTTTCATATTGTACATTTTTTCATCAAAATGAACATACACACAGCAGACACAACACACAACAGAGCAAAAATACTAAACACAGTTGTCAGAATATCATCAGGCACAAAATGACAAAACTGAGTCAAGCTCAACAGAACAAACTGAATAAATCCTTCAATTTCTACAAAGTAAGTTAGTAAGTGAGTAAGATCTAAAAATTTTTCCCGAACCAGGATAGTTAACAGTCTTTACAGTAAAGAAAACAATTTACTGTATTCTTCCTTAGCGTCATGTGTGGTGAGACCAGACTTAATCCACATCACAGTGATGAGCAGAAGATTTGGGGTTGGAATCCCGTGGGGAGTAACTCCTGTTTTATCAGTTGTGAAAAACTGTTGTTGAAGAGAATAAAGAGAGAGAGGAATGATGTTAAATATCACCCTGTTTTTCAGTCTTGCTCTCAAACCAGAGATACAGGACGTCTCTTCAGTCAAAGAGGTGGGTGTTATTCCTAGTTACTAGAGGATGATGAAGTGCTAGTCCTGTGTACATAATAAGGGCAGAATGTCTGTTATTTGAGGAACTGGTGAGGTGGTGAATTTACATGACCCAAAAATAAAACAGGAAGACTGCAACAAGTGTGATAAAGTAGAATGTAGGAGAACAAACAAATACTGATTGAAAGCAGACCACTACACCACTATACAACTACACTACTACACTACTACTACACTATGAAAGGGAAAGGTACTTACTTATGATGGTCTACACTACAGAGAATAGAAAGTTTGGAGAATCTGGGTGAGCCTTCCTATATTGTATAACATGAACCATCCTCTAGAATGCACTAATAGAACAACAAAGAGCGCCCAGTGGACCTTTGAGATCCAATGATCAGATGAGCGTTTTATTTCATTTTTTAGTTATTACATACAATTTTAAGTTATTACATACAATTTATATTATGGAAATTTTATAGATGATCAAGTCAGTGGACATCTTTACATCAAGCCATTCATCATTTCATTACTATTCTAGTACAGTGAGTGAAGCTGTCTTTTTATGCTCTAGCCTTCTTATCCACATCTGGCTGCTCTGCCTTCTCCTCAATCCACTAGGCTTCTTTTTGAAAAACACTCAAACAAGGTGAGTGTTACCTGCAAACAACTGCTATATCTACTGCTAGATCATTTTCACGTAGTACATACGCTGGTCCAAAACTCAACTGCAAAGCACACACTTTCAACTAATGATCAGTGAACTAATATGGCTGTGCTTTGTGTAACCAGAAGGGCTTTTGCAAACCAGTGAACCTTTACAACCTGCTGAAGGAGGCCATCCACGGAGGAGGTCTGTGTTGTCCACCAGCCCACCAACATACAGGGCTCGAACTTGGTAGAATTGGTACTCCCAAGAAATTTAGGAGCACCCAACAAAATTTAATGAGCACCACAACTACAAATTGTATAATAACAAAATTTCCCGCTAATTTGAAAACACCAATCAACACTAAAAAAAAAAACAGCTTACAACAATCACTGCAGGTTTACACATCCTGTGTCCAGTTTTGAAATTTTGTGTTTGACCAAGCTCCCATGCTTAATATGTGCAGATTCAGTGCCAAAGCTGTGTTACCTGCAAAGTCCGTCCCACAGGCTTTACAGTGAATGCAGTGCATAGAGCCATTTTCATTGTAGAACCACTAAATTTTTTTCAACCACTCTCACCCTGAAAACTGTACGCCTTCTTTTCGGCTGGCAGATCAACATTCATCACATTATCGCTATCACCAGCGCCATTATTTGTAACTTTAGGTGGTTTGCAAAAGAAATCTGTCAGTGTTCATTTTACTGTGAATGTTTTTAGAGGAATGAAAACAGGTTGCACGACTTGCACAAATGCTCCGAAAATATTTTTTGCTTTTTTGCAACTTTTGAGTTGCATAGATAAAATTTCAGGAGCATATGTGACCAAAATGGTCACAATACAGAGCCCTGAACATACATTTTTTTTAATTTGTCCAAACAATTTCCCTTACAATTTTTTCATCCAATTCTGTAAATTCCACATATAACAACCAGCTGCGGTGACATGTTTATGACATGTTTAAGTGTGTATTCTGTTGATTCATGACAGTGTTGACTGGGAGTGAGAAGTACTTGGCACTGGAACACTGTAAGAGTCTGGTGGTCCTCATGGATGTATCCTTGGAGACACACTCAGTGCTTTTTTTGATAATGTCAGGTAATTTATGTGCAATTATCCATTTGGCAGCATATTCATACATTATTCCACTGTCCTCCTCCTGTCTGCCCTCTGCCACTGTCTTATTGTCCTTTACACAAGTATTTTCTTCAGACACAAGGCATAGCTCAGTTAAATTGGAACGAGTTTCAGGCTCTGTGGGATAGAATCAGAAGGTGGACAGTAAGTAATTTACAATTATTCATTTGTTGTTTGTCAAATATTTACCTATACCTATTTTTAATTGTGTTGAGTAGGTGCTTGGAAAAAAAACTTTTTTACTGTATTAAGAGCCTTTGTTTTATCTTGTTGTAGGATATCTTCCTGGTTTTTGACAAAAACAAAAGTCATCGTCTGGAGTATCCAGAAGTGGCCCCTGCTCTAAAGGCAGCTGGTAAGACATGTCCAAACAAGCAGGGTTCAGTGCCTAAGATGGGTTAGTGTTTAGGGTGTAGCAACACCAGCAAGGGGAACCAGCACACCACTCAGTGATTCTGAATACCTCAAACTGGTAATGTAATGTCCTTACTCCCTTAGACTGACTGGGATGTATTTCATAGTCGCCATGTTAAGAGCTTCCTTTCATACCCCCTTTAGCATAGGAACCTCTGGGCAATACTTATTGAAAGGTAAGAAGCTTACAGGCATCCCTCAATCCATTGTGTGGAGTCGTGTGGAGATTATTTCTCGAAAATTGTCCTGTTTGTAAGGATGCAACAATTCTCAATACCCTGTTGAACCGTTCGGTATGCCCTTCGCAGTTCAATACGTGCCGGTAAATTTTGGTTTGTTTATTATTGCGTTAATAGTCACCATCTTTTAACCAATCACAACACTGGCAACCCTGCAGTCAATAATTTCTGGCCCGCCAGATGATTTTGATTGATTACATTATATTGCTGTGCGTCCCAAGAATAACATCCAGTCAAAGCTAAACCCATCTCTACCCTAAAAAAAAAAAAAAAAAAGAGTTTATGATATGCTATTCATGCCTCTCTGTGTCTGACTTTGACACACACTTTGAGTCACACTTTGACTCTAAACTGTGGTTCAGAAGAGGGTTCAGGGGCAGGAGTTCAATTCAAAATCTTGGCACGAAAGTCTGTGTAGGAATGAGTTCACCCTGGATTTACCAGTCTCCTGAGTCCTGCGAAAACAATGGAAGCCCTCATCTGTAGCGTGACCACAGTCTTTATGTGACTCCTCTCATGCCTCACACACAAACAATTCAGTGGCACTCAGCTCATCTCAGACTGAACCTCCGTGATGCAGTGCGTAATAACGCATGGCGCGTGAATCTGTCCACATCCTCCACAGAGCTCTGCTTTAGGACACAGCCTTACATCGCGCTTCTTCTGGAAGAGATTAACGCCTTACTGTTTAACAGAAAAAAAACAGCGGCTTGTTAAGTGCTTGTAAGCCATGTTTAGCTGGCGTGATGCTGCTACGTTTAATTGCACCCCGGAAAATGAAAATTAAAAAAGCGAAATGGGCTTTGGAACACAGTTTACCACTTACTATTCAAATCTTTCCGCCAAAAAAGCTCAAATCATTGAATAAAACAAATCAAGTTTGTTGAGATATGTGTGTCTGAGAAGTAATAATAGTTGTCTATTAAATAACTCCAGCTTTTTAAACATGTCCCGTTATTTTTGTCACCTGTGTGTGTGTGTGTGTGTGTGTGTATTGGCCCGAAGCCAGTCAAAGTTACCGACCCCCTGCTTTATGGGCTGATGACAGTCGTGTTAGAACACCAGTGTTCCCCAGTGTTTCCCCCAGCGCTTTACGGTTAGGGCGGCTGATTACTAAAACTAAAGCACTGACATAACCAGTATTACTGACAACAAAACCTAATACTCTATAGAGTAGGTCTTGCAAGCACAGTGTATCTTTACATTTTTTTCAACAAAATCAATGAAGGCATACATTTTTTTTCCCACAAAATCAATGTAAAAATGTCCAAACTATTTTACAGAGAATTTCTTTGCCTGCATTCAGCCTAGGAAGAGCTAAATGAGACTACTTTAAAACAGACTGTTCAGTTAATCACATTTTCACACAGTTCAATAGGAAGTAAAAATATGCTCTAAAAATCAAGCCACTAATAAAAATTTTATTTGTTGAGATTGTTGTTGTTTTTGTTTGTTAATATATCACCCTCTTACTTAGTCATAGAGCCATAGTAGGTGCTTGAAGTGCGGTGCGTTGTACTCAATAAAAATGATGACTCGCTCCTTCCTGTCATTTTCTACCCAAGACCTGATGTGGCATGTGTCAAAGACATAGAGTTACACATAGTAGATTAGTATTGGATCATTGCATCCCTAAGGTTGACTTTATGTTTTTTGAGCAGGCCATGTTGGAGGTGGTTGATGCTATCTGTTTTTGATATTGGCTTTGCTAGTGGACGAAAGAGCGGGCGGTATGTAAACAGCAGGATGAAAACAGCGTGATGACAGAAGTACCGCACATAATTTGGCTGTATGTTCATTATGTAGATTGGGTTGTTGCAGTCCAGTCAGTTGGCTTTCGTGGACCGGATCTGGCCCGCGGTCCACTAATTGGGGATGGCTGTTCTAGACAATAGTATTAATTAGATGATGGCACTTCTACTTCTATCATGTGATTTATTTATTCATTTATGTTGAAAAAATATGATCTAATCTGTAAATGCCTACTGATTATGCAGGTTAAAAAACTTATTTTATCAGCAATTTTTGAATTTTAGATAATCACCTTTATTCTGTACTGTACATGGATATCGTGCATGTTGATGTCATGAGTAGATTTTCAAAATATCAGTGTTATGGAAAAGCTCTCTATGAATGATATTCCTCAACCACCGGTTAAGTAGGCTTAGCCTAATGAATGCTTTTATCTTTAATGGATGGATCTGATCTAAGACCTAAGAATTGTTACCATTATACATTATGTTTGTCTCAAGTACATACTGATGAGTACTATCTCAAGGCTTTTGGCCTGTGCTGCTGACAAATGAGTGCTTGTGTGCTGTGCAGGCATCATGGTGGACGACATGGTGATGCAGCTGGTGGGCCTCAGGTACACAGAGCCAGACCTGACCATCAGTTACCCAGGCTTCCTCTACCTGCTCATGAAGTTGGAAAGCATGATCCGTAAGGCACACTCCCTTAGCTTAAGCACACACTGTATCATGTTTACCTGAATACACAACAGGTCATAACTGTTGCAGCATTCCAGTGTTAATATCCTATGTTAGGCATAAAATCATTCTTTCACATAAACTGTTTTGTGTATGGCAACCGTTATGATTTTATATTAAAAGCAAATATTTGAATACATAAATGTAATTTTCAAAGTATTATATTATATATAGATATTATATAATATAGATTTCTCATAACCTTAAGGGGACATTTATATAATGATGAATGATGAAGTCTGTTATATGTATAGAATGTGTCACGGTGAAGGTCACTGTGAAGGTCAGGGTGTTATTGGGATTTTTAAACCTAAAAGCTATGAATATAACTAACAATATATCTTTTGACAGATAAATTTCAAGCGTATGATATGGTTGGAATGGGAGCCATCACAGTCAGCTACCGACAGGTATGAAGACAGAATTGCACTAGTGAAACATCTTTTACTATGCTTGTACATTATGTTTAGAATTAATTTGACTAAACCTCTTGCTTGTTTCAGTGGCTTCAAATGACCATGTACAACTGAACAGATGGAAGCCCTTCAGGTCCATTCCCCCGGGATGTGTAGTCATTTGTAGTTTGTGCCAGCAGATGAAAAGCATTCTATTTTCTTCTTTCACGACTTGGAGTTAAACTTTAACAATGACAAACAGCAGGAAACATTAGGTCAATCTAGTGCCAATATAACACTATGTGCTTTTCATTTGTTTATGTAAATGTATTTTATTACTCATCATTTAAAGAATACTCCTATGCATTGTTTTCTAGTGTAAGGTGCCTTGTGTAGGATTTATGAGAGGTGCGACCAAAATGAATGGTAAGATCATTTTGTGTGTGATTAAGGAAAGCTGGGCTTGCCAGTTTTAGGAGCTGAAGAATCAGGTTATTGGTTGCAGCTTCGTTAAATGTCAGTAAGGCTACCTTAATACCAACTGTTTATGTTTCTATTGTGAAATGGTTTTAGTAGTGTTGCACAAAAGCAAAAGTGTTGTACTTACAAAAGCCATATTTCACTAAATTGTTAAGATATATGTTTTTAAAGTATATATATTTTATTAGAGCTGAAGTTTGCTATATACATTTACTAAATTGAAAGTACTGTAACAGAATCTAGTTCTTAAATCTCCCTGTGGTTTCTGTTCACACTGACATGAACTTATCATTAATATTATTGCATTTCCTAAAGGCAGGACTTTAAGTCACTTTTCCACTCATTACTGTTCTAATCATTTAGAAACACAAGTTAATAGACTTTGAGACAGTTGTAATGAATATTTTGACAGCATTAATAATTGAAGAGTTCTGTTAAATAAGCACTTTGTAAATGTGTCTTATTGGTAGTTTCTGCTCTTGTCCCGCCAGCTCATATTACATTTACGGAAAAACATGGTATTAGTGGTTTCAATATTGTGATTATCATATAATAAAACCACGCTATACCTTGAAACTGGTCATCATCCGATGCCTAATTCAAAATAAATACTAAATTAGCCTGACTTTTTTTTTTTTTTTTTCTGGCAAAGACAAAGGCCCTGCCAAAGTAAAAGCATAATAGAAAGTGTGAGGTCTTGGAATTTTTTTATCTGCATGTATGTCTTTCCAAACTCAAAATGTCCCACAACTCTTACTCAATGTCAAAATCTTCTTGTAATCACCTGCCCTGTCTGCTGGTCAGTGCAATGCTCTGACCAGGCTCACTCTGTCCCACTGTGAGCATCTCAACTGGAGTTAGGAACAGAGCCCCTGTTGCCTCCTTACGTCTGGTATGTGTAAATATCCGCCTCACAGGGTGATATTTTAAAGCCCCAAAAGGCATACAACATAAGTCAGAGATGTGTGCACTGTTGCCGTACTGCTGTATGTGATAGTTACATATGCCATGCCTAAACGTTACCTTCAATTATCAGTTATGGACTAGAACTTTCCCAGTGCCCTGACAGTATTTAACTGAAATTTAATCAACATGTCTCCAGCCCTGGCCAAAGCTAAGCATTGTGCTTGTGTGTTATCTTGATGACAGATGGAAGCGATTATTCATCTATATTTGCTAATTATAGGACCCACTGTAGTAAATTTTACAAAATACAGAGAAGCATATAAGAAATAGATCAGCAGAGGTCTAGGAGGCATTGAGAGGAGACCTAATGAAACAGAAATGTGGTTGAAAAACCATGGATGACTAAAGGGCTGCACAATGCCTTACAGGAAGAAAAATAATATGTACAAAATGTTTCTAAAATTGAGAACAAAAGATTCTGAAGTAAGATATAGGAAATATAAAAATTATTAATGTGGATCATAAGAAGACAAAAAAAAAAAAAAAATCTTAGTGATCTCTTAAAAAAAAATGTTGCAAATGGTGAATTTAATAACTTTTTTGTAAATATTGGTCCTAGCCTGGAATAAGATATTCGAAAAGAGACGAAAATTTTTGTAAAAAAAAAATTTGTGTAAATAAAACAATAGACAATGTTGATAGTATTTTTCTTGGTAAGATAAAAAAGAGTGAAATATTAAGTATTGTGAATTATTGTCCAAATGTCTCAACTTCAAAACAACCCTGTCCATGGATTGCACAGAAAGAGATCTGCGCCCTCTGGTGGCTAAGATACGCAGGGTGGCTTTAATGATACTGTTCAGGTCTGAAAAGTGCTTAAGTGTATTTTATTTGAAGATAATACAACCTTATTCTTTACTCGTGAAATATAACAAAAATGTTTAAAGGAGTTGAAAATGAATTTATTAAAATGCTATGGTATAAATAGATTAGCATTAAACTTTGGCAATTGATGACAACTTGAAGTGGAAAACACATACAAATTATATAAAGGCAAAAATATCCTACAGTAAAGCTGTGTTACATAAGGTTAAGGATTCATTAAATAAAAAAGCATTGTATATTTTGTATAACTCATTGACTGTTCCATACAAGACCTACTGTGTTGAAGTTTGGGGAAGTGCCTGTAAACATATATCCATCCACTTTTCCTTTCACAAATAAGAGCTGTAACGGCAATGGATACTTGGATCCAACGATCCCAATATTTATCCAGTTAAAAATATTCCAATTTTATGAATTACTAGATTAAAATAATATTTTCAAGTAATGTAAAATGTTCAGCTGAAAGCTCTACCAACCGAGGCTCTTCTGAAATAATCAAAACCTGACCAGGTTAAACAGCAACATCATTTGTGACTTAAATGGATTCATGCGTGTAAGAGCAGATAGTAATGCCTCAAGTGGGATAAGGAAGGGAAGAGGGTTTGCTTTGTATGTGAACATGAGTTAAAGTAGAAGTCTGTTGTCTGTCAGGTTTTTTGGCAGGGGGACTGGGTTCACTAGCTTCACATGTCGTCATGGTTACAGTTTTTCAAATTAATTCAATTCAATTTTATTTGTATAGCCCAGTATCACAACAACAATTGCTTCAAATGGCAAGCTCAGTGTGTCATACCTCCCCTGGTGTCTGGGCCTAGAGCAGCTTATCTCATACTGTATATATCCTGACCATAAGCTCTTATCTCATCTACTGTATATGTCCTGACCATAGGCCCTTGTCTCATCTACTGTATTTGTCCTGACCATAAGCCCTGTCAAAAAGGAAAGTCTTAAGTCTGACCTTAAATGTTGAGACTGTGTCTGCCTCTTTAACGAGAGCTGGGAGCTGATTCCATAAAACAGGAGCTTGGTAATTAAAGGCTCTACCTCCCATTGTACTTTTGGAAACTCTAGGAACAACTAGTAACCCTGCATTTTGAGAATGAAGCGTTCTGTTAGGACGGTGCGACTCTATGAGGTCTCTGAGATAGGACGGGGCCTCCCCACTGAGGGCCTTATAAGTGAGAAGAAGGATTTTGAACTTAATTCTGAAGGGAAGCTAACACTGGAGTAATGTGCTCTCGTCTGCTTGTTCCTATTATTTAGATCTACAGGAGCGAAGCAGTCTAACATTAAAGGAGGTTTGATTGGGGACTTAGCCGTTAGGGCACTAATCTGCTCTGAGCTAATAGTGGGGTGGATTTGAGTTATTTTGTATCTAATTGTGATTATTTTATTATTGAAGAACTGGAGGAAGTTACTGCAGCTAAGTGTTAAAAGGATGCTAGGTTCTACTGAGATGTGATTGATTTGTCAGCCTGGCTACAGTGCTGAACAAAAATCTAGGATTATTTTTATTTTCCTCTATAAGAGTCGAATAATACCTTACGCAGGGCTTGCTTGTAAATTAAAAGACTGTTTTTCCAGGTCCTGAGTGAATCCTCAGCGTTGGAGTGACACAATTGCCTTTCTGATTTACGCGTGGCTTGTTTAAGGAGCCGGGTTTCTGCATTGAACCAGGGTGATACTCTACTATTTCTATTGACCCTCTGTTTTAGTGAAGCCACACTATCGAGAGCTGTCTGCATTGAACACATGGCTGTATCAACAAACCGATCTACTGTGTTGCGACTGGGGCTGTAGGGGTTGCTCTCTAGATTAACTGGCGAAATAATGTCTAAAATTGGCGAAATTACTTTTTTAAACTGAGGAACAGTTTTATCAGATAATATTCTTCTAAACTGGGGTCTGTCGAGAGGAAGAGTGTAGTCCTAGCGTAGCGTGAACTGAAAGGTAATTAAAAAATGATCCGATAGGACGGGATTATGGGGCAGGACTTTTAACTGACTGATCTCTGTAATGTAGGTTAATATAATAATTTCAATTGAATTAAGCAAGAGTTGTACCAGATCAGTGTATACTGAACAACCATCCCCTGCTTTTGGATTGTGACCAACAAAAAGAAGCCAGTGGACGTCAGAGATCAGTGAGCCCCAGGACAGAACACCAGAAGAACTCCTTCCAGACAGCTCCTTCTTCAAGACTGTACAATCAGTCAGTCAATAGAAAATGAATTCTAGTCTGAAACAATTTGACAACTGAATTTCCCATTGGGGATAATTTACAACTAAACTGAATTGAAGTGTCTTAACATGGGGACTACAAGAAAAAGAAACATGAAAGTTTTGTAATCAAAAAGGGGAAAATAAATGACCAATGACTTATATCTGATGACTGTCGACTAGAATATTCATGCATATCTAAAAAATATCTTTTCCTTAGAATTTTAAATGACAGTAAAGGATTCTCCATTTACAACAGTGGATGTGGTATTTACCTAGAAGGAAAATGATATTCACCATATCAGGATTGTCAGTTTGTAAATTCTTGACATAAAACAGTACATTGTAAAGATCAAAGCTAAAAATTTTTTAGCCATATTTTCATTTCGGACTAGATTTTGCTTGAGACCTGCCCAGTATAAAAGAGATGTTCTGATTCATTGTAAAAAATACATGTTTTCAAATTTAAATCTTCTATGTAGAAAACCATCCACTGCGTATGTTTTGGGAATTACTTTAACTTTTGGTAGGTCACTTAATATATTACCATAGGGACTTCATTATTGCAATCTAGCCACAGGCGGTCACAAGTCAGTGTAGTTTTTATGTCGGTCCCAAGACCGAACATATAAGGAGGGCTGAGGAACAGAGGAAGGGCATCCAACATAAAACCTTTGCCAAATTCAACATGTGAATCACTAACATGACTTCCATAGCAGATTGTCTGGGGCCCGCGTTAACGACTGCTATCGGTGTTGTTGACCCACAGGGTCCTTGGGGAAATTGGGCAACTTTTGGTCGAAGAAGGAGAGGAGGAAGGCGTTTCTGTAGGCAGAGGGAGAATAGTAAAGGCAAGACTGAAAGTAGGAATCTTGAATATTACAATGTTGAATGGTACAGGTAAAGTCAGAGAGCTGATATGTACAGTGGGGCAAAAAAGTATTTAGTCAGCCACCAATTGTGCAAGTTCTCCCACTTAAAAAGATGAGAGAGGCCTGTAATTTTCATCATAGGTATACCTCAACTATGAGAGACAAAATGAGAAAAAAAATCCAGAAAATCACATTGTCTGATTTTTTAAGAATTTATTTGCAAATTATGGTGAAAAAAGTATTTTAAAAGTATTTGGTCAATAACAAAAGTTCATCTCAATACTTTGTTATATACCCTTTGTTGACAGAGGTCAAACGTTTTCTGTAAGTCTTCACAAGGTTTTCACACACTGTTGCTGGTATTTTGGCCCATTCCTCCATGCAGATCTCCTCTAGAGCAGTGATGTTTTGGGGCTGTCGCTGGGCAACAGAGACTTTCAACTCCCTCCAAAGATTTTCTAGGGGGGTTTAGATCTAGAGACTGGCTAGGCCACTCCAGGACCTTGAAATGCTTCTTACGAAGCCACTCCTTCATTGCCCGGGCGGTGTGTTTGGGATCATTGTCATGCTGAAAGACCCAACCACGTTTCATCCTCAATGCCCTTACTGATGGAAGCAGGTTTTCACTCAAAATCTCACGATACATGGCCCCATTCATTCTTTACTTTACACAGATCAGTCGTCCTGGTCCCTTTGCAGAAAAACAGCCCCAAAGCATGATGTTTCCACCCCCATGCCTCACAGTAGGTATGGTGTTCTTTATATGCAACACAGCATTCTTTCTCCTCCACGACAAGTTGAGTTTTTACCAAAAAGTTCTATTTTGGTTTCATCTTACCACATTCAATCCTCTTATGGATCATCCAAATGCTCTCTAGCAAACTTCAGATGGGCCTGGACATGTACTAGCTTAAGCAGGGGAACACGTCTGGCACTGCAGGATTTGAGTCCCTGGCGGCGTAGTGTGTTATGGTGTTATGATGGTAGCCTTTGTTACTTTGGTCCCAGCTCTCTGCAGGTCATTCACTAGGTCCCCCCGTGTGCTTCTGGGATTTTTGCTCACCGTTCTTGTGATCATTTTGACCCCACGGGGTGAGATCTTGCATGGAGGCCCAGATCGAGGGAGATTATCAGTGGTCTTGTATGTCTTCCATTTTCTAATAACTGATAACAAGTTCAAACAGGTGCTATTAATACAGGTAACGAGTGGAGGACAGAGGAGCCTCTTAAAGAAGAAGTTACAGGTCTGTGAGAGCCAGAAATCTTGCTTGTTTGTAGGTGACCAAATACTTATTTTACCGAGGAATTTACCAATTAATTCATTAAAAATCCTACAATGTGATTTCCTGGATTCTTTTCCCCCACTCTGTCTCTCATAGTTGAAGTGTACCTGTGATGAAAATTACAGGCCTCTCTCATCTTTTTAAGTGGGAGAACTTGCACAATTGGTGGATGACTGAATACTGTGTTGCTATTTTTGTTGACTTGGCCGAGGCATTTGATTCTGTGGACCACTGCATACTGCTGTACAGGCTAAGAGATGTAGGACTTTCTGCTCTGGTTGCTCACAGTCAGTGAGGATAGAGGGTCTTCTGTCTAATCCCCTACCCCTAGTCAAGAGTGTTCCTCAAGGATCCATATGTTGGGTCCAACATTATTCAGTATTTGTATTTACAATATTGCTCATACCGCTGGAAGTTCCCATATCCATCTTCATGCTGATGATACCATCCTACATACTGTCTTGTCTTCCCTGCAAACCTACTTTAATAGCATTCAACACGCACTCTCCAATCTCCATCTACTGCTAAATACCCTCCCAGTCCACCAGGTACTGATAACAACAAAGCGGCTCGGGCAATCTCCCAACAGTGCACGTGGTCCTCAACAGAGGCTACTGCGATGTCTTTCTCCTGTAGAGGAAGTAAAGGAGGAAGATAGCCAAGGGCACATTCAAAGGGTGACATACCAATTGCAGCCACGGGGAGAGAGTTATGGACATATTACACCCATGGAAGGAACTGACTCCAACTTGAAGGATTCTGAGCAGCGACACAACGAAGAGCGGCTTCCAGATCCTGATTGGCCCTCTCACACTGCCCGTTAGTCTGCAGATGAAATCCAGATGAGAGGCTCACCTTAGCTCCTAAGGCTTTGCAGAAACCCCTCCAGACCTGTGAGATGAATTGTGGTCCTCTGTCGGAAACAATGTCCAATGAAGTGCCATGGAGACGGAAAACATGTTGTACTAACAACTCTGATGTTTCTGAGCTGATGGAAGCTTTGGAAGAGCCACAAAATGTACACATTTGTAGAAATGGTCCACAATGGTGAGTATAACAGAGTTACCTTCTGAAATGGGGAGGCCTGTAACAAAATCTAGGGCAATGTGGGACCAAGGCCGGCTAGGAACAGGTAAGGGGCGAAGTTGTCCATGGGCGTTGGTTGGTGGATTTCCCCCTAGTATAAACTGTGCAGGCCAGAATATAGTCTCTGGTGTCCCTGTCCATGTTTGGCCACCAGAAATGCCGTTTTAGCAGTGCGAGAGTTCGCCCAATTCCTGGATGGCAAGCAAAAAGGGATGTGTGCCCCCACTGAAGAACCTGTGTGCAGACAGACTGAGGCACAAAGAGGCAGTCAGCAGGCCCATTACCTGGATCAGGTTGAGTTCTTTGAGCCTCTCTGACAATGCCTTCAATTTCCCAGGTGATGGACGCCACAACACAGGACGGAGGTAGGATGGTCTCAACGGAATCAAAGAAAAACCCGGCACTGACAGGTGAGGAAGAGGGTCTTATAATACCTGCAGCGAGTGAATCTGTTATGTACTTCTCCATAGCTTCACACTCTGGTCGCGACAAGTTGAAGAGACGACAGGCAGGCAGAGTGGCCCCAGGGAGGAGGTTGACTGCGCAGTCGTATGGTCTGTGTGGTGGCAGGGACAAGCCTCGCTCTTTACTGAAAACCTCTGCCAGGTCATGGTATTCCTCCGGGACATTGGAGAGATCTGGAGGTTCAGGAGGAGTTGCAGCAGGTCCAGCAGGTGAAAGAGCAGACTGCAAACAGGTAGAGTGACAAAATAAGCTCCAACTCAAAATCTAGCCACTAGACCAGTCAAAGTGTGGATTGTGAAGGATAGCCCAGGATAAGTGGTGCTTGTGGAGAAGATATTATTTTTAGTTGTAACTGTTCTTGATGATTACCAGACAGCAGGAGTTTTAGAGGCTTAGTATGGTGAGTTACCTTAGTTATTAATCTCCCATCTAAGGCATTAGCATGTAAGGGAGTTTCAAGTGTGACCATCTCAAGACCAGCTTGACGAGCTAGTTCTCAATCCCAAAAATTCTCTTCAGCTCCGGAATCCACTAGGGCAGTTAAAGGCAGATTTATGTCATTAAAACAGAGAGTGGCAGGAAGTAGCATCTTGGTCTGGGGGTCTGGAGTGGAAAGAATGGGGCACACCAGCACCCCCAAGTTTACTGGTGTGTCCCCCCTTTTGGCCGAGATGGAAAGGTGATCAGAAAATGACCCAATTGCAACAATCACTCCAAGCAGTGGTTTGGGATCATTGCACCTGCTTTCAGCCTCTTAGGTTTTTAATATGTCTTACTGTTTATATTGTACATATGGTGCTACACTGTATGACTCTGTATGTATGGGTATTTGCTGTCATTGTTTTTTTCCCCCTTTGGTACTGCCTATTTCTTATCCTGCCTCTTGGCCAGATTGTCTTTGTAAATGAGAATTTGTTTGTCTTTTGGCTTACCTGGTTAAATAAAGGTTAAGTTAAAAAAAAATAAAAATTAAATTTAGAAACAGTGTATGACAGGGTGCCAAGGGCTGTGGTATTGTATGGAGAAGTCTGGAGTGGCAGAGGAGTGTTAGAGTGGTGCAGGATATGCAGAAATGGGCAAAAATACACAGAAATGTATTTAAATTAAAAATACAACATACTATGTGAAATAAGGTATTTAAATACAAATACTGTGTGGGAAAAAAACATTTATATTTTATTTTTATTTTGTATTTTTTAAATACACAAAATACATGTGAAAGTGGCCATTAAGTGCAGGTATCCCTATTAGGTTGAAATTTATCTGAACATATTTTAAATGCAAAACAGAAACATTTAGATGTGTACAACTGCTAAAATGTTTTTAAAACATTGTAATTTTATATATCTTCCCTTCCCCTGCCCTGTAGTAAAAATACAAAACTAGATTTTTTTTTTTCAAACATCTTTCATTATGTTTTATTGCCATCATGACTTCAACTGATAACAAGAACTCAATTACCCTAAGTCAATTATATAAGAGATGGTGTATTCCTCCAGGTGTTGTACCTGTGTGTTCCAGACATCCATCTATTTGATACCCTTTAATGCCACCAGCTTTTCAAAAAGATTGGGTTTAAGGCGTATCTTTGTGGCCTATTGATTAAACCCGCAAATTAAAACAAGCGTTCCTGAAGAGGGGATGATTTTGTTGAATATATAGATACATTTGCTCACTTGTATAGGCCTAGACCTATTTATGTAAATGATTTAGAAAAGGTTTAACCAATTCACACTTTATATTATCGCTGCCTACGATATATAATGTTTTGTAATATTATCCAGCCTTGACATATGTAATGGTATGGACATTTGACTAACTAATGGCAAATCTGAATGATGCACCATTTTAACTTTCATCAACAAGTAGAATTGATCATGTTGACACCCTTACCTTATTGCAGAAAACTGTAAAAAGTTGCCACCAACATCCAATGCTGACTCTGCTGTAGCTCACGCGCATGAATATTAAGGTTGGGGGAGGGGGCGTGTCTGAACTAAATCAGCACCTTGATGAACAGTTTGAGTGGCACCAACTATTTTATGTATTTTGAAAATACAAAAATACTCATCTTAAATGTATTGAAATACAAATCACATTATCTATTTTCCAAAGGCTTTAAAATACAAAATAGTATTTTGTATTTCAAATACATATTTTAAAGGTCCCATATTATGCTAAATCGACTTTTCTGAGCTTTTAACCATGTTATAACGTTGTTTTTACCTCAAACACATACCCAAAGTTGTGTTTTTTTTCATTCGCGCATGTTTAAGTAATTTATTTAGTTTGAGCTACAGTCCTTTCAATGAGCTGTTTCACGCAATGACGTCAATATGTGAAGTAAACCACTCCTCTCCTGGAAGTGCTCCTCCACACTCCTCCTGCCCCTCTCTCCTGCACTGTCAAAAAGTGCCGTGCTCTGCAGCTCAGACGCACAAAGAAGCATCGCTGCTACTGTGTTAGCTTACTTACCGTCAATACTTTTACTTTACTTTCTATACACTGCACAACAGCTACCTTAGGAGTCTCCAGGCAGCATACATTCTCAACTTCAGTAGGCATTGTACGGTCATTTCCACATGTGCACCTATAAACAGAAGCAGTTAACACGCGCTATGCTACGGGCTCACCATAGAAACATACACAATAAATAGTTTCTCATTTACCAAGTAGAAACGTCTTGTAGAAGCCTTCGAGGTTTTTATGTTTGCTCATGTTCTTCGAACTCAGAGTCAGACTCTGGGTCGAAGATATACGGCTCAGTTACTCTCAAAGCCATTGCTGAAAAAGTTATTACTACGATGTACCGTGTTTACTTCAGTCTGTTTCCAGCGGAGCTGTAGCGTGATGTCATGAGTGGGCGGAGCCAACACGGGAGAGCTGAGCCTTAAAATGACAGCGCCAAATCAGACCGTTCACTTTGGACTCATGATGACAGCTCATCCAAACCGCTTGTATAAGATAATTATTATGTGTTTCATGTTGCAAAACATGATATGGTAACCTAAATGTATCCAAAATACACTGTAAAATGTTTAAAATAGTATAATATAGGACCTTTAAATACATGTATCTCAAATACTGCCCATCCCTGAGGATATGTATGAAAACAGCAAGACAGTGGTGAGGTTTGCTGAGGAGTTCACAGTGAAGGTGGGACAGCATCAAGGTTTGGCTCTGAGCCCTTTCTTGTTTGCTGTGGTGATGGACAGGCTGACAGATGAGGTCAGACAGGAATCTCCACTGACTGTCACTGACTGTTTGCAGACAATATTGGGATCTGAAGGTTAGTTGCAGCAAGACAGAATACATGTTTGAATAAGAGGGATCCGAGTGGAACAGTGAGGTTACAGGGAGAAGAGGTAAAGAAGATTCCAAGAGTCCAAAGCAATAGGAAGTGTGGAATGGACAAACATGAACAAACGTGTGCAGGCAGGTTGGAATGGGGGGAGAAAAGTGTCTGGTGTGTTGTGTGATAAAAGAGTTGGAACAGTGATGTTGAATGGTTTGGAGACAGTAGTAATGGAAGTTCGTAGGCAGTCAGTGATCCAAAATCATTTGAGACAAACCACACTTAAGCATAAACTTTAGAGAATGGTGATGTTTATTGACCAAAGTTAATAAACAAAAGGCATTTTAATATGCAGATCGAATTTAAAAAAAAAATAACGTAAAGACATTTTAGCATTAAACAATAAACCTTTGTCTATTGAAAGCGGAATATGATTTTGACAAAATTAAATGGAAAATGAGTGGTTTGTAAATTTAGAAGGACAGTCTAAAGATGAGTCTATATTACATTTACCTCATCAAAACTCATCTATATTACGATGAGTCTATATTATGATTGTAACACAGATCCAATCTGTGACGCTGGATCTGTGCACTCTTACCTGTGAGCAGAACTGGAGGCTGGTCTTAGTCAAAGCAACGAGCGCTATGTGACCCATTGCATGTGAATACACTGTGGCACTGGGCAGTTGCTCATCCACAGACTAATGCAGGCATCATTAAATCAAAGAATTAGAACATGCAATTATTTTTGTATCATTATTATTGGCAAGGAAATAAATCAATTGACCATGTTTTTAGCTTACATCCTGAGAAATTATATTTAAAAATATTATTATTATTATTAATGAATTATTTATCACATTATTTAGGCTACAACCATTCATGGCTTTATAGAAGCACAAAAGCACAAAGACTGAGTTATAAAAACAAAACAAAATACAAAACATTATGCTACAGCCAGGACAGTGCATCTCTAAATAAAAATATACATGTGATTGATGCGTAAGGGGAGGAAACAGCTTATACCACGAGACAGTGGGGCATTAGAAACAGAATACAGGAAACCCCCCCGGGGTCGAAACTATTGAACATTGCTAGGTCCTATCCAACTCCAGGCGGGTCAAAAAAACAGTCCTAAACTCATTGGTGTTGCTCTGTCATCCACATCCCTCATTTCACCCTGGGCCTGGACCAAGTTCTGACATTTGCGACACCTGTCTGCTCGTCTGTCTGTAAATTCTCTGCTTAGAGGAGCTTTCCTCACGTAATGACCGACCACAGGGAAAAAATGCTTTTCTGAGCTGAAGGTGATCATGATAAGAGGGGTTAGGGTTAATGAAATTTAAGAATAATTAAAGCGATAAAGGCCCCTCGCCCCCCCTTGCAACCGCCGGGGGCAGATATCCTCGACAGGACTGTATTTTGCCTCCCTTGCAAATGCCGGGGCAAATGTAAATTCTGAAGGCTTAAAACAGGGAGCTCACATATTCAATTCAAAATGGCCGCCCTCCAGTTGGTAATAGGGCATGGTCCCCTTTGACTTTTTTGCTTCTGATCCCACCCTGGATGTGTGTACCAAATTTAATTTGGCTACAACAATTAATAATTTTTACCTTCCATTCACCTTTTATACACATTTGGGGTGTTACCATGGCAACACCGTTAGAAATAGGGGGTGGTTGTCATTGGCTTGTGTGAGAGATGTGTGTACCAAATTTCATGTCTCCAAGAAAAACTACATTTTTGGCCCCCCTTATAAATTTGTAGAGGGCGCTGGAAGGCCATTTTTGAAGACAGCCCTACTATTTGCATATCATTCTGTTCAGGTCATTAATGTGCACAAACGCTTCCTTGGGTCCAACCAAATCCGAGAAGAGACAAGATTTTATTGTCCTCAAAATGGCTGCCTTGTTACAGGCTCATCACGGCCACACCTATTAAAATATCAAAAAACAAATGGAGAATTTTTATTGGCACATATGTATAGATGATTCTGACCAAATATATAGCGTTTTGGATGAAAGGGGACATACATTTGGAATGATGATTGCAATGTATGAAGTTCCATGTTCCACCCAAAATGGCGGACTTCCTTTTAGGGGTGGGGCTGTAATATAATTTTTCGTTTGCCTTAATATTGCCTATGTATCTACCAAGTTTTCCCTTTCTACTTTGGAAAAAAATGTACTTTCCATTTCCACAGTCCCAATGTATTTTGATTCTCCAGGGGTCGCCACTATATTCAATATTCTTTCTTTGGGACTAAAAATAAAAATGATTTTTGTTGGACTTGAATTTTGTGCAAAATTCGCACCAAAGCATCAGGATTCCTGTCAGGAGCATCCAAAACACCCATCACTGTCTGCACAGTGACACCCCCACCTACCTCACAGAACTCCTCACTCCTCACACCAGTACCAAAACCTGGTCAGGCCACATGCACCGTCTGCTCCCTCCCAGGACAAGGCTCAAAACCATGGGAGATAGGGCCTTTAAGTCTGCAGCTCCTCGTCTGTGGAATGCCCTCCCAGACCACCTTAGGGCTCCACAGACTGTAGTAGCTTTTAAAAAAGAACTTAAGACATTTCTGTTTGAAAAAAGCCTACTCTTAGCCCTTTCAATAGGCCGAGTAAGGCTGTTTTCATTTTTATTTTTTATTTATTAATTTTTTTGGTATGTATGCCTGTTTTTATGCTTGTAGCACTTTGAGATTTGTCCGGCAAATGTAAAGTACACTACAAATAAAATTTATTATTATTATATATATACACTGTGTTCAGGTCTTTAATGTGCACAAACGCTTCATTGGGTCCTACCAAATTCAACAATGTTTGTGAAAAGTACAGGAGATTTTGTTTTTCCCAAAATGGGCTACAGTCACGGCCATTAACATAATATCAAACAAATGGATAATTTCTGCTTGCTGTCTAGATGTTTCTGACCAGGTGCAATTTCAGGGGTTCCCCGTTCCACCCACAATGGCGGACTTCCTGTTGGGTTTGGGGTGGGGCTGTAATATTTTTTGTTTGCCTTGACATGGCCTATGTGTTTACCAAGTTTTGTTTTTCCAAGTTGGGAAATATGCACTTTCACTTTCCATAGGCCTGATTTATTTTGAGTTGTCAGGGGTCAGTGAGTCAATTTTTCATATTTTTTCATAAGTTTCTTGACTTTTCATGCATGTTCAGCGGAGCGAAATTTGTGCTCAAAGAGCAAAAAAAAAGGGGGAATAAAAATAGTGAACGCTTAATACAGTTTAAATAGGCCCTCCTGGCCATTGCCAGCTCAGGCTTAATAATCTGTGCCACGCTGGAGGAAAGCTTAATGATTGGTTTAAAACCAAACACCCGTGACACTCAAATCCAGCCTCTTTAAACCTGTACCAGCTCTAAGTCCTGCCTCTGTGTACCTGGGTCTACATTCTGATTATAATATTATTAGATTATAATAGATCTTGACATGCCACTCACTGCGCATGTCAAGATCTATTATCTTGACATGCGCAGTGCCACTTACTGCATATGAGTGTGTCAAGATCATCCTGTGGAGACCTGTGTCAACAGCCAGATATACCAATGTGGTATACCAACCCAGGAGTCATTTCCCACTTGCAAACATTATGTAAAACTAAACAGGTATTTGTATCCAATTGTATCAACAACATACAATCCATTTACACATAAAACACTATTTTTATTTTCAGTCATATACATATGTATCTTTACACCAATATTGAGGCACACCATAAACAGTTAAATACATATGAATCTTTCCTTTATTAAGATTCTTTTTCTATCAAAGAGACGGTGTAGATCCGATAGGTTTGGTCTGTAGTCGTTCTTTGACATCAATGATCAGCCTAGACCATCACATGTCAGGGTTTAGGCAAGGAGACACTGTTATTTAGTATACACAAATCCCCATGTCCATGAGGCCAAAAGGGTATATATACTATGTTAACAAAGTCTAGGCTTAGGTTCTGTGCGGCTCCTCACTTCACTTTGTGATGGTAAGACACACTTAATGCAGTGAGAGGTAACTGTCACAGTTTAATCATTCTCAGCTTCCATTGCCTCTGCCCTGTCAATCTGAGGCAGAAGACAGTGTATTTCAGCCCTATGAATTAAATTGAAAGTCCAAAATAAACTGGAAGCATATGGCTGTAACACCATCCTTTCACACCATTACAAACCAGTAAACAGACTCTAAAACCTTAAATAAAACTCTAGGATTAGATTGACTTGCTAAAATTATGTCTGAGTAAAAGGAAGGCTTAGTGTTTTTATCTGCTTTCTAATACTTCTTTATGGAGTCTTTCCAGCACTGAAGGAAAACAATAAGCTTGGATTTTTTCCACATGCGTTTGTAGCTTTTTTTTCCAAAACTTAATGGAATGTTTCAGAAATGTCAATTTTCAATAAAACATCAAAATGTTAAATAAAAAGAATGAATAAAATATGAATATGTGCATTATGCGAAAGGACAAAGTGTCATCCTCAAACCCCATGGCTCTGGTGGTAGAGAAAATCTTGAGTCCTTTGGCAAGACACTGAGGGCCACCTTGTCTCCAGTGTCAGAGAAGCTGGTGTGTGAGCATAAATATGTGTGAATGGACTTGATCTAAGAGAGGATCTGCAGGTATAAAAGAATTATGTAAATGCAGCCATTTATACTGTCTCTTTTAAGATACAACAGCAAACTTACACACCAAGTGTGAGAGATATATGCAAAAGATAATGTCCCTGAGACAAAAATGAATTGGTGGGATCATTTTGAGGCTTCATTTTAATGTTGTATTGCTATGAAAATTAAGAATTCTAATGTTCACTTTTCTCAAATATGAAAACTTTGTTTAGAGAAGATTATGCTCCTTGAAAAATTGAGTGAAAGGCACTGAGCAAGAACAGGCATTTGATTTTGAAAAGCGACATGGAAACGGAAGTGTCGCTGTTGAACACGTGAATATTGACTGTGGCTGCAGTTTGTAGGAGCGGCCGGTTCCTCCCACAGCCACAACGTTTACTGGGAGTTCTTTTCTTGTGGTAGCAGCTGCACACAGCGGATATTCATCTCGCAACACGGTGACGACCAGCGCTGAGAAGACCCCTGACCTGCCCCTGGCCTGTAGTCCCCCGTCCCTCGTTCTGCTCTCCGTCTTCCCTCTTTTTTTGTCCGTTGTTTTTGCTAGTTTCTCAGTGGCGCACTCCGGTCCTTCGCTGACATGGTCGATTATCACGCCGCCAACAACCAGTACTCTGCCGGCGGGCCGCAGACCTACATGGAGCAGGAGAACGACTGGGACCGGGACCTGCTGCTGGACCCGGCCTGGGAGAAGCAGCAGAGGAAGGTAAGCAGGCCCCGGAGCCATTGGATCGAAGGAAGCAGGGGTGGAGGAGGGATGGGAATGGGGCTCTGTTCGGCTTTTCCCTCCAGTCCTCTGGTTCTCTTTCCACCCACATTTGTCTCTGGATTGCTGTGGTAGTAGTGAGTGCGGAAAAATCCCTTCCCTGAACCGCTGCTAGCCGCTGCTTTCACTCCTCTCAGAGGGGATTTTCCATCGTCCTCTCTCCTCGACGGAAACTGGGCGCCACATTGTTGCAAAAACGTCCACGGCGCGTGCGAGTAGTCGTGAGTTTGAAGGCTTTGGGCGTTATCTGTATACCTTTAACCATCTGGTGCGGCCAGTAGAAGGCCCGGAACCCCAGCTCTTCTCCCCAGGTGTTTAGTGTATAGTTTAGTTGGTCCTAGCTGCTAAGAAAGCCTTGTTGAATTTAAACTCGTAGCGTGGAATTCTCAACATATTTGTAACCTCTGAAGTATTTGGAGCATTTTGGCTATTCAAAACTACAATCAATCCCGAGCATATGATAGGATTGAACCAACTACAAGTGTATAACATGTGGCTGTTCTCCCTTTGCACCTGCAGAGCAGGCCTTTACAGCAGGAGGCTACAAGTCTGTGAGAATGGTCTATATATGTGAGTAGATCTGGTATTTTTTTGTCTGCCTGCTCCAGTTCCCCGTAGGACTCTATATTTGTTGTAGTTCAAATGTAGCTCTAACCTGTTGTTTGGTTGGTTCCCCACTGGTTTTCTGATCAGTCCTATAACTCGTCCACAGTCCCTCAGGTGTACGTCCAGCTCCCAGTGCACTGAACTTTCCATTGTTGAGTGTGAGGTATAATAATTAAAAAAAACATGCAATATGCAAGGTTTGAAGGATGTTTGTATTTATTGCATGATGAAGATATGACACATGGTGTATTTGAACTGCCCCTTTGATTATAAATGTTTTAATTTGCTTAAATATCTACACTACATTTGGTGTGAGCTAAATTGCACCAGTGCAGCTAACGAGAGCATTTTTAAGAGTCATGAGTCAATACTCACTTGAAAATTTTTGTGATATCTAATGTTTAAATGCCTGTCAATGTAGTTCAGTCAATCTTTGGTATAGATAATGAGTTTAATATTGTGATAAGAATCAGTATCAAAGCCCAAACTCAATTTTACATCTCTTCAAAGCTGTCTATTTGACAGAGCAGTCTAAAAGCTTCTACCTGATTCTGAACAGTTTAGATTATGATTTATATCAGGGAATTCTTAAAAATAGGTGGTATATTGATTAGCTGCACTGAACATGGTCAAAGACCCCATTTTTGGATTGCCTCTGCTCCCCACTCTTCTCATAATTCTGAGTAGGATTGTGGAGTAGGATATGAGAGTAGAATCAGAGTGAGGGTGTGTTGTTAATCAGGCTTCAGTCCAATAACGCAGACACACATATCTTGCATTCCTGCTCTTGGTGCGACAGCGTGCCATGCATTGACTTGGGCATTTTTGAGATGCTCCTGAGTTTGAGCCATAAGACATTTCTTCAGTGTGGCCGCCTGTCTGCCCTGCTGTAAGGCTAATTAGAGGCTGAAGGTGTGTTCATCTTTGTACAGCGAGTACACAGGTCAAAGTTTCTTGTAAAGAAAGTCTAAGTTGCCAATCATTAACAGATCTTGTGCAAGCCTGAGCTAATAACTTGTGGTTACTTACTACTAAAACTGAAAGTGTTGGTGGAGTGGGGACAGTGCATACACATTCCTCTTCTGCTGTATTTCTATACAGGCAAATACTGTTTGAAATATGACCAAATTCTTCTTCCAAAATCACGATTTTTTTATCACAATTTATGTTTATTGTTTATTATGTTTATTTTTGCATTATTGTCCACAGTATATTCCCTACTACTATGTTTTACTGCTTCTATTTACACATTCACAAGTATTTGTGAACGAAAATGTGTGTAGAAAGTGCCATTTTTTCACACCAGCACATCAGGATTTTTTTTAAGGCAGAGTGTTCTTTATGCAGCCAATCCTATTCATACTGTATATTGTAATTATATCAAATATGTTACTCTTGTGCACGCATTTTTTAGATTTGGCAGAAATTCACTAACCTTGCGCTGCAGCTGGATTCTCTCGAGATTTGGGAGTTTCCAAAACTCTTGTAAATCCATCTTGTATCGTGCCAACCAAACCGCTTGAGTCGCGAACCGTGGACTCACCGGACTCTTGTGACCAATGATGTTGCAGCACTAACGGGGAGAGGCGGGTTTTTAATTTGAAGAAAGCAACAAGCGCTCTCTTCTCTTTGTTATCAACATGACTACGCCGAAAGACGTTAGTGTTGACGCTGCTATCGAAACAGTTTTATCAGAAGTAGAGAGTATTTCGTCTTTGAAAGAAGCGCAAAGAGGGGTACGTCATATCGTTGCTGTGATTGGCTAAAGAAACCTCATGCTAAGCGGATACTAGTTGGTGCTTCATCCAATCAACACCAAGTTTTTGACAGAAGGCGCCTCCCTTTTGCAAACGCTTTCAACGGTAGCCTTCCCAGATGGTACTGCGAAATAGACTATGTTCTGTGGAGCAGTTCTATCTGGAGGAGTCAGGTTAGAAATTCACCTGAGGCATTAATCATTTAGACTAATGATGTTTCACACTGGTTTAGACCTGGTTTGGAGGGTGTCACACAGAACTGTGTCTTAGGCTCAAGTTTTAATGTCTTAAGGCCCAGTTTATTATTTTTTTAGCAACAGGACAATTTGTGTAGAGATCTCTACAAGAGTGTTAGAACTAAGGCGTGTTGTAAGAACAACGTCATTAATGAATAAGTAACCGTGGCGCTTCAACTCAGCATGAACCGAATTCAGATACAGGGAGCGTGAGAACGAGCCAGCAATCAGCGCTAGCTCTTCAGTCAACTTGTGTATCAGCTGTGACTGGCCAGAGCCCCTCTCACACTTCACTGGGATTGGTTAATTCTTTCAGGTAATCACTGTCAGCATGATGCAGACTAACTAATATTATAAAAGAGTGGGAGGGAAAAAGCAAACTGCCAGGTCTGTCTTTCAACTAAGAGCAAATGCAGTGTACACTATAGAATAATGCCACATCGCGCCCCTTTAAATGAGTGTGTCCTTGTGGTCCTGCTGAAAAAAGGTCAGAAGCAGGAGTGGTCTGTCAGAATCTCCATCAAACATGTGCACACTCTCCTCTCACATAGCTGTGTGGATAAGGACATTTCTGGGTAAAAAAAAAACCAAACATCTCTAAGTTGAAGAAGAAAAAGACCTTTCTTTTCTATTTATGATTATATACGTTCTTACACAAACCTTGTCATATTTTGTATGAACTAACTAAGTATATGTCAAAGTGCTTTAACTTTGTTTCACTTTGTTGTAACAAATTAAAAAAATGTTAAATTAAGAAGTGGTCTTCATATTAAAAGAAATGTAATATTTTTGTCTTATAAGTGTGTGAAGAAATGTATATTCTGTATAGTTGTATGACCAGAGACACGTGTCATTGTGGGCCTCCTCTGCTAAAGGCTTAAGGACAGGTTGAAGCATGTCATGCGTACTATTGTAACACTGAGCAGTGTGGCACATTCACAGGGACAGTTGAGCGGCACATATTCTCATGAAGCAGAAATGATGAAGGAGCTCTGAAAGCAGCAGTGGTGGGAACAGAATAAAGGCCTGAAATACAGATCATAGAAACATCCTGTTGGGTCAGACAATACATGCCGCAATGCAAATCATTCCTACCTTTTTCATTTCCTTGATCTTGAAAATCACTTGGCTCTTAAGGTGGACTTTGTGTCAGAAATGAGGCTGGTCTTGTGGGTGGAGTAAGTTGTCTGATTGAAGTGATTTGGTTTGTCACAAAAACAAGAAGTCAAATGCAGCAACAAGGCAAGGTTATAACTTTTGGCAGCCCTAAACACGCAATCTCTAATGAATGAATCTCGTGCTGAATGTTCACTCATTTTTACTCTTTCTACATTATAGAATTAGAAATATAATGTTCATGAATCCTTCTGCTTCAGATGGTCTCTGCAGGTGAGTTCACTCAAACACCCAGGTTAAATGCCAGAGTTAGTCGCTGTCACTGGTCTAGTGACTACCCAAGAAGTTAATATATGGGCAAAATTTTAGGCTTCTGTGTTTTACAGGCCTAGTCTTGGCTCACACATAGTCTTTTCCATAACTGCTGAGGTGGGCACTTCAACGCACGCATTGCATTGCATTAGTTCTTTCAATGCCCACTTTGACATGCTTTTAGTGTTAGTAGCAGGTTTACAGGCGTAGCCAGCTCAGATGGCCGGGATTGGCTCAGGACGAACTGTGGGTGACGAGCAGGAAAAATATCTCCTGTCATTGCATTTCATGGTCAAATGAGAAAGATTAACCAAAAGCCATAACAAAAGACATTGTTTCACTCTTCAGCAGAGCAGTCATTTGATTGACTGGCCATCTAATTGTGTGCCTGGTGGCGTGTCGGGCAGCAGGTCCTACCTGATTCTTGTGACCAGAAAGCTGTTGCTCAGCAGCCAGTAAACAGAGGTGTGATATTCTACAAAAGTCTATAATAGCTTAATGCAGTGTCCTCTCCTTACTGCATCTGAAATAAGTTAATGATTTCAGATGTAGGCCCCTTCTCCCCAGACAGACTGCTGGTATACGTATTTTGAGAAGCAGCACAGTGCAGATGAGGCAAACAGGAAGCCGACCCTGAAAAATTGTTTACCAGGTAGATTCTCAAAATAAACTTGCAGTTTCACCATGAAATCATCGCAGTTCAAGCAGTTTTGATAAAAATGTTACATTTACAATGGATTTCTTTTCTTCTTCCTATTTATCACTGTATTATGCAAATTATATGTTAGACATGGACTTAAATAAACTGAAGCAATTTTTTATATTTGTATTATATCAAGTGGCCATAATTATGTCTACATAATTATGCAGCAGTGTGGGGCACCATGAGCTGTGGTGAGGGTGGTTGCCTCTTGTGGTGGGAAAAATAATCTGATGCATTGTTGTTGTCTTTAAAACAATCAATTTACAAAAAAGCTGAATTAATTCAGAAAAGCTTATCGGAAAAAATGGGACTACTTGATTATAGTATTCCTGATACAGTTGTACATGAAAGCACCAGGAGAACTGGCGGGGCATGTGCTTCTGAATACGTGCATCTGTTTACATGTCAGTTGCACATAATGGTGGCCCCCGGTTGCATTAAAAGCTACTCTTTCAAAATATTTGGGATGTTTATGAAGCAGTAGGGAAAGGGGACGTAGGCAAGAGCCACAGTGTTTACAGGTGTGTCACACAAAAGTTTTAACAGTTTTTGCAACATAACAAGCATGAAGAAGTATTTCAGAACTACTATGAAACTGCAGCTGTGTTAAAGTGAAATAATCGCGTTTGTTTTATCTAAAAATACAACACATTGAATGTCAGGTCAGTGTGTTAGATCCTTCAAATACATCGACCACCCACTTTGCCTGAGCTCAGACAGTTCATCACCATATTAGGGAGAAAGGGAAGAGCGGGGGATGGCTCTTCATTAGCTTGAACAAGTTAACACAAAGCTAACAATTAATGGGCTGACTCCTTTGGCTTCCTTCCTCCTTCAGCTCCAGACGCACAGCGCTCATATCATCAGCTCACCGCGGAGTGTACATACAGTGAATATTATAGTTTCGCTTGTAAATGAACGTTAAATATTGTATTTCAGTTGCCTGCTACTAGTTTTCAAACACAAAATATAAAGTAATCAGTCTGAAAATGACTTATTTTTCAGTTAGACTTTATTAATTAAAAGCACATATGTAGTACACATAATGGCTTAGATGCATCCATGCATTATTTCTGAATTGAATTGTGGGCCTCTGAATCAGATTGTGAGATACCTACAGATTTCCACCCCTAGTTGCCTCACTGCCAGCTGATTCCAGGTCAGCTGTAGAGAAGCTCTCCACCTCAGCTGAGCAAAATGCAAAAGCAGACTGAGGAGTGAACAATGAAGCAGTGAGCAGCCACAGCCTGGAGGAATGCAGCCCCTTCCCTCTCAGTCCCCTGTCTCTCCACTGCCATTGGCTGCCCACAGAAATCATGCATTCCTTTGGTGGCCCATTATAGCCTTCTGGGCCATTGGGAGGGGGCTCTGTGCACCAAGGGAGGGTGGGGATGGGGGTGGGGGTCTTGCTTTCTTTTGACCCAAAAAATAAGAAAATAACCAACAAATCAATAAAATAAATATTGTTATTTTAGAGATTGCTATGGGTGAGACTGGGGCAAGGCCACAGTCTAAGTACTTTATCCAGCTCTCCAGGAGAGCATCTCTAGTGTATGTAAAATTTATTTCATTAACTCTTACTTGGTTTAGGCTGTGACAGTGGCATGAACAGAGTTGAGATAGCTAATAATGCAGTGTGGATGTAGTCCACATGTGTTGCCTCGCTGGCCACACTGAAGCCTGTTTGTTTCAAAGCGATTTCTCTATGGTCTGTTTGTCTTTGTGAGAGGGGACTGTTGTGTTGGGCTTGTGGGAAGCACCTTGGTGTGTCCCAATATCATAGTGGCCATGCCACATTGTTCACATTACCAGAACTGTTGCACTAATTGTTGTGGCTTACTACTGCTATTGTGCCAGTCCTGATCATATGCAGCACTGATTAATTACAACTGGCAACAATGGACACCAAGAATTTCATTTTGATTGGCTGCCAGTCTCCATGTTAATGGTGGATCACACTGTCTCCTGAGAGCTCTTTAACACACTTCAACCCAAGAGTACCAGGATGTGGTCAATGTTGTCCCTAATCTGCTCAACTGTACACAACATCTGTGAGAGTTGAACATGCCCCACAGATTAAGGCCTTCTTTATGACCAGAATATATCTTAATTCCACACAGCAGCGCTAGGCAATAAATAATAACCCAATAATAAAACTGTCCATGATTAAAACTAGTGCAAATAATGTGCTATTGAAGATGTGCTATATTCACATTTTGCTTTACATTCACATTTTGTACTTAATGCTAATATTAGCTATATATATAATATGAAGATGTTTGAATTAAATGATGTCTTCGTTCAAATGCATCTAGTTCTCTTAGTTCTTGGAGCTGTGTTAATCCAAACTACCGTATTTTCCGGACTATAAGCCGCTACTTTTTTCCCACGCTTTGAACCATGCGGCTTATACAGAGATGCGGCTTTTCTATGAATTTTTCTTCAGCCCTCAGGGGGGTGCTCTAGCAGGAAGTGCAAAAACGAGACAAACGAGGCAGCGGTAGTCAGTACAAACAAGAAAGCGCCAGTGTTTATTCTTAGCACATGCAACCCAAGAGGCACAACAGCAAAATACGGTAATATTTTTACACCCTCACCCCCTCATAATGGAAAACAAATGAAGTGACAGTGGTTTGGTGTTCAGTAGTTTCAATGCTCAGGAGGAAGATGAATAGTGACTTGTGGTTTCAGTGCACGGGAGAATGAAGCGACTTTAATAGTTGCGCAGTTGCGCTTTAACAGTGCGCAGGAAGAAAAAGTGACAGTGGTTTGGTGTTCAGTGGTTTCAGTACGCAGGAGGAAGAAAAATAAAGCAACTTGGTTTTGGTGCACAGGAGGAAGATGAATAAAACCATCAATGACTTTCCTGTTTTGTTTGATCAGCACTTTTACTGCCGTGTTACAGGCACTGTTCGGAAACAATCAGTTCAGGTATATGAATAAACACTTATGGTACAAAATCTTTCTATGTAAATATCTTATTTCTCATGCCAACATGTCCCACTCTCCTTATAGTGCAGCTGAGTTGAGCCTAGGAGGGACAAATATGTTTTTATTACATCTGAACTGTTCTGCTAATTTCTCACAGATTTTTGCTAATTCAAAGGATTCTTTTTCTAATAGCCTTTCGGTGGTAACTCAGGTTTGCTGTATTATTTATCAAACAAGGCCTGCATGCAAAGGTGAGGTACTGCTCACTGTCCCAGTGTGCACACAGCATCATACCCTCTTTGCCCACTGTTTACAGTGGTCCCTCGTTTAATCGTGGGGGTTACGTTCTAAAAATAACCCGCAACAGGCAAAATCCGCGAAGTAGTCAGCTTTATTTTTTACAATTATTATATATGTTTTAAGGCTGTAAAACCCCTCACCACACACTTTATACACTTTTCTCAGACAGGCATTAACATTTTCTCACATTTCTCTCTTGTTTAAACACTCATTCTTGCCTTTTGGGTGCGACCGCAGGTGCCTTTGTCGGTGCAGAACGTTTCGTCGACATTGTGGGTTTTGTCGGGGAGAAAACTTGCAAACAGACAGCACTTCAGAGTCACACTACTAGCGATCGAACATTTATGTAAATTTGGCAAGCCGAACGCATTCTGTACTGAACAGGAGACATGGCACGGAGGAGATTGATTGACAATGGTCTACAGTCCCCTAGCCAATCAGGACGCAGAACACAATGCACGAGTTCTCCCTTAGCCAATCAGGACGCAGAACACAATGTGCGTTCATACGCTGGAAAAAAAAGCATGCAAAATTGCACAAAAAAAATCTGTGAAACAACGAGGCCGCGAAAGGTGAACCGCGTTATAGTGAGGGACAACTGTATCCCATTATTGGAGGAACACAGGCTCTTGCTGCAGGAGCAGATTGTTAAGTGCAATAGAAGTTGGGTGCCATTGAAAAAAGATATTAAATATTTACTGTTTGTGCATGGCCTCTTGTTCCTCCGTTCTCGTTTATAGCTACTCAGCTCAAGAAAAAACCCACGCAACACTCTTGAACCATCTGAGTGAATGTATAGTTCTTCTTTTCTAGTTGTTATGGCAACCAGCTTGAAAACGGGCCCACTGCACTAACTGGTAATTTTAGGATTTGTCTGTTTTAAAATGGTTTCTGTTCAAATTATGCATGTTCAAATTATACATTCAGCCATAAGTCGTCCATCTTCAAGTTTATCAGTGAGACATCTGTAGGACTGTGGAGTGTGGCTACTGAGCACCTATTCTTTTATTTTACATTGAAATGGACATGAAGAGAGAAGGACAAGGCTAAGCCTATGTTATCTTATAGTCTTCTGTTGATGGTCTAAAGAGGTAGGAAGGTTCTGTGGTTTCTGCAGTTTGCGTCTGCTCCAGACTCACCATGTCACATGTACCCATGTCTGTAGTTAAACGACCCCCCTCTCTCTGCACCCCCAAGCCCTGCTGTTGGTCTGAATGTGGGTCAGGGAAGTCCTCTGGCCAGCACCAGCCTAAGTCTACTATCTGCTTTGATCCAATCAAAGCTAGCCTCCAGCAGATTATTAAGCTGTGTTCCATTTAACAAAGCTCCGTACTCACTAAACTGGGCTGTGTGCAGCAGCATGCACTTGTACTAAGCCATGCAGTGACTGGGCAGCCCTGCACCAGGGACATGGATACGTGTGGCGATGACATGCTCTCGCATATGCATACTCAAAACAGCAAGTACATCTCCAGTCTTAAGAATTATAAAAATAAGATGACATAGTCTTTAGTTCCCTAGCAACAGCCCTGCAGCAGGAGGTGGTGTAAATGTGGATGCTTTTATATTGAGAATCTGTTACAGAATTCTATTGGCTCAGTCAGTCCTCACTCTTGTACCGACTGACCGCTCACTCCTGGATAGACTGACCATTCACTCCTATACAGTCTTGACGGCTCACTACTGTACAGTGTGACAGTCTGACAGTTCACTCCTGTACTGACTGACAGTCTGACAGTGTGCTCCTGTACACATTTCTCTAAATTAAGCTAATTGCCATTTGTGGTGGTGTGTTTGTGCTTTGGCACAAAGAGTGGATTAGGTCTCACTGATTCACTGTCTGGATGGTTCTGTGTCCTGCAAGGGAACGCTATTATGGTATGTGAAAGTCATTTTAAAAGGATTACCCCTCCATACTGAAAGGCACAGAGTAATAGTGGTGGCTGTGTTTTTGGAGGGGGTCTGAGGCTTTCTAGGCCACAAGGATCACTGAAACTCTACAAGCTTTAGAAGCTGGGAGGAGTCTTAGTCCTTTTACATGTCCCACTGTCATTGGTCAAACTTTACTCTGTATGTATGTATTTCTTATTTAAAACACACCTTTCAGTTTCCTCCTGTTGACTGAAACACAAACTGGCAGGGACTTCCTAGCCCTCAATGGTGGCTTCCTGTCTATCTGCTCTTTTCTACAGTGGCTGGTGATTCACTGGTCCATTTGCGTGGCCTCAGCCTTGGCATGTGTGGTCTGCTGGCTCATAAAGATGGAGGGAGGGGTTGTGTGGAATGTGCAAGCACTAAACTGTTGTGTGTTAGTTTTATGGCTCATCAACAAACGGAAACTGTGTAACAAACGCATACCAGTTCTGGAGACTTAGACCCCTCCTCTTCTAATGATGGGGGGCTTGTGTCCCCGAGCACTTCTGTTCTCCGCATTAGCAGCATTAGGAAATATATCGTAATGTATCGTAAATATATCGTTGTTAACAACTTTGGAGAGTGGGGTGGGCGATATGGCAAAAGAATATCAAAATTTTTCATATGGAAAAATCACAATTTTGATTTTTATCATGATTCCTTTGGATTTTGAATTATCGTTTAATGCCTATATTCACTTATGCAGAGGTCGTGGTCCTCTGTATAAATGAATATAGGCAACTACTGCTGCTGAAGTTCTACTGCTTTAGTAAAACAAGTAAATCAATATACTAATTATTTTTCAGGTTTCATGATATTAAATTAAAAACAATAATTTATTTAACTATAAATTGCATATCATAAAAAGTACTAAATAATATATTAGAAGATTTTACTTTTATTGGAGGCAGACTGTTCTTTAAAAACAAATGAAGAATGGTGTCCTGCCTAATTTAGAGGTAGCTGAATATTCTTTCTATTTGTCTTGTGAATAAAAGGTTTGCCCTGTTGATTAAAGCCACTGTGACTGAAAACTCCTTTCTCCTTTCTTTCCTCTACAGTCTGGTGCTTTTGGGTGCTGTCGTCTTACATCACCACTGTCACCTTGTCAGACTTTTAAGTGTGTTTCCTTATAAGGTAAAAGTGTATGAGGCAGACTGAAAGGAGGTGGGGTATACAGCGGTTGTTACCGTGACAATGCTGCCTGCAACTGGACTGACCCGAAACTCCAGTAGAGCCACATTCTGCATGTGGCTGTCACTTCACAAGCACACACTCGTCTGTTCTATTGTGTTCCTGTGCACAACAGGTTCCCTGATACTGAACTTAAGTGAAGACATGCATGAGTCACAAAATGGGCTGCTCACACATTTTTTAAAACCATATTGTTTCCCCCTTACAGAAAATCTGTCAAATTTCCTGATGATTTTTGTTGGCAAAAAGTTTGGACCAATTCAGTTAAGTGTAGTCCAATTTAGTGTTTCTGACTGTCTGATTGTTTTAGTATTTGTTAATTTGAGTACTTTTGTTCCTTTTTTAGTTATGTTGTACAATACATTTAAAATTTATTGACACTCAGGCAATTATGGTGACAGCCTTTCTGTAGTTTCAATGTCACTACTACCTGCTTTGTTGGGCTTGTACTTGACATGTGGCAAGCCCCAGTCCCACTAGGACAGTGGGACAGTTAGTTTGTTATACAGTCATCAGGAGCTTCACTAGTGAGGGATTCCTTTCACTAGGCCTCCTCAGCAAAACTGTGGCAGGTGTGCTCTGCTGTGGCTTTAGTAAGACTCAAAACTAGACTCAAAGAAGAACTATTTTCATTTGAGGAAGATGGAAAGTTGAGTGGAATGAAAGTGCTGTAGCTCCCCAGATCCATTACACGCCCTTTTTTTGTAGATGTTATCTCTAGCCAGTTTTTAGCTCCTATATGTGCCCCACTAATATCACTGTCACTGCTCCCTTGTAGATAACATATAAATACATTGTTAATCACTTATTGTAGGTGAATGTGATGTGTAGAAAATAGGCTTGTATTTAATTTATTGCAGCATTATTACACTGCTGTCATCATGTTAAGAGTGTACTGTTGTTCCAGCAGACTGCACTTCATTTTTTGACTTGTCAGAGTGTTGTTGTCACATAGGTTTTGCTATTGTACTGTTTGCTTCAAAATGCTGTCAACCAAAACAACATCAGCAGGAGGAGTGAAACATTGAGAAAGCTGTCTGTTTTACAGTGGGACATCAGCTTGAGAGCACCCAGATGTATTCAGGTCTGAAACAGAGCTCTCTTTACGCCAGCAAAGGCAGTAGACATCCTGACCTGTCTCAGCTTGGTGTCAGAGTCATCTTATGGCTGTCATACTACTGGTCTGGTGGCTGTAAATGTCAGGTGATGGTGCAGCTTAGGGTTAATGTTTGACATTTTGTACTCTTGGACTCTTTCACTGCATTCCTGAATAATGAACACTGACATCCTCTGCCCCCGCTGTTTCCTGTGCTGCGCCTCTCAAGACAGGAAGTGGCCATGCTGGCTGCTGATTGGCTGGAGAAACAAAGAATCCTGGGGCGATTCTAAGAAAAAAGTGTACAGTGCCTTCCATAAGAGATGTGGCAGAGCAGTGGGCATTACCTGGACTGGGACAGTTCTGAACTTGTCATCTCAAAAATGCTCAAGACTACTCTAGAAAAATGCAAGGACTTTTGTTGCAGAAACACAGTGGATTTCATAAGTCCAAAGTTCACATCAGATAGGCCAGGGCAGGGCTGTAGGCAGAAGGGCCACTGAGTACTTACATGCAGAATGGAGCAATAGGCTGTGGGCTCCCAGCAATGTGTCACAGTTAGACATGGTCTCATGAAAACTACAAATAAGACAATTATAAAGCCTTGTAAAGCTGTCCATGTTTTATGTGTTTAATAACAGCATGTATCTATCAATTTAGAATGCTTCAAAAAACATGTTCTAGTGAAATGTGATTTATTAATGTGTGTGATTTGCATATTATAACAACATGTCATGTTGGAAGATGAAAGGGTTTTGGATGACTCAGTTTAATGTAGGTCAAAGGGACTCTCAGGCTTAGGGCTCTGTGGCGGCAGTGCAATCTGACCCACTCTAAACTCGCTGAGCAACAAAGACGGGAAGAGGCATAAATAAATGAACAAACACCCCACCACACCACCACAGTCTTGACTTCCTCTTCTAGGTCTAACCCTAAGCCAGATCGAGACACCCATAATACTGGGAGTGGAATTACTGCTCCATGTCTACAGCACAACAGTACCCAACCTGAACTAAAGTTCCCCTGGCCTATGACACAAAAGTCCAACAGCAACACACAACACAAGAAGCAACCAGTCTTGCCAAAGTTAATCCACATTATCCATCTCAACTAAAATAATTTGTACTCACTCCAATTACAGTTTAAGACTTTTACAAATATTTTAAATGTTTGGGCAGTTACACTTTACTTTAGATCATTAGTTGGAGCAGTTTCATTTTGAGTGTCACACAGTGTTTTACATATTGCCGGTATTTGTTATTACTGCAATAGAACTGAAGTACAGTTGTTCTCAGGTGAGAGGAGAGGGCACACTGTGTGTGATTGATAGGTGCTGGATGTTTAAGTACAAAAGACTAACCTGTCAGTAGTCCATCTGAAGTGGTGTTGACACAGCAGTGATGCTGCTGTGCTGCCACATCCCTATTTTAATTGACTTGTGACAAACTTACCATACCAAATGGCATCAGGGCAAAGCCTATGTGGTTTGGACCATTTAGTCCAGTGCAGCCATCCAGTCCTAGTTCATGGAAGTTGTATGTTCTTGCAACTGGTTGGCACAACCCCTTTAATTTTCACTATTAACTCTTTGAAATAATGAGTAATAATGAGCTTTGCTAAAAACTGCAAAAATGTAAAGAAAATGTGGAAGGATTGCTTATAAATGTCAAGGCCTTGTAAAGTAGGTCTACAAGTTATTGTGCAAGTTAGAGCTTATGGAGACACAGAATATGTATAATTTAAAAAAAAAAGAGAAGCAGGAGAGGTCCCTAAGCTGCTTTTGGGGATCAGTGGAATATGAGCGAGGGTCAGCAAAAAGAAAATCAGGTAGTGGATGATTTAGGGGTGTGCTCAAATATTAAATATTACATTTATTCAAAAAATAAATAAACTTAAAAGTTTTGAAATTTCGCAGATTTTTAAAAATATTTATTTTTTTGCAGGCCATAAATAAAATAAATCCATAATAAAGCCTTAACACAAACTAAAACTAGTTACACCTATGCACTACAAAACACAGGATGAAGCCTTTATCTTTGTTTCTATATATATACCCCAATATGCTTGTTCAGAAATGACGTTCAGAAATACGTTTCAGAAATTAACGCCTGTCTCATTAAAACTTCATTTAAATAAATATTCCAATATTCGTTTTTTATGAGCTTAAAAATTTGAATGTAATTTTGGTGGAAAAGGCCCATCCGTAATACCATCAAATTGTGATATTTTACATCAATGTTATCATAGGTCTGAATCTTGTGCCATGCCTACGTGCACATGTGTAAAAAAAACAAGGTGTAAAAAAGCATTCTTCAATGTTAAGACCTAATATAAAGCAAAATATTTTTAGTCAACAAGATTGTTTTTTCTTCTTCTTCTCTTTTCTTCTGTTTTGTGTTCTGTTTCTTGAACATTTAAGAATATGAAATCTTTGTGCCTCAACTCAGATGGCATTATTTGTTGATAACATGTCTGAGGAGGTGGTGAGGCATTCATGACATTCAAGAATAGGTTTCAAGGAAGGCATTTGGGTGAAGGCTTAAAGTTTTGTCCCTCATCCAAGGGACACAATTCTTCGTTAAAATAAAAAGAAAGCTACCCCAACACTCACACTGCCCATTCAACTCTTAATGACAATGAGCCCAGACTTGAACTTTAATCTTTGTCCAATCACAGTAGTGTTGAGGCTAAACCTCCCCCTCTGAGGAATATAAAAGACAGCTGTCTTATCAGCTTAACTCAGAATTGACGAAAGTCCGATAGATGACGAATGAAATGATGAAATGTCTTCTTCACCTTCAAACATACGTCCACATGCCTTCGTTAAAACCTTTTGATTGGTTGATTCAGTTCAATTGAATTCAATTCAATTGCCCAGTATCACAAAGGGCTTCTTTTTTAAAAATTCTTTTTGGGGTATTTTTGGCCTTTATTGATAGTGTGATAGTAGCTGAACAGGAAATGGGGTGAAAGAGAGTGAAGAATGACATGACCCAATGGAGGGTCAAGCATGTTCTCCCTGACCCGCCTCAAAGGGCTTCTTGATAACTGTTATCTGTTAGACTGTGGACATAACCATAAGATTTAGATAAGACCATCATATTTTTTTAGTCAACCTAAGCTTAAATGTAAATAAAGATAATCTTTGAAATCAAAGAAATCTTTGTGGACATGTTCTACTCCTGAGCATTATACAACACCTGCTGCGTGTCCAGATGTCCCAGTTTTTAATTTATAAAACACAGACTTTAGGATGTGCAAAACATTTTACACATTTGCACTGAATATTTTACAGTTGCAGATGATGCATATAGTCCATGTTGTAATGTGATTTGCAATAGCAGTTTTAGACATAACCACTGACAAAATGAACAACAACAACAGTGCAATCATACAGCAGAAGTGTGATGTGGACAGCAGTGTTTCAAGATCAACTGTACTGTACTTTTGCAGTGGAAATGTGCCATATGTGATATAGAGCACTCAACGTAAGTGTACTGTGCACTGTGTACTGTGTACTGTGTTTGGTAGTTTAGTGTGGAGTGGGTTGGTTATGCCCATACATATCAAGATTCTGTTCTGTTGTGTCTTTCAGCCAATTGGTGTAAACCAAGCGCCTCCCCTAGGCTGTTTTCCTCATCACTGATATCTGCTCTGACCCTTGACATTTGACCAGTCGGAGATCAGAGTCAAAAGCATTTTGATTACTGTATTGTATTGCAGTATGTTTGGAGGCAAAGTCAGGCCCCTAGTTCAGCAGTTCTCATTAAGCCTTGTAAACAAGCAGTTTCTGTGGGATGACACTTGATGTATTCAAACTGATCCATGTTCCCTGGAGTTCAGTTTTTGGGGGCCGCAGTCAGTTTGTCAGACGACACCCAAACACTGAATTCAAACCACAGTTCAGTGTGAGGACAGTGAAGCATGGTGGCACCAGCATTATGATATGAGGTTTGTCATACCATGGTGGAGTGCCTATTTATCGTATTCCAGGGATTAGGGATCAGTTAGAATACATCAAAATACTTAAAGAAGTCACAGTGCTATATGCCGAAGAGGAAATGCCCTTGAAATGGGTGTTTCAGCAAGACAAGTTGTAGACAAGTATAGACAAGTATCTCTCTCTCTCTCTCTATATATATATATATATCTATATCTATATATCTATATCTATATCTATCTATATCTATCTATCTATCTATATATATATATATATATATATATATATATATATATATATATATATATATATATATATACACATATACACATATACACATATACACACATACACATATATACACATACACACATACATTTTTTGGTTTATGTTTTGATTTGGAATAGAATGTGCAGTGTTACCAGTGCTTCTTTGAGAATGAAAATAAAAGCTTTTATAAGGATTTTGAGCTTTACTCCTTTTTAAACACACTGCTATTATTATGAACACAACTGTATTATGTTATTCATCAATTAAGTTTAACTCCAGCTTCAAAATGAAATTCATCTTTTAAGTTTAAAAACTTTATTTTGACGAATAATGGAAAATACATAAGCTCTTTATTAAATGTGACATTTATATTTGTGCCTCATCTGCTCATATTATATTAATACCAATAGTATATGTTTTTTCAATGTATATTTACCATGAAAGTTTATTATTGCAGTACACTGTGAAACCAGTTTTTGTACCATCCCTATTTTCAAAGAAAGCATTTTTTGTTCTTGTTGCGATAAACCATCAAAATTCAAGAGAAAACATTGTACAAGCTAGAATTTAGTAGCAACAGCTGTTTTTTAGACAGCACCTGCATCATACAGCTCTTTTGTGAATCAAAACATTGCATTATTGTCTGCCTTGCATTAAACACAAACAAAACTTGTGACATTGAAATGCAAAATAAATCAACCAGGTCTATGAATGTTATGTTCTAATGCTTCTAATATGATTTACATCTTATATAGAAACGTGTTTTCCTTGTGTGACATCACTGTTTCTGTAGCAGACCTCTCTCTGGGCACAGCTCTGTGTGTCCAGAGTGTACGAAAGCATCTGGGATAGACTCCATCCCCCTATGGTCCCTAATGGGTAGCTGGTGGAAGTTGAACAAATTTCCATTAATTACTTAGTATAAGAGTTGGCCAAAGAATCTGATACAAAGTTTTTGGGGGTAGTAGAATTGAAATCCTCAATCTAAATAATAATATCGTAGAATATAATAATAACTCAGCTCTGGTTATATGATGAATGAGGGTGCTGCTCATTCACTCCCCTCCACCAACATCCGCGTTGGTGGTGGGAATCAAACCTGTGACCTTTGAACCACAAGCTCAAGGCCCTAACCTCTAGGCAACGGCAGCCCTGTTTAGTATAATTTCTATCTTCATGACGCTGCACGCACACACAATAAACCTCAGGTTTCTGTGACAGAACATAACAGACCCAGGCTCTTGTTAAGTAAAGAAGGATCACATGTGAACAAGCTGAAGAATGGCCACAAACTTATTAATTGACAAGTATAAGTCAAGAGTCGCTTCGTTTCAGATTTTGTTTTACCATGAGGAAGAATTTTGAAGAGTTGAAGTCTTTTTGCCTGATGCAGTAAGGAAACACTTAGGCTGTATGTAGTTAACTTCACAGTTGTGTGAAGATGTTTGCTCTGGACTCCTCATGAGTGACCACTTCCTGTCAGAGCTGTGCCACTTCCTGTACTGTTGTCTTGAGACGTGTTATAGGGGTAGTATTTGTGCACAATTACTGTCCTTGCCTTTGTCTTTTCAAGTCATCCATGTGAAGCCCATCTTAGTGACAGGGCAGGGGGTGGGGCGGTCTGCATGGATGAGTGTAGGGGGGTCACAGGGAGAGCTTGGCTTAACATGGCTATTATCCACTCGGCTGAATGGCCGCTTTGTGCTGTGTCCACAGTCTGGGGATGGGCCGAAAAGGGAGAGGGGCAGCAGCGTGTCATAATATTTTACCAGTGCAGTGGAACAATATCAGTAGCTTATTTGTAAAAAAACACATTTTTGAAAAAAAATAAATAAATTGTGTAGCTACTCAAGCAGTTAAAATTGAACTTTTCATTAGTACTAGATGACCACATTATTCTCATAGTTGTTTAAACCTATTGTAGCAGTTCGATTTGTTTTTGCTGTTTTGCCATCCAATAGAAGCTGTTGTTGAGAGAGATCAGGTCTTGTAATCAAGAAAAACATTTACAATATTGTGTTTGTATAGCGTATTTGCTTTTCAGTAGCCTTATGTGAATAAAATTAAACTACAGTAAACCAGTCAAGGCACAGGCTGGAATGTTTTGACACTGATTGATGGTGCCATGATTTTGAAGAATAGCATGACAAAGCTTGAAGAAAATAGGTCAGTCCCTCCCTTTGTGAAATTCCCACCACAGCACCACGCTCCTTTAAAACTGAATCATACAGGATACATTTCTGAAAAATGTCACATGTAGAGCATAATTTTAATGTACAACATTTATAGTGTCGCTCATGTTGCTTACAGATCTGTTGGTGACTGGGGTTACAGAATAAATCACAAATTTATTGTGACTGCAAAAATCAAATTGTACAGCGTCTGTATAGCAAGACAGCTGGAACTGCATTTATGCATGTTATATTCCGTGAGCCTTGAATTTACAATTTGTGTGTCAATTATTAATTGTCCAGTTAGAGAATCAAATTAAAAAGTGTGATGCATTACATTTTAATTTGCGTTTCAGTTGTGCCATGCCACTCCTTGCTTTGTATTTACTGCTGTTGGATAATTAGTTGCCTGCAAACATTTGGTTGTGTTTGGCAAATTATACAGTTGTGATTTTATGGAAAAATGCAAATGTTCTAGTGTGGAGGTTTGGAAATATAGCTTCCCAATATGGACAAATCCATCAAGTAAGATCAGGAGTGTGTAGTTATACTTAAAGTGAGGAACTGTTACTAATATGTTGCATTGTAGTTCAGGCTATGTGGCTTTGATGTTGTCATTTGAAAGGTCTTTGGCTTCCGTTGTTACTAAAGAAACCCTGTACTTCCTTCGTGTGCATTATTTTTTTCTGTTCTCAATTCAAACAATTTATTGGGAAAATCAGGAATAACACTAAGGTCCCACATTGTGACATTGTGTACATTTCTGTGCAGACTTTCACCGCATGGTGTAACTCCCACTTACGGAAGGCTGGCACCCAGATTGAGAACATTGAGGAGGACTTTAGAGATGGCCTTAAACTTATGCTGTTGCTGGAGGTCATCTCAGGTGAGTGTGCTATGAAATGTCAGTAAAATGTTACTAAACAATATCAGAAAAACTCCACATGCTCACAGTACTGCAAAAACAACCCCACATTCTTACATGTGTACTTTCTTATATTCATCAACCTCAGTATGGATCAGCACTGTGGACTTGCAGAAATTGCAGTTTGCATCTTGGCATCATTTGCATACCAATTTACTTTTGATGTTGGCTTTCAAGCAAGGGCTGTTTGTAATTCTGACATACTGCTTTTTGTTGAGTCTTTGAAAACAAGTCCTCCTTCCCCATAGGAGCGCACTCACTGCATGCATGTTTTTTTCTACAGGCGAGCGGTTACCTAAACCCGAGCGAGGCAAAATGAGAGTCCACAAGATAAACAATGTTAACAAAGCCCTGGACTTTATTGCAAGCAAAGGAGTGAAACTGGTCTCTATTGGAGCAGAGGGTAAGTACGGCAGTGTAAAGGAACATCTGTGCATTAAACATTTTCTCTCTATCATAAAAAAAAAAAATTAGGTAAATCTAAGAAATGTCACACACATTGTTGTTCAATGAAGAACACATTTAAATTTTTGTTTATGTGTCCTGCTAATGTCTCATTTAGGCAGAAAACGCTTTAATCTTTTAAACAACAGATGACATTCTTTAAAAACGGACAAATACATGCGAGACACCACCTTTTTATATAACGGACAGTAACGAATAAACTGGGCAAAAATCACAGCCATCTTAATTAAGCATGGCAAATTTGCATAAACTACAGAATATTGCCTCTATCATTGGGGGATACAGGTAGACAAATACACAAAGAGTACATTTTAAGTGATGTTGCAAGAATAATTTTACAGTATTCCACATCCAATTGGGAATATAAAATGTACTCTAGTTGACCTCTAGGCATGTTTGGATAAATAAAAAAAAGCATATAGTTTATATTGTTCTTTGATCCAATCCAATATTGTCATATGATCAGGTATGTTGGTTATGAAAAGGTTTAATAGTCCTTTTACTGAGAGAAATGGAGTTGAATCCAATGTCATGGTTTGGTTAATATTTGGAAGAACTATCCCAAATAACTCCATAAACATCATTGAGAGTTCTGAAAGACAAACAGACACAGTGTGGCAGCTGATATATAGTGTTATGATGGAAAAGATGAAAGTATGAAAAAGACTGCAAGTAAATAGTGGTAGAAAGTGTTGGAGCTATGAGAGGAATGTGCTAGCAGCTGCATGCCTCTCACAGCAGCACCTTACTGAGCCTTAGTGTCCCCCTGTTGGTGCCCTGCTTACTATTGCTAACACTGAAATACCTGAGACTGGCTGTGTTACTGTTTTTATGCAGAAATTGTGGATGGGAATGCCAAGATGACGCTGGGAATGATCTGGACCATCATTCTCCGCTTTGCTATCCAAGACATCTCTGTGGAAGGTAAAGAACAATGCATATATTAATGAACTTTTTTGTAATTCAAACTTGTTTCTTTTCAATACAGTGTCTTCATAGACAAGTGGCATATTTTACATGTGTGTTGTTAAACCTGAAGGAATGTGGAGAAATATGCTAGACTGATGCTCCTTTTTTTTCTCTTTCATTTTACAGAGACATCTGCGAAAGAGGGTCTTCTCCTGTGGTGTCAGAGGAAGACTGCCCCCTACAAGAACGTCAATGTGCAGAACTTTCACATAAGGTAAGACAGACACAGACAGAAGTTTTCATAGCCTCAACCTTAAGACACAAATGAGTGAATTTGTGTAATCTGTTCTGAGGGTTCATAAAACTAATGCCTGTATAGGTAGCTGTAGGAAGGACACCCCCTGGTGCCCTAGTGGAGAGACTACTGCTAGAGATCTGTTTATTTTACACTTTTATACTTCATTTTTAAGTGCAAAAAATAAATCCCACCTATACATATTATGTCCATTTTAGAGATGACCGTTATTCTGATGTTATTCAGCACAAAATGTATTTGTTGGAAGACATGTAGTCTAATGCTAAACTCTTATATAAAAGCTGGAAGGATGGCCTGGCATTCAACGCTCTGATCCACCGACACAGACCTGAACTTATTGATTACGACAAGCTCAGAAAGGTACACTGTTGAGCACTTTATACTTCTTTTATAGTTCTACTTGTTTCTAAAATGTCATCATCAAAATGGTTGTGTGTAAACCTGTTTTCTTGATTGCTTTTGCAGGATGATCCTGTCACGAATCTTAACAATGCCTTTGAAGTGGCAGAGAAATACCTTGACATCCCCAAAATGTTGGATGCAGAAGGTAAGTCCCAGATCATGTCAAGAGGGGTTATGTGTATATTACAGTATTATTTTATTTTTTACAGTGTGTGAATAGTTGGTAACATTGAGATGTGCCAATAAAATTAATATTTTCGGTTTATTCTGTTCCTTTTACAACCTCATGTAAAATAACAAACATTTCTAGTCTGTTGGACTTCTAAGCAAGTGTTAATAAATCAACCTGTACTTGCACTGGTCCTGGTCAAAAAATCCATTGCACTATTTGTGAGGTTGTGAGCTTTTTTGACAGGGGATTATCTCCTTCCATGATAACTAAATAGTGAGTTTTGGCACAAGAAAAGGAAATTTTGTGCTTTAAGAATTCACTTGAGAATTCAGACTGATTTCCACATAGCAGCAAAACTGTAAACTGTGTATTGTTTTGAGCTTTATTTCAAACCTCCAACTAGACAGTCAAAGCATTATGTTACAGGAAAAGTGGCCAATGTTCACAGAACAACTTGATGGACTCATTCTCTTCTTTTTCTAGTGCTTTAGATCAAACTATTGCCTGTGCCTACAAGTGTTAGTATCGGCTTTTAGGTTAATATTTTAAACTGGACATCAAATTATCCATTTCTGATGCCTACACTGCTCTTGATCTTATTCATTTTTCCACAAACAAAATAGTTTTAGACAATGAATGACAAAGTTCAAGAGGGAAAAGAACTGTAATGAGTGACTTATGGAATGAAGTGAGATACTATGGTTGTGGTGCTGACCCTTGTGTAAAATATATAGTCTCTTTTTGTCCATGACTACTTTAAATTGGTCCTGTGCACTAATTTGCACTCCTTTTTTTTACTGTGTGACTTGTTCAGTATATGGGCCTTTATAACCATGCCCCTGCACATGTTGTAGACATTGTCAACACTGCTCGTCCAGATGAGAAAGCCATAATGACTTATGTGTCCAGTTTCTACCATGCATTCTCTGGAGCCCAGAAGGTACCACAGTCCCTTTACTGCTGTCCTGTAACTGTCTTCTACTAACACTGCTGCTTCTGTCCAGCATGGCTTCTCTTCTTTTTACAGCCCTTCCACAACCCAGACCTCAGAAAGGAAACTGCAGTTGTGAGGACTCAAGCACACAAATAATCATCCATTATAAAAAAAAATCAATTTTGTATTATATTCATTTAAAAAAAAAAATATTTTAGTATAACCCCAATTCCAAGAAAGTTGGGACACTGTGTAATAGTGTGCATTTTGTGCTATGTCAAATGTGTCTCCAAAGCAATTATCCATGTTGAAATCCCAAATAATGGGCATGTCATGGTCACACTTGAAAACTTATTAAAAAAAATGGACAGATAACTTTTGTTACGACAGGTTTATATATTATGTTGTGAAGTGTGAAGTCGTACAGACAAAAATTGTAGGAGGAGATAGATCAAACTATGAAGCATAAAAACAGGGTGTTCAAAGTTTTCACGCCTTCCTGTGTGTGATAGGACATGAACCCTTTAGACTTTTCTGCTGAATTTGTACCAAATTTCAAACTAAATTTTTCACCTTCCATTCACTTTTTTCACACATTTTTTGCATTGCCATGACAACACAGTTGAAGATACGGGGTGTTTATTGTTGGCTTTTTTGTTCGTCATGACATGAAGTGATGTGTGTACCAAATTTCAAGTCTCGACGACAAACTGAATTTTTTGTTCCGCATGTAAAATTTGTATGCGGCGCCTGGAGAGCCATTTTTGAAGATAGACCTTTTATTTGTATATCATTGTGTTCAGGTAACTAATTTGCGCAAACTCTTTATTAGGTTCAACTAGATCTGACAGTGTTTGTGAAAGTTAGAGAAGATTTTATTCTTCCCAAAAGATGTAAAAAAAACTATGGATAACGTTTTTTGGGATATGTTTACCAAATTTCAAACTACATTTTTTACTTGCCGTTTTCATTTCACATATTTTGTGCGTTTACATGGCAACACAGTTGTCTTAGGCCATGGTGCCTATTGAGTTTTTTGTTTGTCATCACATAAGGGTTGTTTGTTCAAAATTGCATATCTGTGACAAAGTAAATTTTTTGGGTCCCATTCAAATTTTTCAGGGGGCGCTGGATCTCTGTTTCAAGGTGGTTGTTATACTGTCATACAGTGGTGGAAAAAAGTTTTCGAACACACTTCAAATTTTACACAATCTCAAATATTATCATGAAATATTTGTGGAAAAATCTTTTTTGTGTTTCAAAAGGCATGGCTATATAGACAGAGACAGACACTAACAAATACAAATGACATTTTTTTGTTTATTGTTTACAAGAAAAACTAAAACTAAATTCTTGACAGTTTTAATATGTCAGTTCTCAACAACGTCGGCATCAGAGTCACCAAATAACAGAGAATGGGTTCAAAACTTCACTTGAAGACCTAACAGCGATTCTTAATGCAATATTTCCAAATGCATGGGGTGCCGAAAACTTTTTTCCTCCTCTGTTGGAATTACTCCAGTATAAAAAAAAAACATGTTTTTAACCCAAAATTGTGGGCTTGTCATGGCCACACCTGAAAACTAATAGATACATTTTGTTAATATAAGGTTTATAGATTATGTTTATAAAGTGTAAAGTTGCTCAGATAAAAAATGTAGGAGGAGATAGTTAAATTATGAAGGCTCAATTCAAAATGGCTGCCTTCTTGTGTGTGATAGGGCGTGGTGAGTTTTTTGCTCATGATGCCAAGCTGGATGTGTGTACCAAATGTCATTAGGCTAAACTGCATTTTTCACCTTCCATTCATCTTCATCTGTGGCCAAACCCGATAAGATATCAAAAAACTGTTGATAACCTTTGTTGGGTCATTTGGTTCTAGGTAGGGGATTCTGACCAAATATAGAGCCTTTTGGATGAAAAAAAACATAGAAGTTGAAGCATTTTGAATCAGTGGTGTGCGATTTTGGGCGTTCCCCCAAAATGGCAGACTACCTGTTGGATTTGGAGTGGGGCCATAATATATTTTTTGTTTGCTTAGACATGGCCTATGTCTTAACCAAGTTTTGTTTTTCTGCCATTGAAAAAATGTGCTTTTGGTTTCCATAGGTCCAATGTATTTTGATTTTCCAGGGGTTGCCACTCAGTTTTTTCTTCACTTAAATACATTTTTTGATGGTCTTGAATTTTGGGCCAAGTTTTCTGACATTTCGTGCATGTTCATGAAATTCGGACGCAAAGAACAGAAAAAAGTGGAATAACAATAACGGACACTAACAGGTCTAACAAATAAAAGCACAATAAAATGTAAACAGCATATCAGGTGTTGAAAGTGATACATTTGACCATTTTATGAAAAAAGGTTTAAAACAATTTTATGGCAGCAACACATTTCGAAAAAGTTGGGACAGAGAACAAAAAGCTGATTTTTGGGGCCAAAGTTCATTTAAAATGGACCAAATGGAAATCTGTTCTATGGTCAGATTAATTAAAATTTGACATTCTTTTACACAGCATGGACGTCTCTTGTGAACTAAAGAGGACAGCAACCATCAACTTGTTATCACAGTACAATAGTGTGATCTCTGGTGGTCTAGGGTTGCATTAGTGCCTGTTGGCAGCTTACATCTGAAAAGGTACTATCAGCTGAAAAATATATAGAGGTTTTAGAGCAAGCAGAGCCCAGGTTCTGAAATGGCCTGCAGTCAAGACCTTTTACCAATAGAAAACATTTGGTACATCATAAAAACCAGAATAGCCAGAATCCTACATCAGAAAAGAATGGGACAACATTTCTCTCCCAAAAACTTGAGTACCTGCACACCTCACTTCAGATGTTTACAAATTGTTGTTAAAATAAACATGGGCCTATCCCAACTTTTTGTAGATGTGTTGCTGCCATCAAATTTAAAAAGAGCTTTTACTTTTCATGAATTTGTAAAATATCTCAGTTTCAACACCTAATAACTTTTTTATTTTCTATTGAGTAAAATATGTAAAAAAATATTTACAGCATTTGGGGAATTTGGTTTGTATTTTGTATTATATACCACACACAGAGAATGAGCACAATTAATTAAAAAGTTAAGCAACATGCACAAAAAATACAGGCAAAATTTGGCCTTTTCCCCCCCTTGAATCAATAAAATTATGATAGATAGTTAGATAAACCAAACAGCAAGCTATTATGCTAACACAAACTTTATTGGAAAACATTTGTGTGTTTGTGGCTTAGCTCCGTGTGTCCTCTCAAAGCCCCTGCAGAGTGTCTCATTTGTCCCATAGGAGTCGGACTGTAAATGGAGGGCCCCCTGTCCCTGGTTGGTGGTGCTGTTTGGGGAGTGCTGGTTTGGGTGACTCTGACTGTATCTCTCTCTTTCTGTTCTCTCTGTGCTGCGGTGATGTGTAGATATCGTGGGTACGCTGAGGCCCGATGAAAAGGCCATTATGACGTATGTCTCCTGCTTCTATCATGCCTTCTCTGGTGCTCAGAAGGTGAGCATTCCACGCTTCAGACTCACAGTTATATGCCTGTAACAAGCACTGCAGTAGGGTCTTCATATATCTATATCTATCTTGATTCTATCTATTTTGATATTTTGGTGTGGGACATGATGGGAATCCTAAATTAAAAAGCTAAAAATAAAAGCTCACTCTTTCTTCCTTTTCTTTATAAAATCTTTTTCTAAATATTGTGTATTTGTCTTTGTATTCTTATCTCCTAAAAGCAATTTCATTTTGCTGACACCAAATGCAATTTTAATGGTCTCTCTCGGTCTCCAACAGAGGGCCACAAAATATCTGTCTTATGATGACAAACATAAAAAACTTGTTGCTAGTTGTTTTAGGGATTTAGGCCTGTCAGGGTTTCACTGTGGTCAGCTCTAATTTGTTGTACTAAAACAGACTTTCTTATTCCAGTGGCACTTCAGTGTCAAATCCCAGAACTACAGATGTGGACTACAGTGCAGCCTCAAACTGTAACTGGATGAATGACCAGATATTTGTTAAAAGAAACGCATGGAAAACACAGTTGCTCGGACACATATGACTAACACAGCTGCAACAGCTTGCTTTCAGTTTTAATAAACAAAATACATGCAGATAGATCAATTCAAGAGAGTAATTTGAGTCCAAAAAGGAACTTTGGATTGATCTGTTTTCATGTTTTCAGTTACTTGAATATTGAATATGTCTATGCGTGTTTATGTGTTAAATGAAGTGAAATCACTGCTTGTGTGTGCAGTGTATTTGCACATTTTTGTATTAACAATGTTCATGTAATGTACTAATGAAACAAGAGAACCATTTGGAAAAGAGTGCACAGTAAGTGGACATACTAACTGAAGCTTCTTCCTTATAGGCTGAGACAGCTGCCAACCGTATCTGCAAAGTACTGGCTGTCAACCAGGAAAATGAGCATTTGATGCAGGACTATGAGAAACTGGCCAGTGACGTAAGTATAAAACAGCTTTGGGAATGGTTTATCATGACATATGTGTACCAAACCTTTGATCAATGCCATCTAATAATATAGAAAACTGTCTGTCTGTGCGTAGCTCCTGGAATGGATCCGCCGGACAATCCCTTGGCTCGAGAACCGGACCCCAGAGAAGACCATGGCTGAGATGCAACAGAAACTGGAGGACTTCAGAGACTACCGCCGGGTCCACAAACCACCCAAGGTTAGCAACTATCTATGATTGCTTTGCAATCTCTGGTCTTAAATATATTTTAGTAACAACTGTATAATACAGTTATTTTTAAGATAAGAAAATAATAATTAATATCCTGTGTAAACTCCAGGTTCAGGAGAAATGCCAGCTGGAGATAAACTTTAACACTCTACAGACCAAACTGAGGCTCAGCAACAGACCTGCCTTTATGCCATCTGAAGGACGCATGGTGTCTGTATGTATGGATATCATTTGTTTTAGTGGATAAAAACATTTTCATATCAAGGCCTGATTATATAACTGGAGTGTTTTATTTAGGAATTGTTATTCTTCTCCATCAGTCATTTCAAAAGAGAGCAGTTATTCTCTTGGTGACTCACCTGGTAGATACCACATACTACATACTCGAGCGACCTGGGTTTGATTCCAGCTTTGGTCACTGGCTCCATATTATTCCCCTCTCTCTCATCCTGTTTCCTGTCTATCAACATATCTATAAATCCTAAAAAATGCCAAAAATATCTTTAAAAAAGAGAGCAGTTACATATGTAAAAAAATAAAAAAAATTGTGTATTACAATCTGAACAGTAGTGTGGACAATACACCCTAAATACATAATACGCACATTCACAGAGCAGCTTCATTAGTCAAATCTAACTGTTAGGGAAAAATACTAAGTGTGGATTAAGTTTCATTTTCAATCTGGTCAGCCTGACTAATCAGCTGACTAATTACCACTGGTGTTCTAACCTTTAAGGAAAAAACTTAATACCAAGCCATGGTTTTTAGATACAAATATCTTACACATATTAAGGTTAGATTTAAGCTACTGTATATCTGAAAGAGGTTATATAATATGTCCCAGGACATTAATGGAGCATGGCAAAATCTGGAGGGAGCAGAAAAGGGCTATGAAGAGTGGCTCCTGAATGAGATCAGACGTCTGGAGAGACTAGACCATCTGGCAGAAAAGTTTCGCCAAAAAGCCGCTATTCATGAAGCCTGGACTAATGGTAAACTCAGGATAACTGCTAAAACTAAATCATTTTAAAATAAACTTGTTTTTGGACATCAGTGAAAAGTGGTTAATGAATACTGTATGTGTAGGTAAGGAGGCCATGCTGACCCAGAAAGACTATGAGACTGCCAACCTATCAGAAGTAAAAGCATTACTCCGGAAGCATAAGGCATTTGAGAGTGAACTGACTGCCCATCAGGACAGAGTAGAGCAGATCGCTGCCATTGCACAGGAGCTCAAGTAAGTTATGTAACACACAGAAACATAGTTTACTCTGCAGGAAATACCCCCAGCCCATAGTCATCTGCCTGTTTGTTTTGAAGTGATCTGGACTACTATGACTCCCCAAGTGTGAACATTCGCTGTCAGAAGATCTGTGAGCAGTGGGATGTGCTGGGGGCCCTCACCCAGACCCGCAGGGAGTCACTAGAGGTCTGTCATTCTTACCTCCACAAATTAATATTGTATCCAAATCAGGAGTAGAATATTCTTTAATCATAGAAGGCTGTAGGCCATGAGGTATTTAGTTTTGTAATATTAAAGGTGGAATAGATGTTTGCGAACATTCAGACAGCAGCGACTGTTAGCCAGTTTTTGAATAATGCGCATGCGCAAGATCAGCCGACTCGTTTCACAGTTCTTTCCGAGGTCCGCCTCCAAAACAACACGCACGCGCCAGAGACTAACAGACGGCGCTTCACAGCTGACTGGCCCCGATTCTCTCCATACAATGTCACAAACACCAGATAATACTCCCAACTAGCAGTTTTTAATATGACAACAAAACATTGTGCCTAAAACTTACCTGTCGAGCAGTGTATTCCTCGCTGTGCCTTCAGCGCTCGCTATCGCTCAAACGATGCACCAAGAACAACTCTGGTTTTGTTTCTTCCATCTTTTTCCTTTTCTCAGCCACCTCAAACCACCTGTAGCCTGAAGCTAACAAGGAGTAGCTATATGAACAAACTAAAGCTAACGGATGGAGCTAACGCTAGTTAAACAGACTGTCCCCCATCTACACAAATAAATAAAGAGAAAAAGAAAAAAAGGGAAATAAATGACTATGTGGTCCTGACAATGGAGCTGCACGAAGGAGCAGTCTGTGCCTGACAGTGAAGCTGCACAGTGAGGCTGTTCAACGGTAGCAACGCAAAAGCAGCTGTAAACAGAATTCGGGAACGCGCGCGCTTCCGGCCTCACGTAGCAGGAGTGATTGACAGGCTGATTGACCAATAGAACACGCGATGAGAGCGCTTTTGATTGGTTAATGTTTTTAAGGCACCACCACTTCTACAATTGACATGTAATAAATTTTATTTTTCCGATGTCTTATATGCAAGTAAAAAAAAATTTATAAAATATAACAAAAAATGTACACAAAAACATCTTCTATTCCACCTTGAATAATGTAATATTGAGTATTGTGGAAATGTATTTCTCATTATCATTATAATATTATTATTATTAGTGTGAAATAGTTTTAATGAATCTGTTGTTTTTAGTATGGTATCAGTTTTGTTTTCGTTGACAGAAAACAGAAAAACAGCTAGAGTTGATAGATGAACTGTACTTGGAGTATGCCAAGAGGGCTGCTCCCTTCAACAACTGGATGGAGGGAGCCATGGAGGACCTGCAGGACATGTTCATTGTCCACACCATCGAAGAGATTGAAGTAACTGCACTTGAAATAAACCCATACTAAAATACTGTACCTGACTGTTTTTATATTTCCTGTAATCTGGCTGTATTTAGCTCCAAATGTCGATATCTCCCTATAGGGCCTAATTGCCGCCCATGAGCAGTTCAAGTCCACCCTTCCAGAGGCCAACAAGGAGCGGGAGGCCATCCAGGCCATCCAAGAGGAGGTGAAGAAAATCGGCCAAAGTAATAACATCAAGTTCAGTGTTACCAACCCTTACACCACCATCACACCAGAGAGCATCGACAGCAAATGGGATCAGGTACAACTTATTTGTGTATTTAAAGAGTTTGGATGTTCTTAACAGCGAAGCAGGAGTTTAGTTCAAAATGATTCTGTAAGGTGGTGATTGTCTGAAGGAGTTTAGACTAAGGCACAATTCTAAAAAATTGCTGTTTGCTAACCTTAGCATCACATTGACAGGTCACCTTATTTGCAGAACTTTTTATTAGCTAATGCTTAACACTGCTATCAGTTTTTGTGGTCATTGTGTTGTATGTCTGTGAGCAGAGACTAGGGAACAGCAGCTGTTACTGTTCAGAGCAAGACTTCAGAAAATACTTGCAAAAAACTTACTACTTACGGATTAATTATTAGACCTTATTGTAATATTATATAATATATTATAAACTATATCAGACTATATTATAAAAACGTAGCCCTTTGGAGGGCTAAGAGGAAGGGGTAGGCGTAAGTTAGAGAATTGAAATTGGGTCTAAAGCTGCATGTGATATGCAATGTTATTGTTGAATAATACAAAAATACAATTTGTGATATTTGAATTTTATTTTGAACATAGTAAAAGGTTAAAACAATAAAAATATGATGTGCCTTTTAACACAACTTAAGTGGTCACATGCATCTACAAGATGACAAAGCTCTTAGCCCTCTTAGTTTGCCAACAACAATGTACTACTAATTTAAGTTTGCCGTGGTAAAAAAATTCTATTTCGACCAGATGTTAAACTGTCTTTAGAGTGTTGAGCTCAGCTGGAATTTTTCATTGTTACATCTTATGCTGGTGTTTGGTGTGCATTTGTAGACACAGCAACTGGTGCCACAGCGCGACCTGGCCCTACAGGAGGAGCGTTCCAGACAGCAGTCCAACAACCATCTAAGACACCAGTTTGCCACTCAGGCTAACATCGTTGGTCCCTGGATAAAGAACAAGATGGAGGTAATGGTTTAATGTGGTCAAACAACTTTATATCTTTATACATTAGCAGCAGACATTTTGGCAAGGTAAGTGAAGAATACAATGTCAGTAGACAACTGCAAACAAGACCAAATGGCACCTGAATCACTATATGTGTGTTCTGTTACTGAACATTTGTAAATGGTTTGATTTTCAGTTTGCGAGAGACAGAGCTACACACTATTAGATGGTTTAGATGCTTAGAACTATACTATTCTTGGAGATGTACAGGATGCCAGAGAACATTGTCCAGAATTATTCAAATAAATTGTTTTTAGACCTGTGCTAAAAGACTGTTAAAGTGAGCCTGAGAAAACATTACATAAGTCATATTGAGTAAAGTATAACACTCTTTCTTTATTTGCTTATGGCTAACTAAACACAAAATATTGTTTTTCATTGCCAGAACAATAGATGTAGATGGATACAGTATTATATTCATTCAAGATGGCACAGGTGAGGGCAGCTGCCGTCATATCTGCTCCAACACTTTCTTTATATATATGTATACAGTGACATTTGTCACACTTAACTGTTTCAGGTCCAGACAAGACATCTCAAGTTAAAAAATGTGTTTTTAAGTGAAGTGAATTTTATTTATTCAGGGAAAAAGCTAAGCTTAAGTAATTGCCCTTCTTATTAAATCATGAATTAACTGATTAATCACATTCTTTTGAACAACTGAGTTTAATTTTAGAAGTCACGCCCAGGCCTGATTACTGCCAGATGTGTTGAATCAAGAAATCACTTAAAGAGTAACTAAACCCTAAAACAACTTTTTTTAGCTGATGATGTGTATAAATGGGGCTTTAGTAATACAGTTTATAGTTTATAGTCCTATTTTTGTCAAAATTAGAAAAACTCGTCTAATTCCATAAATATGGTGTAAAACACATTTAAAACCGCATGAGTGCTGCCCTCCTCAGGTTAAATGCTGCTGACCGTACTTCCTGATCATGATGACGTCATGATGTACGTTAACCACACCTTTGTAGCAGGTAACCACACCTGCGGTACAGCCCTCAGTACTAACTCACGCCCAGGTCTCTGTCAGAACTAGGTCACTGCAGCAACTGAACATGGTCCCACAGAGCGACACACGCACGGATGAAAAAAAAAGAAAAAAACACGATCAGTGTTTAGAGATAGACTCATTTTTAGATCAACAGAGACACATATTTTGGGTCACGCTGCCGCCGGCTCCTGTCTGTTATTTTACTCTGTTCGTGTCGTAAAAAGTTTAGAAGAACAAGCTCAGTCTACCGTAGTTTATGATGTGTTCAAGTGCTTACACACAGCGTCGTTGCAGAGTAATCGACGTGTTGTTCTTAGTTTGTTGATGCCATGTGTATTTAACTCCTAAAGACGGAGTGTTACCGTTGAGTTTTATTCATGTCTCAATGATTACTGAGTAAATCAGCCTGGCATATTAGCACTAAACACTACAAACAGGTCAGGTTTGACGTTACCTTCTTTTCTCTCTTTTTTTTAAATTTTTTTTTTCAATGTCTTAATGCTGTTAAATACAAGGCCACATAAATGCTTGTACATTAGCCTAAATGAGCCTAAATGCCAAAGTTACTATACCAATACCCCCGTTTTCTCTAAAAATGCCTCGTCGGTCCGTGCTTCGGGCTGAGACTGGGCTTTGAATTGTTCTGGCTCAGGCCTGGTGTCCACAGAGAAACCAAGGTCCTCCAGCTCAGGTGAATAAGGAGAATAAAGAGGGACCGCTCCGTCGCAAAGATACTTTGCGCCAATCTGACATCTGTCAATCAATCAGTCACTGTGGGTCTCAGGTACACCCCCCCCACTTAGCCTCACCCTCAGCTCGTCCCCTCCGGCTCTGCCCACTTTTCCAAGACTTTTCAAATTTTGTCTGTGGGTGGAGTTAAGGGGTTGAGTTACTCTTTAAGTAGGACCTGTCTGAGTGAAGTAGGCCAAAAGATCTCAAAAAGCAAGACGTCATGCCATTATACAAAGAAACAGATGAGAATTGACATATATATTAGTCCGGAAAGGAAAGTCATTTCTAAAGCTTTGGAACTCCAGCCAACCACAGTAAGAACCATCAAGCACAAATGGAGAAAATATGGAACAGTGGTAAACCTTCCCAGGAATGGCCATACTCCCAAAATTACCCAAAGAGCGCAGCAACAACTCATCCAAAAGGTCACAAAAGAACCCACAACAACATCGAAAGAACTGCAGGCCGCACTTGTCTCAGTTAAGTCAGAGTTCATGACTCAACCATAAGAAAGAGACTGGGCAAAAATAGCATCCATGGCAGAGTTCCAAGGCAAAAACCTCTACTGACCAAAAAGAACATCTTGATGATCCCCAAGACTTTTGGGAAAAGATTCTGTAGACTGACGAGTTAAAAGTTGAACTTTTTGGAACATGAGCGTCCCGTTACATCTGGTGTAAAAGTAACACAGCATTTCAGAAATGTCAATCATACCAAGAGTCAAATATGGTAGTTGTAGTGTAATGGCCATTAGTAATAATTCAGTGGCTGTATGACTTGTGATTGATGGAACAATGAATTCTGCTCTGTAACAAAATATGGAGAATGTCCGGCCCTCAGTTCTTGACCTCAAGCTGCAGCACCCTTGGGTTCTGCAGCAAGACAGTGCTGTGTTACATATTATTATATTATTTTTTATACTGTATATATATATATATATATATATATATATATTCTGTGTGCTGTATGATATCCACTTTTATTGTTATTGGCTGCAGGTACAAAATACATTTCACTGTGCATTGTACTATGTATAACTGTGCATGTGGCAAATAAAGCTTATCTTATCTGTCTTTTCATATATCATAGATATATCATAACATGGTAACATAATTGGATCATGTGTGTCTCTAATCCCCTTAAACAATAGCTACGACATATGCAGAACAATGGGGCAGAACGCAGATTGCTCTAAAACAGTTTGATTGCTACTATTTTTGCTTTCTAAAAAGCCAAATAAATATTTTAATCTTGCCTGTAAATGAATAGGGAAGACCACTAATTCTGTTACCAAAATGTGTGGGTGTCTTTCAAAGGGTCTTCTATAGAATCAGTTGTGCTACTGTGTAGTAAAACAGACCCCTCTCTTGGCAGGAAATTGGCAGGATATCCATCGAGATGAACGGCACACTGGAGGATCAGCTGACCAACCTACGAGAGTATGAGCAGAGCATCATTGAGTACAAGCCCAACATTGACCAACTGGAGGGAGACTACAAGCTTATCCAGGAAGCCCTCATCTTTGATAACAAGTACACTTCATACACAATGGAGGTAATGCAGACACTTGTTAGGTCTAATAATGACTGTTTTCATTCTAACTTTCCATGAAAGTTATTGCTTACTTTGTATAACATGGGCTTCTGTTAAATACGGTCTAAATCAAGTTAAAAAATAAAACTAACTTCATGAATTTTTGACCATAGTAGCATTGTAGCATACAACTCTAGTCTAATAATAATGTCCAGTACAGTTTGAACCTATTTGAATAATGAAGTAATCTTTTTTTTTTTTAAATCACTGTGTGACCAGTGCTGTCTGTAGTTATTGACTTCTTCAGACTCAGAAACAATTACATGCTTAGACATGGTGATACCACAATGGTCTACAAATGAAGTCCAACAGAGATCAGTCTTTTAATCAACTCAACACATATGTGAGCTAATTTACCTTGCTTCCCAGTCTTTCTCTGACCTTTTCTATGTTCACATATTTGACTGGAGCCACAGCACAACAAACAGTGAACACCCTGTGGTAAACTATGGGTGACTGAGACTTGTGTCCAGCTACAACACTCTGAAACTCTAACAGCTGAATTGATCTGACAACTTAAATCAGCATATTATTGTTATTATTAACTTCATCCCAGATGATACATTAATGAGTTGTAAATGTCATCTGATCTACTCTACCCTGCAGCACCTTCGGGTGAGCTGGGAGCAACTACTGACTACTATTGCCAGAACTATCAACGAGATTGAGAACCAGATCCTGACCCGGGACGCCAAGGGCATCAGCCAGGAGCAGCTACATGAGTACCGCGCCTCCTTCAACCACTTTGACAAGGTCAGGGACCAGAGCTTAGGCCCACTTTACTTTTCTCTTCACATTTTACTTTTAAAAGCTTTTACAAATGTAAAGATCAGTATTCATGCTGAGGTTATAAGAGATATCACTTTATGTATAGCTACACCTTCCACAAGATCTGGACATTGATAACATTACTTGAAAAAGAAATTATAAAATGCAGTTAATGCAATAAAAGGTGGTGTTAACTTTGCTAGAATTTACTTTTACCTTATTATGTCACCCCTGTCTGTCTAAAACTCATCTGCTCATCTCCACATTGGTGATTATTAGTGTCAAACATATATGTGGCATTTTATCTGCTTAGCCTCTGCTAGAATGTGTTCATATGTAGAGCAGGGATTTAAGAGGTTGAGGGGCAACACAATCACGGCATCCTTTTGTCCTATTTATTTGATTAATTCCTAAACCTCTACTTTATTGTAGACATTGTGTAGACATTATAATGAAAAGTTAGTTTTTCATCGCATAATCAGGAGATCATTTACAACTCAACATACTTTAAAGGTCACCTATTCTGCCTTTTTACATATGCTTTGTTTAACTTAATTCTTCCTTTCAAGATTGTAATACTCCTCTGCTCCTGAAATGGCTCACATAGTTGGTGAATGTTTGAAGATATTTGGCCAAAAAATCTAATGAATTTATAGGTTTTTAAAAAGCAAAATACATTATTGTCTAGAAAGGAAACGAATGGGTGGCCTTTAAGTGCTTGTCATGTTGCATAAACACGTGATGTTTGATTGTGAGTTTTTCACAGTTGCCTGTAATGTTTCCAAGTTGTGTTGACATTGTCTAAACATCCTGAATGTCTGTCCACCACCCGTTTGTCCATTTGTTCTGTGCCCATGCTGTTGACTGCGTGATTCCATCCTCCACCACCATCCATGTTGCACCTGTTTCGTCCTCATGATGGCACTCTATTATTGGCTTTTTGGCCAATCTCAGGACCACAGCGGGGCCCTGATGGCCGAGGAATTCAAGGCCTGTTTGATCAGTCTGGGCTACGATGTGGAGAATGACAAGCAGGTAGGAGCTGTGAGACAGAGTATGAAAGGCCCTGAGCAGGAGAGGCATCACACTGCCAGCTTAAGATTAACTTCAGAGCCAAGTGAACGTGTAAAGACAGTCTTCCACTGGCTGCCTGAATTACTATAATTCATTTTCATAAAAAAGGTTTAAACATTGCTCTGTAAAGGAAGTTGCAGTGCTTGGTAACGGAAAGTAACATTTATCCTTTAAAAGTGCCAGATGACTATAGGGTCTTAAGTGGTGGTTGTGCTCCTGCTCGGAGGTCAGTGGGACAGAGTCAGCCCACATTCATATTGTGTTGTATGTCCACCAGGGATCTTTGCTTTGCTGCATCATTCTGCTTTAGCTCTTCCCTGTTACTGTCTCAATGGACCCCTTCCCATTATTGTTGCTGGGTTTGACTTCTCTCAGCTAACTGTGCTTTATCTTTTTCATCCCCCAAATATCCCTCTGTTTTTCACATTAAATTATTTTTTCCCTTTATTTCTGTCTATGGGTCTCCCTCTTTTTTTTTATCTTGTACTCATCCATCTGAATGTCCCCCTCACTGCTCCATTGTCCCCTCAACCTGGCCTTTTGCTGTGCTGTGGTGACCTTCAGAAGCGCTCAGGACAGATGGTCTCAGATGATTTCCGGGCTCTGCTCATTTCCACTGGAAACAGCCTGGTACTGCAGCTGGCATTATGCATGAAGAGTGTCTGCAGGTCTAAAGCATAGCATAAATTAGAGTCATATCTACTTAAGACTAGTTACTGTTACTGCTTTGGTATTGAACTAAAAGAAAGATTAAGTACCTTTCCAAAATGACTCCCTACCCACTTCCATTGCAACCCATAGGGAACTCACTTGTAGTGAGACTCACAGCTGAATGCACTTCACACAGTATGGGTTGTAAATACAGCACTCAGCCTTCAGCTTGAGCTCTCCATGTTGTACACCAAGTGCAAGCAAGAAATGCTGCCATTATCCACAAATTCATGTAAAATGAGAATACAAGCTCTAGAAGACGTTTACAGTGCATTTTATTAGGGTTTATGCATCTGGGTTTATTTCACATTTTTACAATTTAATGCATATGTGGCAATAATTTATTCTTTAAATCCTTTAATCTTACGTATATACAGTTGCGTTCATAGTAAGTGTGTTTTAAATCCTTTTAATAGCTTTTATTCTCATACACGAATAAGCATTGGGAACACTGCACATTCTATTCCAGATCAAAACAAACAAAAAAGATCAAATTTGTTATTTCTTTACAGAAAGTTAAGAAAAAGGGAATATCGACTGTTCAAAAAATAGCAATGTGTGCATTTTTCTTTATAAACTTAAACATTTACTGTATAAACTGACAACAAATGCTTTAGATTTAGCTTTACTTTTGATCACTGAACTAATATTTAATTGTATAAACACTGCTTTTGAGAAGCTGATACATCTGTGTTGCATGGAGTCAACCAGCTTCTGGCTCCTGTGAACAGCCCTGGACAACACACCAGTAAGAGAACTGCATCTTGGGTCCAGACCAACAAGATGGACATTATGGAGTGTCCAGCACAATCCTTTCAAAACCAAGAAATGCAGAGGAATAGTGGAATTTAGTCCAGTGGTCCCTGGGCTGTTCACAGGAGCCAGAAGCTGGTTGACTCCATGCAACACAGATGTGTTAGCTTCTCAAAAACAGTGCTTATACAATGAAATATTAGTTCAGTGATTCACAGGACAGCTAAATCTAAAGCATTTGTCAGTTTATACGGTAAAAGTTTGTAAAAATAATAAATAAAATATAGCCGCAAGCGGTGTGATCGGCCCTCACCGTGGCGACCCGGTGCTGGTGCCGTGGTTGTTTCCTAAAAATTCTGACGGGGCCCTTTAAGAAAACGATCAAACATTTTCAAATTTGAGCCAAATCGGAAAAAGTATGTGTAAGTTATGTCAGAGTTGATGGCCAAAACTTCAAAAATAGCCAAATTTGAAGGGTCGCCATGGCAACACCGTTTAATATTCTACAAAACCTTCAACAACTTTTGATCAGACACTGCTCGGGATTATTTTCACCAATTTTCAAGTCGTTCGGTCAAACCCCCTCAGACGAGTTTGTTAAAGTACGAAGGGTGCAAATCGGTTGGTCACATGATCAATCCAAGATGGCGGACTTCCTGTTGGTCAGGGGGCGTGGCCACAATATAATTTTTTGTTCATCTCAGGATGTTGCATGTATGTGCCAAATTTCGTTATTTTACAACAAAGTAAGTTTTGGGACGTCCCATTGGAAAACGGGAAGATTTTGTGGCGTTACCATGGCAACACGATTGGAGCTGGGGTATGCCCATCATTGGCTTTTTTGATCAGGGTCATGAGAGGGACACGTGCCAAATTTCGTTTGTCTACGATAAAATAAATTTTTTTTGCCCCATACAAACATGTTTTTTAAGGTTTTTTTGCTCTGCAGGGGGCGCTACCGAACTCATCCTGAATTTTCCCATTTAAATCTGTTTAGGGCCCGGGACTGAGCAAACGATTCAAATTTGAGCCAAATCGGACAAAATTTGTGCGATTTATAACACTTTCATTTTTGGTGGCGAGCAGCGAAAACGTAACGAAAAGTCGCAGTGTTGCCACAGCAATACTGTTTAATATTCTACAAAACCTTCAACAACTTTTAATGGGCCACTTGTCTAGATGATGTGGAGCGAGTTTGGTGTCGTTGGGTTAAACACCCTGGGACGAGTTCGTTCAAGTTCGAGGGGTGGGATTTTTACAAAAATCTTATTTTGAAAGTTTAATCCAAGATGGCTCGTCATTCACTTTAGTTCATTAGTGCGCTTTGCGCATTTAGTTCATTAGTGCGCTTCGCGCACTTTTCAGTTCCAATAGGCTCCTCGCCATCGGTGTGGGGCTCGGGCCTAATAAAATGCAGACACTGCTATTTTTTGAACAGCCTAAAATTCCCTTCCCAAATTCTTGTACATGTTTTGATTTGGAATGGAATTTGGAATGTGTTCCCAATGCGTTTTCGTGTATGAAAACAAAAGCTATTGAAAGGATTTTGATCACTTTTTAAAACACACAGCTATTATTATGAACTATATATATATATATATATATATATATATATTTTTATATATATATATATATATATATATATATATATATATATATATATGAATGGAAGTGAGTAGGGAAAGGAAAAGTAGAAAGAACTGTTTTGTAATGTTGCATGTTACAAATGTCTGTTTTGTTCAATTGTCTGGTGATCAGATATTTGTGACAAATTAAAGGGGAAAATTCATTGACACTATCCAAAGGAAAGTAATTACAATTACATAAGTTAAACTTTTTTTTTTAATGTTTGCATTATCAACCACACTACAACAAATCAAAATATGTTTTGTAAGAATGGTGTTCATCCAACCAAGGCCAAAAGTTTTTGCCATTTCATTTTTATGGTGTCTTTAGTCTGACAAAGTTACTGACTCCATGAAAAATTGGCTCAGTGACAAGAAAAACATTTGAGAATCTAGGTGAGGGTGTGGAGTGGCATGTGTCTTTCAGCCAGCCACAGGCTATATTAAACACTATGGACAAGCCTCTACAAACTGCCAGTCGTTGTCTGTTGTCCATTGCAGAACAGACAACTCTTTTCTGCCCTAACGCTGTATAACAAAGATCAAATTTTTTTATTCATGTTTTTTTTAACCTAATTGAAACTTAACTCTTAACTCTGTCTTTGTCAACTGAAAACTGGGACCTAACCCAGAACCTGCAACACCTTGTTTTGTTTTTTCTTTCTTTTGCTACTTTTTTGTTCTGTCCCTCAATGCCCTCTAAATGTGTATATGTGCAGTGGAGTGTGAACTAAATATTGGAAATGCCTAGTTAGGATTTTTTTGGACTTGCTGTAATGGAACATTACTACAACATGAACTACTTAAAAATCCATTTGTCAAGAATAAAGATCGAATATGGCAAGAACTATTTTTTTGTGTTTCAACAACACAGTTGAAGCCCTGACATAATACTGATAGACATAATTAAATTGAATCCACTATCCTTTGTTCTGGTGGCTCTGACCCAACCAGTATTTCATTTGCATTGAAATTTAATTTGAATTCCTTCAACATAAGCCTATTCTTGTAACATTGGCATTTGCTCATAGTAGTTGGTCCTGATATTCATTTCACACTCTATTATCAGGCCATTGCCTTCTGGTTAATCTGTTGTTTCATGGTTACCAGGGTGATGCCGAATTTGCTCGCATCATGGGAATAGTAGACCCCAACAACAGTGGTGCTGTCACCTTTCAAGCCTTTATTGACTTCATGTCAAGAGAAACTACGGACACGGACACTGCTGACCAGGTCATCGCATCTTTTAAGATCCTGGCTGGAGACAAGGTCAGTGTCACTATGGAAACATTTCTTCGGTGCCACTTTCAAAACCATCTTTTTGATTTAACTATAGTTAGGATTGCCCTCTGCTTGGTTCCTAAAAAGTGGAAAATATGAACTGATGATACTATTAGTATTATATTATTATTATTATTGTTGTTAATTATCATCAATTATTAATTATTATTATTATTATTATTATTATTATTATTATTATTATTATTATTATTATTATTATTATTATTATTATTATTATTATTATTATTATTATTATTAATTATTATCATGATAATGATAATAATCGTGATACGGATCATAATCAGGGCTTGACATTAACACCCGCCAAATGCGGGTAGATTTAGGTTGTGGCGGGTAATGCCGTCTCTCCGACTAGCCACTGTGGCTAGTTCGACTCGATACAAAGAAATTCATAATTGTAGTCCTCTCAAATGCTCTTACCACTATATACTGCGCAACTCGTTGATACAACACTACAACTCCCATGAACACCCAGTGTAGAGCGCGCGCGGAGCCCGCTCTAGTTGCCGGAACTCCGTTCGCGCCGCTGGGAGAAAAGATGTGGAGACATGGCAGTGAAAAGACCCAAAAAGAAGACAAAAACACCAGCGGAGGATGTACAAAATCAAGACGATGAGCCAGAAGTTAAGAAAAAGAAAAGACAATTTAATTATAAATGGAAAGAAAATCGAGATGATCTATACACAGGTCACAAACAGTATATTTAATTAATATTTAAATGTTTGATTTTTTGTAATGATTTTGAACATGTAATTTAGAAACTTAATTTTGGCTAGTTAAAACACCCAATAGCTACTAACTTTTAAAAATCACTAGCCACAGTGGCTAGTGACCAAAAAGTTAATGTCAAGCCCTGATCATAATACGTGTATTGTTGTTATTACTATTGTTACTATTACTGTTATTATACTCAGTTTTGCACTTTTTTATCCTGCACTGCATATTTCTCAGTTACTTTTTGATTTGAGTCAGTCTTTCTGAAGGCATCTGGTGTAAAAACCTATGCCAGACTAAATATGTGACCCACTAGATGATTCAGTCCAGTGTATTGGCTTATTCTGCTCCCTTTATTTGAGCCATAAAGGATTCGGTGGCCCGGTGGCAGGAATTGTATAGAATTTAAAGATTATATTTTTGTCCTGTGTCAGTGAGATAGGCACGATACTACCGATCTCATGTGTAAGAACTGTTCAGTTATTATGACAATATATATTTTGCATTAGTTACATATGTAGGCTTTAATTGACCACTTAATGAGAGTGGATACAGATACAAGCACTTTCCGAGCTTTTATAATTTTTTTTTTGGTTTGAAGGTGAATGTTTGTACCTCTTTATGGAGCACAATATGCACATTGCTTTACACAGCAGTGAGAGTTCTCACTTGGCAAAATCAGAAAGGGTCAAACGATAAAATGTTTCTACTGCAAATACTAAATTTCGTTTCGTTTTTTGAATGTTTCCAGAACTTCATCACGGCTGAGGAGTTGAGAAGGGAACTTCCCCCGGACCAGGCTGAATACTGCATTGCCCGCATGGCCCCCTACACTGGGCCAGACACCATCCCTGGAGCTCTGGACTACATGTCCTTCTCCACTGCTCTGTATGGAGAGAGTGACCTGTAGATGGGGCTGGAGATGGTTCTAGCTGCAGAGAATGCCCAGGTTTGAAGTGAAAGTGTAGTGGTGGTGCTCGTCTGTGCCACTTTCAAAACCATCTTTTTGATTGAACTCTAGTTAGGTTTTGGCCTCTCCCCAAATGGTTCCTAAAAAGTATATGACGGGGTGGCTGGCTAGGGACAGGTGCTCTGTCTTCCGGGTGCTTTGCTTCATCCTCCCTGCCTTTTTCAAAGAAAAGGGTTGGGGTAGGATTAGGACCCGAGCTAATATAATACTTATGCTATTTTTGTTTATTATTTTATCAGGTTTTTCTCTTGTTGCCAGAGGATTTAAGGCATTAAGTGTGAGGCTGGGTGGTGTGGGTTTAATGTGCCCCTGGTTTATGACATAGATCCTAGATAAACATGACCAAACTGAGTTAAAGTGAGATATAACTCCTTTGTTACTGGACTTGTCTAGCCTGTTTTCCTTTTCCTGTGTTTCTTTATTTCTGGAGCAACTGTGGTTTAGGAGGCGTAGGCTGGGCTCAGCGCTGTATATAATTATTTTTTCAGTGCAACAAATGACACACAGAGTCCTTGTTGTTATCACAGGCTTTTTTGTAGGTTAAAGTAGAGCACAATTTATAAAAAAAATACAATAAAATGACAAATGAAAAAGTATTTCAGTGAGCAGTGCATAGTGCATTTTGATTTATTCCTCTCACAAATGACATGCTGCTCACTGTGTTGTCAAGGCTAGCACCTAAGAGCCTTCTCTGTCAACCATAATACAAATAAAGCTCCTTTTCTGTAAGAGCGTTCACCTTCACATGCTTATTAAAATTACAAATCCATTGTTATTCAAGGCAAACTTTTATATCTCTAGATCCCAGTTATATGCAGAAATATAAGAGTGATGACATGAATGCAATTGGTTGTTTGAATGAAGATTATAGGTAGACAATATGAATATGGCATTAGGAGAAAGCATCTAGAGAAAGTCTCTGTCTCTGCTCTGCCCTGTTCGCTGACCTCACCTCTCACTCCCCCTCCTCATCCTGATTGGTTAAACTGATGAGAGGGTTGGCCAAGGAGAGATGTTGATGTAGACATTTGAATATGTGCAAATAAAAATGAAAAGGCAAATATCTATACAAATCTATGCAATCATGTAACTGTTATGCGGGAAAGGATTGTCTAAATTAAACAGGAGAAGTTTGGGGCAGACAGACACATAGAGGTGAGTGGATGTGACAGACAAGAAAGTGACAGTGAGACAACTCGCACTCAAAAGTGTGTTTTTCTTTTCCCTTCTGCCTCTTGTGTTTTGGAGAGAATTTGAGTCTGTAATTGTTTTTCTTTATTTTGTACTCTTTAATATCAAACCTTATCTGCTGTACTGGAAACTGCAACGCCTTCTGTCTTATGAAAAGTGAGTTTCACAAAACACACATAAAAGTTTCTTTGCAAAAACTTGTATTTTCTTTGTGTAAACTTTTCTTTGTGTAAACTGTGTCCATTGTGTTGTGTACAGCTACACTGCATGCATAAATTTAAACCTTTTTAAAACTTTAAAGCTCACCTGGGGGCCAAGAATTTCTATCTGCTACAGGCTATGAATGCCCTGCTAAGTCAAGGAGAGCAGACTTCAGCGCCCTCGCTGAGCACTCCAATAAACTGACCTGCTAAGAAATCTAAAAAGCCAGTTGGGTAAAAGAAAACAAATCAAGTAAAGAAGTGACTGAATCTCTTGGAAAACAGATGGAGGATGTGCCAGGCTGTGTAGACACCATTCAAACCAAAAAAAGACATTAGAATAAGAAAACAATGTGCACACAGAGAAGTGCTTTCAGCTTGAGGATAACCAAAGAAAATTATATCTGCTGGTCTCTGGTGTCCCCAAGCGCGCCCTTTAAAATGAAATGGCCAAAATGTTTTCTAAACAATTACAGCATTTGGTTTCATATTCATTATTATTATTATTATTATTATTATTATTATTATTATTATTATTATTATTATATTCCCAGACAAGTATTCAACTTTTCACCATCAGATGCTCTTATATTGAAAATTGCTAAGTGGAAATTGCTAAATGCTATACATTTATATGAAAGCGTCCACTAGGTTGGAGACTATATTGCATCCATATTGCATCCAGCTCACCCGACACAGGTTTGGAATAAAAACAACTAACTGCCTTTTTGTAATAACAATGAAACCACACATGCCAACATGCTATGAAAAGACATACACAATAGGCTTGTCATCAATCTATGAATGCATCATGAACAAATAAAAGGAGGACAACTTGATTAATAATATTGTGCGGGGGAAACACCACACACAGGCCTTTTCAAGAAAGATAACACAAAACAATGCAGTTTAAGTTATTAATTGCCCCCTAAAACTAATAACTGGTAGTACCATCCTCAGCAGCAACAACTGCAATCAGTGTTTGAGATAACTGGCAATGAGTCCTTCACATTGATATCGTTGATTTTGGCCCACTGTTCTTTACAGAATTGTTTTAATTCAGCCACATTGGAAGGTTTTCGAGCACTCAGCATGAAGTCTCGAACTGATGGCCAGACATTCTCCTTCAGATTTTTTTGTTAGAGAGCAGAATTCAAGGTTTCATCAATCACAGCAAGTCATCCAAGTCCTGAAGCAGCAAAGCAGCCCCAGACCATCACACTACAACCACCATATTTGACTGTTGGTATGATGTTCTTTTTCTGAAATACTGTGTTACTTTTACACCAGATGTAACAGGACACACGCCTTCCAAATCCAAATTTCTCGTCAGTCCACAGAATATTTTTCCAAAAGTCTTGGGGACCACAAAGATGTTTTTGGCGAAAGTGAGGTGAACCTTTATGTTCTGTTTGGTCAGTAGTGGTTTTTACCTTGGAACGCTGCCACAGTTAATTCATGATTTAACAAGTGGGGCAATTACTTTTACACATGGGCCATGTAGGTTCAGATAGCTTTTTTCCCTTAATGAATAAAATCTTCACTTAAAAACTGCATTTTGTGTTTACGTGAGTTATCTTAGTCTAATATTTAAATTTGGTTGATGATCTGAAACATTTTTGATGACAAATGTTTTCACAGCACTGTACACATATGCAAATGGTGAAGATTACATCCAATTTTAATACTTTTCATAATGAGTTTCCACTTTTCTTGAAACGCATTAAAAGAATTACCGTATTTTCCGGACTATAAGCCGCTACTTTTTTCCCACGCTTTGAACCATGCGGCTTATACAGAGATGCGGCTTTTCTATGAATTTTTCTTCAGCCCTCAGGGGGGCGCTCTAGCAGGAAGTGCAAAAACGAGACAAACGAGGCAGCGGTAGTCAGTACAAACAAGAAAGCACCAGTTTTTATTCTTAGCACATGCAACCCAAGACGCACAACAGCAAAATACGGTAATATTTTTACACCCTCACCCCCTCATAATGGAAAACAAATGAAGTGACAGTGGTTTGGTGTTCAGTAGTTTCAATGCTCAGGAGGAAGATGAATAGTGACTTGTGGTTTCAGTGCACGGGAGAATGAAGCCACTTTAATAGTTGCGCAGTTGCGCTTTAACAGTGCGCAGGAAGAAAAAGTGACAGTGGTTTGGTGTTCAGTGGTTTCAGTACGCAGGAGGAAGAAAAATAAAGCAACTTGGTTTTAGTGCACAGGAGGAAGATGAATAAAACCATCAATGACTTTTCTGTTTTGTTTGATCAGCACTGTTACTGCCTTGTTACAGGCACTGTTCGGAAACAATCAGTTCAGGTATATGAATAAACACTTATAGTACAAAATCTTTCTATGTAAATATCTTATTTCTCAGCCTGGGTATCGGCGGCTTATAGTCCGGTGCGGCTTATATGTGACAAAATATATATTTCTTTTAAATTTTAGTGGGTGCGGCTTATATTTAGGTGCGCTCTGTAGTCCGGAAAATACGGTAACTCAACAAATGCCATTAAACTCTTAAATATAATTGAACAGTACAACCTGAAGGAAAACCCTTAACCTTTTTTATTTTATTCATCTTTTTGAGTGCACATCTATATTTTTATTTATTTATTTATAATTTTTTAAACAGGAAAAGATTAAAAGAAAAATCGGGCCTGACTCAGCTCGGAAGCTGTTTTTCAGCAGGTTCCTGCTCTGCAGAACAACACCAGACACAAAACAAACTCCGAAACAAGACAACAACCATACAAACATACAAACTGAGAGAGGGAGCATTAGAGGGAGGCTGTGAAGCCACCTCAGTGGTCACATCTGTACCTGTCCATTAGGTGGCAAACAAATGTTCTTTTAAACAATCTTATTGATGTTATAGTCCTGATGTGCTGCGGGATATCATTCCAGGCTTTAGTAAGCACATAAAAAAAGGATCTCTGTTCATAGCAGTTCCTAAAGGCCGGTAAAGGCAAAAGTCCATTTGTAACAGATCTCGTAATACGTTCGGACCTTGCGCTAGGTTTTGGAACCAATGCAGTAAGTGCTGCTGAGGCGTGTCCGTTTAAGATTTGATAATACAAGTTTATCCCATGGCTTATTGTATAGTTCTGAAATGTCAAGGCATTAGACAGTGATAGTGCAGAACAATGGTGAGTCCAACCTGGAAGCCTGTTGTGGATCTTGTAAGCTCTATTGTAGAGTCTTGTTACTGGTTCAAGGATTTCATTTATTGTAAGTGACCAAACAGGCAAACAATACGAGAGAGTGGACATAATAATTGCATGAAGATATGTTCTAGAGACAGAAAGAGACAAATATGGTCTAATTTTACTATAAACAAATAACTTTTGGTTTAGCTTTCTAGTTAGGGTTTGGACGTGCTCACAATAAGTGAGATGTGAGTCAAGAGAGACTCCCAGATACTTGTATGTGGATACAACTGAAAGCTTTTGATTGGAAAAGGTGATGGGATTGGATATGGATAGCTGTCTCCTAGATGAATGAAAGTACATGCATTCTGTTTTCTTGATATTAAGTGTTAAATGGTTATCTTGCAGCCAGTTATGTAAATGCTGAAGATCTATGTTAAGTTTGTGATTAATTGTGTCAATGTTTGGGCCAGACAGAAAAATAACTGTGTCATCAGCATATAGCAAAGAACTGGAAAAATTAAGCACATGAGGAAGATCATTAATGTACATAAGGAAAAGTAAAGGACCTAAAATGCTGCCTTGTGGAACTCCCATAGAACACATTCGTGGCTGTGATGTTACTGAGCCAATTTTTACAGTCTGAGATCTATCACTTAAATATGACGTAAACATGTCTATTGCAGAGGAGGACAAATGAAAAGAAAGAAGTTTATTTAACAAAATTTGATGATTAACTGTATCAAAGGCTTTTCGAAAATCTATGTATATAACTCCGGTAACCTGACCCTTGTTTAGAGATACTCGTATCTGCTCAGTAAAAAGCAGCAGAGCAGACATGGTTGACCGCAAGGGTCGAAAGCCATGCTGGCAATCACTGAGCAGGTTATTATTTTCAAGATAATTGATTAGTTGATTATATAGTGTTTTTTCAAGTAACTTGGAGACAGTTGAGAGAATTGCAATTGGACGGTAGTTGGAGACATTGGTGGGATCATCAGACTTAAAAATAGGAGTGATCTGGGCCATTTTCCACATGGCAGGAAATACTGATTGCCTAATACATAGATTAACTAAGTGATGAAAAAGTGGTATGAGAGTACTGGCATGAGCTTTCAGAAAAGTCATGTTTAAGTTATTTATACATACATACAGTATTACACCGAGATCTGTGGCCAGAGTTGTTGCATCTGTGACCATTGGAGGCGCTATTGGATATTTGCTGTTTAGACCAAAAAAATAAGAATAAGAGCTTACACGGTACATTAATGGTGTAAAGTACTCCAAACCAGTAGATAAAGTAAAAATAAATTAGTGTAATATATATATATATGAATCTGCTTGATAAACTTAAAAACAAAAAATAAGTGTGTGTCACTAATAGCATTACATTGTTCATAATTGGGCATCAGGGTTTCAGATGCTGTGTGTTAATACATGTAGAATCTGTATTGTTATTACCAGTCATCACACTGCAGCCTGTGATGTCTGTAAAAACATATATATATATATATATATTTATTTATTTATTTATTTATTTATTTTTTCTTTTTATGTTAGTATGTTTCACATAATTATGTCAGGTATAGCTGATTAGAAATGAATTGTCTTGTCACACTATTCTCTGAGAACAGAATCATGTAAAGTGAGTGTAGTGTAAAAACTCCAGAGCAGTTCCTCTCAGTGCAGCTGTGAAGACATCCTCAGGGTAGAGACTGAGGCCTCTGTGAAGATAATGAAGCTCTAGGTTTCTGTCTACTTTAGACAGGACACTGTTAGTACCTGGAGAAACAACACAGACTTTAACAGTTATTTCAAAGTGTCTCATTTAGGCCTCAGATTTCAAAATTTTATATCAAAGAATAATCTCAAATGACTTTGAGGCTTTGTTTTTGTAGGTCAAATGTTGCAAAGTGCCTCTTTAAGTATTTTAACAAAGGTTTCCAACAAAAGTTAGTTACATGTGAGTAGAAGGACACTGCTAAAACTGAAAACACTCATTTATTTTTAACCCAGTCTCACCCAAATGTGCATAAAGTACATGATAATGCACCTCTAAATAATGTGCAGTATGTATCCTGACTCTGCACTGCTGCTGCACGTTTGGAAACACTCGAGTTGAAAGCAGGATAGATCATTGTAATTCATAGATACAGTGGACCATCTGTACAACTCTTGTTCACCAATTCAAAAGTCAGCCCAGTCACAGAACATTCAGTGGCACTGAAGCCACAGGAGAAACCACTCCCTCTGATCCCAGCGGTGAGAGCTCACCACAAAATGACTGGCAATTATCATAATTGAAATAAAAATAAACTTTAGTTTGACTAACATCTACTGATCTATAATTATCAAAGTTTATATCAAAAGATTATTTCTGGATATTTTGTGTTCTAATAAATAAATAAATGAGCCTCATCTCTGTTAAACAGTGTGCTCTTAAGTTATCATCAGACTAGAGGGGCTAAACAAGAGCTATATTTAAAGGTGCGCCGATTGATCGGTCACTGATCGCGATCGGCCGATCACGGCTATAAATAGTGTGATCGGTGCTCAGCAAAATGGCCGATCAGAAAAAACGATCATGCGCAGAACAAGCGAGATTTGTCCTTCACATTTATCCATAGCGTTTTTAGAAACTTGTAGATTGTTATTTTGGTTCACAACTTGCTTTTTATTTTGCACAATAGCCACAACAGATGTTTTTTGTTTGTTGTTTAATGACAAGTAATTGCTTGTGGACAATTTTAGAAACTGGAAAACCTTTACTAAGTAAAGGAGAAATATGTATTTACGCTTATTTAAGTCCTGCAACGCTGAGAGCTATCTGTGGCGACGGCTGCTGGAATGGTGAAACTGATCAGAGCAGTTAACGACAACGCCATATCTCAAATACAAGGGTATTTAAAGAAATTTGCCAGCAAAATAATGTTACACAAAACCATTTCCCAATACATGCTGCTATTGTGATATTGTTTTATATAGAAACTCAAGCCAACAACTCAGTTCTTAATGAGCATGTGTAGACACAAGGTATATGGTATTAACAATAAACAATAATGGCAGCCTCGGTTTTGATTTTTTGTGGCAGTTATAAGACAACAACAACAACAACAAGTAATACATTTTATTTAATTCACTGACCCCTGGATTATGGAGGGTATTTAAATTGTTTAATGGTTGTAGCATGTACACTAGACAAATGTACATTTTTGTCTAAAAGCTATTATAATCAGTTTTGTTTGGCCTGCTAACTATAAGAGCCGGCAACTGCTATTTCAATTCATTAAACTCTAGTAATGCAGTAATACCTTTCTCTGTTTCTTCTTTTTTACCCTAAATAAAAATATGCATTAATGGAATTTTAACACTTCATATTTTCAGGTAAATAACAAAACATCTATAAACGTCTATAAATACTTCAGGCCGAGAGGTGAAGATAATTTTTTACTTTAATTTTGACAACTCAAAAAGAACCAATATATATGACTTAAAGGTTGTGTCTTTGTTTTCGCTAAGAATACTGTACTGTACAGGACCGTTTTTTTATTTTGAGATAAAGTACAAATTTTAGTTTAAAAAGACCACATTCCTGTTGTAATATTGAGCATCTGTCTATCAAAGCCTGAAGCCACAAGAGAAACCATTCCCTGTGATCCCAGCTGTTGACATGTGACAGCTCACCTTAAACTGACAATTATCTTAGTTTAAGCAGAGAATGCAGGAGTGCTACTTGGATGTAAGGAATTCTTAAGATGATGTCCTTTTTGGTGCTCTTCAGTGTGGGGATCAATCTCAAACTTGTAAAAAACAGAAAAACTGAGGCGCTCAAAAGGTGACAATTATAAAAAGCCTTTAAACATGGCTATTTGATTAAAAAATGCCAACGTTTCAGCTCTTAGGCCTTCATCAGGGCAAACTCGAGATGGTTGCCAGGAACCACCATTTAAACCTATTGGCAATGGTCACATGTGCAGAGGGGGCTGGCCCACAGTCACCTGATTGAGGATGTAAAGTCATGTACCATATTTAAAATACATCAAACAGAAAAATACATATAATCAAACATTTAGTGGTATTTTACATAATATAAACACTTACTATAAAATATACATTGTAATGTTAAAAGTTATGCTTGCAACCTTAGAGAAAAGGAGATAAATCCAGTTCCCCATTAAGACCTGGGTATTGTGTAGCCCTGAGGGTGTAGATCCAAAAGGATTCCCTCTGGAGAAGTTTTTTTTAACCTATCTCCGCCTCTTATGGACTCCTGAATTTATCAATACCACATATTTTTAAGGTATTACAGCTGCCATGTTTAGCATGTTTATAATGCATGGTCATGGGGTATAGAGGGTTTTCTGTCCTAATGGCTTGTTTATGCTCTGCTAGTCTAGCTTTAAATTTGCGTTTTGTTCTGCCTATGTAAAAACAACCACACGGACATTCGAGCCTATATACAACATAGGTAGTGTTGCAATTAATGAATGACTTGATATCAAACTTCTGCCCAGATGTAATGTCCATAAAAAAGTTAGTGTGTTTTATGTTTCCACAATAGACACAGTTTCCACATTTATAGCAGCCAGGATTAGCATCAAGCCATGTTTTTTTCTGTAGAGGAGGAACGTAGCTGTTCAGTTTATTGCTGAGAGTGGGGGCTTTTCTAAAGCTGATGGTAGGGGTCTTTGGAAGAGCATCTTTTAGTTGATGGTCACTTCTTACTATGTCCCAATTTTGTTTTAATATTTGTTTGATTTTGTTTGCTTCAGTACTATACTGTGTCACGAAGTAAACTTGGTTTGGGTTCTCCTGTTTTTTATGTTTTTGAACCAACAGCTGTTCTCTGCTAAGGTCTTTAGCTTTGTTGTAGTCTGTGGATACAGTGTCCTCCTTGTAGCCTCTGCTTTTAAATCTGTGGCTCATATCATCTGCTTGTTGTTCAAAACTAGTTTCATTATCACATATCCTCCTAAGTCTCTGAAACTGACCGAAGGGGATATTTTCTAACAGCCAAGGGGGGTGGAAGCTGTCTGCCCTTAAGATGGTGATACGGTCAGATGGTTTTCTGAAAATAGTTGTGTGTAAATCACCATTGCAGTTTTATAAAATTTTTAAATCTAGAAAATGTATTTCTGACAAACAGAAATCCAGACTGAGTTTAAAATTTGCATTAGTATTATTTAGGTAAGAATGAAACTGAGACAATTCTTCATCAGACCCAGACCACAGTAAAAGCACATCATCAATATAACGACCCCACCATATTATTTTGTCCTGAAATTTATTCAGTTCTGAATGGACAAATGTTTCTTCCCAAAAGCCCATATATAGATTTGCATAATTTGGGGCAAAACATGCTCCTAATGCTGTACCTTTTTGCTGTCTATATATTTGATTTTGAAATATAAAGATGTTCTTTTTAAGTGTCCATTCTGTCAGTTCCACTATGAACCCAGCAGGTGGCATCTGTTCTGAAGTTCTGTTTTTTAAATAATGTGTAAGTGCCAGCTGAAACTTTGGTATCATTCTAATCCTAACCAGGCTTCTCTCCGGTCCAGTACTTACTACAGCACAACCAGAATATTCAAGCACAAGTCTACATTCACCCCAAATATTTGTAACCAAACCTTCAATACTTTCTACAAAAAAGTGAATTTTGAAGTTGATAAAATCTTTATTTCAAGGAGAAAAGCTACATATAACCTATCATATGAAGAAAAACAAGCATTGGATGGGTTATCTTTAAAAGAAAACATCATTATAAAAGAGCAGATAAAGGAGGAGCTGTGGTAGTCTGGGGAAGAGATCAGTACATCACAGAAGCCATGAGACAACTGAATAACCGTGAGTACTATAAACCCCTAAAGTCTAATCCATTAGAACATTAGAACAACTGAACTTTCACAACTGCTCACAGAAGAAGAAGAATGGATTACACAAAATTAATAAGATTTTTTGTTTTGCAAGAACCCACGAATTTCATCCTTCTATATGCTCCCAAAGGTTCACAAAAACATAGATAACCCTCCGGGAAGACCCATAATCAGTGGTAATGAAGCTCTCACTGAACCACTGTCCAAATTCATTGACTTTCATTTTTACCTTTGGTATCTACCCTACCTTTGGGTCTGGATTTCTAGTGACTATGGTTGTTGAAACATTGTACACTAATATTGATCATAATGATGGATTATTGGCACTTACACATAAATAATACAAATGCAAATTTGAAACTCAGTCTGGATTTCTCTTTGTCAGAAATACATTTTCTAGATTTAAAAATTTTATAAAACTGCAATTGGTGATTTACACACAACTATTTTTAGAAAACCATCTGACTGTATCACCATCTTAAGGGCAGACAGCTTCCACCCCCCTTGGCTGTTAGAAAATATCCCCTTCGGTCAGTTTCAGAGACTTAGGAGGATATGTGATAATGAAACTAGTTTTGAACAACATGCAGACGATATGAGCCACAGATTTAAAAGCAGAGGCTACAAGGAGAACACTGTATGCACAGCCTACAACAAAGCTAAAGACCTTAGCAGAGAACAGCTGTTGGTTCAAAAACATAAAAAACAGGAGAACCCAAACCAAGTTTACTTCGTAACACAGTATAGTACTGAAGCAAACAAAATCAAACAAATATTAAAACAAAATTGGGACATAGTAAGAAGTGACCATCAACTAAGAGATGCTCTTGGAAAGACCCCTACCATCAGCTTTAGAAAAGCCCCCACTCTCAGCAATAAACTTGTGAACAGCTATGTTCCTCCTCTACAGAAAAAAACATGGCTTGATGCTAATTCTGGCTGCTATAAATGTGGAAACTGTGTCTATTGTGGAAACATAAAACACACTAACTTTTTTATGGACATTACATCTGGGCAGAAGTTTGATATCAAGTCATTCATTAATTGCAACACTACCTATGTTGTATATAGGCTCGAATGTCCGTGTGGTTGTTTTTACATAGGCAGAACAAAATGCAAATTTAAAACTAGACTAGCAGAGCATAAACAAGCCATTAGGACAGAAAACCCTCTATACCCCATGACCATGCATTATAAACATGCTAAACATGGCAGCTGTAATACCTTAAAAATATGTGGTATTGAGTGTATTGACCGCACTCTGAGACGGGATGCCATTTTAGTAACTGTCTTCTTTATTGATACACACAGGTATATAACATCAGTGCGCCAACAGCGCCACCTTAGGTTGGAAGTATGAAATGCATATATTATCAATACATCTCCCTTTTTTTTCCAAGTAATATTGTCAGGTATAAAACTGTAAAATAAAACATTTCTCTTGGCAACTTAAATTCACTTAAAGCACAATTTGGTACAATAATATTCAAAGAATTGTTACCATAACTTTGTTATCTTGTATCTTTAGAACAACAGGTAAATTTGACCCTTTATAACTAACTGGTAATTCTTGTTAATATCATGTGCATGTATTTAACATTCCTCAATCAGTCTATTATGGTTCTGCGTTGCCTGTCATTTAGTGTTACCTTAGGTGTTGTATTGTTCGTGTTAGCAGTTGTTGTAGTAGGACATGGCAGATTCGCTTTTGGACTTGTGTGTGTTTCTAGTCCATCATTGTTTGAGTGTCCAAGTTCCTCAAAAGGTGTGTTTGGTATTTTGAGTAGGTGACGACGATTTTCTTCGCAGTGTGCTACCATACTCTGTGATGACTTCATAGGACCGTGGTGTTGTTTCTCTGATTACCTTGGCAACTGGTCCCCATTTTCCATCACATCTTACTCGAACCACATCCTCTTCTGCAAGTGGGCATAGTGGTTTGGCTGTTTTGTTGTAGGCATTACTTTGTTTGTTTTGTTTCGAACCGTGTCCTTTCCCTTTTTCCAGCAGGTGTGATGCTGAAGGTAGGCGTGTTCTCAGCTCCCTGTTCATCAGAAGTTCAGCTGGAGATTTTCCACACTCAAGAGGCGAAGCTCGGTAGTTAAGCAGGGCTATGTACGGGTCACTCTTTGTTTCTGCTGCTTTTTTAAAGAGTCTTTTGACAATCTGCACTCCCTTTTCTGCTAAGCCGTTACATTGTGGAAACAGTGGGCTTGATGTTACATGTTCAAAACCATATTTTTCAGCAAAGTCCTTAAAGTCCTGGCTGCTGAACTGTGGTCCATTATCGCTCACCACTGTCACTGGAATGCCATGCCTTGCAAAAATCGCCTTACAGTGTTTGATCACTTGTTTAGCAGTTGTATCTGTCAGAAAGGCAACTTCCGGGTAGTTTGAGTGATAATCCACAATGACAAGATAGTCTTTTCCTGCTAGGTGAAACAGGTCTTTTTTCCAGGGCATGTCAGGTCTTTCCTGGGCTAGAAGTGGCTCTTTTTGTTGTTGGTATCTGTGTTGTTGACATGTTTCACAGCGTTGTATGTAGCTTTCAATGTCTTTGTTCATGTGTGGCCAATATAGTAAAGCTCTGGCCTGTCTTTTGCATTTTTCAATGCCTAGATGTCCTTCATGTATAAGTTGTAGCATTTCTGAGCGCATTGAAAAAGGTGTGACTGATCCGTTTACCTTTCATGAGAACTCCACTGACCGAGAACAGTTCCTCTTTGAAGTTTTGGTATGGATGGATCAGCCGCTGGTCACCTGGTAGATGAATTGTCCTGATCACATTCTGTAGCTCATTGTCGTTAGATGTTGCTTCTGCAATTTGTCTCCATTTGTCTGTAGAAACGGGCATGTGCTTTTGCATAGTGTCCACATGTACTTGCACATCATGCTCAGTACTGTTTGGGTCTGTACAGCTTAGAGATGCTCTGCTGAGTGCATCAGCCATAACAAGATGTTTGCCTGGCGTGAACTCAAACGTGAGACTGTACTTTTGCAGACGTAGTAACAGGCGTTGAATCCGTGGTGGTGCTTCTCCTAGAGGTTTTGTTGAGATCGCAATTAGTGGTTTATGATCAGTCTCTAGCACCACTTCTCTGCCGTAAATGTATTCATGGAACTTTTCACATCCAAAAACTGCTCCTAATGTCTCTTTTTCTATCTGTGCATAGTTCCGCTCTGCTGCTGTCATTGTTCGAGACGTGTATGCAACTGGAAACCATGCTTCATCATGCTGCTGAAGCAAAACCGCTCCTAAACCGTCCTTAGAAGCGTCTGTAGAGACTTTCACTGGTAGTGCTGGGTCATAGAATGAAATGCATATATTATCAATACATTGAGCAAATTCAGGAGTCCATAAGAGGCGGAGATAGGTTAAAAAAACTTCTCCAGAGGGAATCCTTTTGGATCTACACCGGGCTACACAATACCCAGGTCTTAATGGGGAACTGGATTTATCTCCTTTTCTCTAAGGTTGCAAGCATAACTTTTAACATCACAATGTATATTTTATAGTAAGTGTTTATATTATGTAAAATACCACTAAATGTTTGATTATATGTATTTTTTTGTTTAATGTATTTTAAATATGGTACATGACTTTACATCCTCTATCAGGTGACTGTGGGCCAGCCCCCTTTGCACATGTGACCATTGCCAATAGGTTTAAATGGTGGTTCCTGGCAGCCATCTCGAGTTTGCCCCGATGAAGGCCTAAGAGCTGAAACGCGTTGGCATTTTTTAATCAATTAGCCATGTTTAAATAAAGGCTTTTTATAATTGTCACCTTTTGAGCGCATCAGTTTTTCTGTTTTTTACAAATTATCTTCCATACAAATCAATACTTATCAAAGTTTGTATTAAATAACATATCAAGCTGGATATTAGTGCTCTTTAAATCATAAATAAAAGTGCATAAGGCTCATCTCTGTTAAACAGTGTGCTCTTATGTTACCATCAGACTAGAAGCTCTAAACTACAGCTATATTCCAGTCTTTGTGAGGGTACAGAATAGAATAGAACTTTATTGTCATTGTACAATGTACAACGAAATTGGATGCAAACCACTGGTGCAGGTATAAATAAATAAGCTTCAAGTTAAACACACACACACACACACACACACACACACACACACACACACACACACACACACACATCGATCACATTTAGCTATTGCATGGCTCCCTAAAACTGCACCAAAAGTAAAAAATTGCACTTTATAAAAATAATGCATATTGCACTTAAAAGACTTAGGTTTTAGGTGTTGCTTTTAAGTGCATTTTTTTTTTACTTTTGGTGCAATTTTAGCATGCTCTTGTAGTCAATATTTGTTAGATAAAAATGTTTGAGATATTTCTCAGTAGACCTAATTCAGCACTGTAAAATGTAGCTAATATCAGACTTGCTTGTATATGGGCTATAGGCTGTGTAATTAAACAGCATAAGGCAAATTTAGATATTAACTAAAGTAAAGCAAAAACTCAACTTGGGCATAGACAATACTGTCTTCAGTGAGTCCTGTCTGTGACCCACTTACTCTGCTGCTCTGAGGCTGCTGTAGATGCTCGCAAACGGGCGACTGTTTATTTAGATTAACGTCAGCTTAGCTTCATTAAGCAGCGATGTTTGATTCATGTCGTGCAATAAAACAAGAGTTACGTATGTAACTAAGGTTCTATGAATTCCGGATGACCGCCAGAGGGCGGTGCTTTGCACCTGGATATCCCACATGCGCGCATGCACAGAGGTCGAGATCTTATACCAACAAAGTCACGTCAGTGAACGTGACCTGGGTGACATCGGCAACTCTATATAAGACTGTGACACCCAGCATTCTGTTCTTTCGGCATCTATTGCCCAGACTCCGAGTGACAACCAACTCTGGCGGTCATCCAGAATTCATAGAACCTTAGTTACATATGTAACTCTCATTCTATTTCATTCCTTCTGACCGCCAGAGGGCAGTGCTTTGCACCTGGATGACTTCGTACCAACAAAGTCATGAGGAGTCTGCACTTACCGAGTCTCAGTTGCAGTTTGAAGAAGCAGACAACACAGCCGTGTTGTCTGCTTCTGATGAGGAGCAGCCACATTAACCCTATAGAACTGGGCAAAAGTACAGGAGGAAGCCCACGTAGCTGCAGCACAGATGTCACTCAGTGGAACACCCCTGGGGGCAGCCCAGGAGGTGGACACACCCCGAGTGGAATGACACTTGACACACTTGAGGAGGCTGATGGCTGCCAGTCCTATACGCCTGCAATATAGCATCAAGAATCCAATGGGAAAGCCTTTGTTTGGACAAGGCACAGCCCTTCCTGTGCCCCCCATAGCAGACAAACAGAGCATCAGTCCTGCGGAACCCAGCAGTGGAATCAATGTAACATCTAAGTACACGGACAGGACACAACAAACTGGAATCAGACCTGCACCAGACTGTGAGGCAAGACAGCCAAGTTCACAGGCCAAGTTCACACTTCTTACTATGTCCCAGCCGAAACCCGCTTTGGTAGGAAGGAAGGGTTAGGCCATAATGTAACCCCAGATCCATCAGAATTCCACCGTACACAGTTCTCCACGATCGACAAGGCATGGAGCTCGCCAACACACTTTGCAGATGAAATTGCAAGAAGAAATGCTGTCTTAACAGATGTAGTGTGGCGGGGAGCGGAAAGCACTCACAGCGCCTCAGTCACTGTCGACTTCAAGCTTACAGTATGTCCCGGAGCAAGTGGCGGCACAGTAAGGAGTGGGATACACTCACAGCGCCCTGCCAAGCTGGTTATCCAAGAAGCTAACAGCCCAAACGGGGTTAACTATATGCCAAACAAGAGGCAGCTGCAATGGTTATAGCCATTGTATTACGGGAGCGGGGAGCACTGACAACACAGTCATTTAGCCAAAAAGCCGATTAGGATCTCAACATACCAATATTAGCAGTGAGGGTAGCCGATGTACTCACCGCAACTTATAAGTTAAGGGACGAAGAAGCCATCTTGCAGCCCCTGGAGGACGCAGGCGCGTAGCTCCAACCAAATGGTTGCGAGACTCTAGCAAGACAGGCGAGGTCTTATCTTAATACAATAGTCCGACCTTCTGCTCGAGAGATGTAGAGATACGAGAGATGTAGAAAGAACAGAATGCTGGGTGTCACGGTCTTATATAGAGTTGCCGATGTCACCCAGGTCTCGTTCACTGACGTGACTTTGTTGGTATAAGATCTTGACCTCTGCACATGCGTGCATGTGGGATATCCAGGTGCAAAGCACTGCCCTCTGGCGGTCAGAAGGAATGAAATAGAACAACCACAAACAGATGAACAAATTTGCTTTAGTTTCCTCTGTGAGGTAGCCCCGTTCTCTCCAGTCCATTCGGCCCCGCCCCCGGTTCACAGCCCACAGAGAACAAACACTCAGAGACGCACACTCTCTGTGAATTCTTAAATATTTACACACTTCACTGAAACCTGGCATTACCGAGTTTTCCCAGCTCATGTAATGAACAGTGTCTCCAGTGAAGTTCTTGGGTCAGTCAATTCAACGGGGCTCCCTACAGGTCACGGTGCCCTACGCAGGCGCTTAGTTCAATTCTGGGCTGGCCCTGAGTTGGAGATGTGTTTGTTGAGGGATTGCAGGTAGGTAACCTTGCGCTGCAGCTGGATTCTCACGAGATTTGGGAGTTTCCAAAACTCTTGTAAATCCATCTTGTATCGCGCCAACCAAACCGCTTGAGTCACGAACCGTGGACTCACCGGACTCTTTTGACCAATGATGTTGCAGCACTAACAGGTAGAGGCGGGTTTTTAACTTGAAGTAAGCAACTAGTGCTCTCTTCTCCTCTTTGTTTTCAACATGGCTACGCCGAAAGACGTTAGCGTTGACGCTGCTATCAAAACAGTTTTATCAGAAGCAGAGAGTATTTCTTCTTTGAAAGAAGTGCAAAGAGTGGCACGTCATATCGTTGCTATAATTGGCTAAAGAAACCTCATGCTAAGCGGATACTAGTCGGTGCTTCATCCAATCAACACCAAGTTTTTGACAGAAGGCGCCTCCCTTTTGCAAACGCTTTCAACTGGAGCCTTCCCAGATGGTACTGCGAAATAGACTATGTTCTGTGGAACAGTTCTATCTGGCGGAGTCAGGTTAGCAGGTAGGTGCTTTTAACTTTATTTGTTTCAACCCAAATGCACCTGTCACTATATTCACCTCCAAACAGTCTCTTTGATGTGTTAGAGTGTTGCTTGTGTGAATATGCTCAGCCAGACCCTACACCTAAAGTTTGGAAGTGAAAAGGGGATCCTGATAGTCACAAGCCTACAAAAAGTAAAAGGTTAAGTGCAAACAATTATTTACTGAAAAGAGAAAAGATCTGAACACATCACATTGTTAGGCTTTTCACCACCCTGGTTCTTCATCTAGTACAGTATGTAGTCACTGTCACCTAGAAAATGCAGAGAGTGCATGCCTTGGTTGTGTTCACCAAAAACCACAGCCAGAGTTTGACCTTTTAAACCAACGTCAGTACTCGAATCATTGCATGTATAGCATCTTATCCATAGATACTGCTGGCCTGCACAGCACACAACAGAAGACGATAGTACAGTACCAGGCTTCAATAGTTAGACAACACAGCTCTTATGTATCAGGGTTTTAACTTTTGCGCATGACGCTCACAAAAGGTAAATGATAAATGCATTTATAGCATGTTTCATGCCATTCTCTGACCAAAGCGCTTTACATCACGCTTCCATTCACCCCATTCATACACATTCACACCTGGGGCAGATGGAGAGGTGGGCTGCCATACACCAGGCCTAACGGCCTTCTCCAACCACCACCAAAGTCACCTCTACAATCACACACATCATACACCAGTGCTGTGCAGTGCTGTGCAGTGACATGCAGTGAGGTTCATGGCTAGTGAGGCACTGACTCTTTCAGAATCAGATTTACAAATACAATGAACACAAAATAAAATTCTTATTCATCATATAATTCACAACAGACATGTGGTGAACTACAAACGCTCCCCCATTTTTGTTTGTTCCTCCTTATACACTCAATCTATCCGATCTTCACAATTAGAGCACATAGAAACCCATCCATCCATCCATCCATCCATCTTCTTCCGCTTATCCGGGGCCGGGTCGCGGGGGCAGCAGTCTAAGCAGAGACGCCCAGACTTCCCTCTCCCCAGACACTTCTTCCAGCTCCTCTGGGGGAATACCGAGGCGTTCCCAGGCCAGCCGAGAAACATAGTCTCTCCAGCGTGTCCTAGGTCTGCCCCGGGGCCTCCTCCCAGTGGGACATGCCCGGAACACCTCCCCAGGAAGGCGTCCAGGAGGCATCCGGAACAGATGCCCGAGCCACCTCAGCTGGCTCCTCTCGATGTGGAGGAGCAGCGGCTCTACTCTGAGCTCCTCTCGAGTGACTGAACTCCTCACCCTATCTCTAAGGGAGCGTCCAGCCACCCTGCGGAGGAAACTCATTTCGGCCGCTTGTATCCGGGTTCTTGTCCTTTCGGTCATGACCCAGAGCTCATGACCATAGGTGAGAGTAGGAACGTAGATTGACCGGTAAATCGAGAGCTTTGCCTTGCAGCTCAGCTCCTTCTTTACCACGACAGACTGGTACAACGACCGCATGACTGCAGAAGCTGCACCGATCCGTCTGTCAATCTCTCGTTCCATCCTTCCCTCACTCTTGAACAAGACCCCAAGATACTTGAACTCCTCCACTTGAGGCAGGACCTCTCCACTGACCTGAAGGGGGCAAGCCACCCTTTTCCGGCTGAGAACCATGGCCTCGGACTTGGAGGAGCTGATTCTCATCCCGGCCGCTTCACACTCGGCTGCAAACCGTCCCAGTGCATGCTGAAGGTCCTGGTCTGATGGAGCCAACAGGACCACATCATCCGCAAAAAGCAGAGATGAGATCCCGTGGTCCCCAAACCGGACCCCCTCCAGCCCCTGACTGCGCCTAGAAATCCTGTCCATAAAAATTATGAACAGGAAAGGTGACATAGGGCAGCCCTGGCGGAGTCCAACATGCACCGGGAACAGGTCTGACTTACTGCCGGCAATGCGAACCAAGCTCCTGCTCCGGTCGTACAGGGACCGGACAGCCCTCAGCAGAGGGCCCCGGACACCATACTCCCAGAGCACCCCCCACAGGATGCCGCGAGGGACATGGTCGAATGCCTTCTCCAGATTCACAAAACACATGTGGACTGGTTGGGCAAACTCCCATGAACCCTCCAGCACCCTGGAGAGGGTATAGAGCTGGTCCAGTGTTCCACGACCAGGACGAAAACCGCATTGTTCCTCCTGAATCCGAGGTTCAACTATCGGCCGGATTCTCCTCTCCAGTACCCTGGCATAGACTTTCCCGGGAGGCTGAGGAGTGTGATCCCCTGTAGTTGGAACACACCCTCCGGTCCCCCTTTTTAAAAAGAGGAACTACCACCCCGGTCTGCCAGTCCAGGGGCACTGCCCCCGACCTCCACGCGATGTTGCAGAGGCTTGTCAGCCAGGACAGCCCTACAACATCCAGAGACTTGAGGAACTCAGGGCGGATCTCATCCACCCCGGGCGCATTGCCACCGAGAAGCTTTTTAACTACCTCGGTGACTTCAGCTTGGGTGATGGACGAGTCCACCTCCGAGCCCTCAGCCTCTGCTTCCTCAGAGGAAGACGTGTCGGTGGGGTTGAGGAGATCCTCGAAGTATTCCTTCCACCGTCCGACGATGTCCCCAGTCGAGGTCAACAACTGCCCACCTCCACTGTAAACGGTGTTAGTGGAGCAGTGTTTCCCCCTTCTGAGGCGCCGAACGGTTTGCCAGAATCTCTTCGAGGCCGACCGATAGTCTTTCTCCATGGCCTCACCAAACTCCTCCCAGACCCGAGTTTTTGCCTGCACAACTACCCGAGCCGTAGTCCGCTTGGCCTGCCGGTACCCATCGGCTGCCTCAGGAGTCCCGCGAGCCAACCAGGCCCGATAGGAGTCCTTCTTCAGCTTGACGGCATCCCTTACTTCCGGTGTCCACCACCGGGTTCGGGGATTGCTGCCACGACAGGCCTAGAGTGTCCTGGTGCCACGTGCACTGATGGACACCCTTATGTTTGAACATGGTGTTCGTTATGGACAAACTGTGACTAGCACAGAAGTCCAACAACAGAACACCACTCGGGTTCAGATCAGGGGGGCCATTCCTCGCCCCTCCAGGTGTCACTGTCGTTACCCACGTGGGCGTTGAAGTCCCCCAGTAGAACAATGGAGTCCCCAGTCGGAGCGCCTTCCAGCACCCCTCCCAGGGACTCCAAGAAGGCCTGGTACTCTGCACTGCCGTTCGGCCCGTAAGCACAAACGACAGTGAGAGACCTCTCCCCGACCCGAAGGCGCAGGGAGGCGACCCTCTCATTCACCGGGGTAAACTCCAACACACAGCGGCTGAGCTGGGGGGCTATGAGCAAGCCCACACCAGCTCGCCGCCTCTCACCGCGGGCAACTCCAGAGTAGTGGAGAGTCCAGCCCCTCTCGAGGTTTTGGGTTCCAGAACCCAAGCTGTGCGTGGAGGTGAGCCCGACTATCTCTAGTCGGTACCTCTCAGCCTCCCGCACAAGCTCAGGCTCCTTCCCCCCCAGCGAGGTGACATTCCATGTCCCTAGAGCTAGCTTCTGTATCCAGAGATCGGGTCGTCGAGGCGCCCGCCTTCGACCACTGCCCGATACACATTGCACCGGCCCCTTACGGTTCCTCCTGCAGGTGGTGAGCCCACGGGAGGTCGGACCCACGTCGCTCCTTCGAGCTGAGCCCGGCCGGGCCCCGTGGGGAGAGGCCCGGCCACCAGGCGCTCGCATTCGAGCCCCAACCCCGGGCCTGGCTCCAGGGTGGGGCCCCGGCTGCGCCATACCGGGCGACGTCACAGTCCTTGTTCTTTTACTCATCATAAGGGGCCTCACATAGAAACCCGAAATAAAAAAATTATAAGCTGGGAAAATATATTATTTTGCCCTGCAAAGCTCTACGTTTGTCATTAAAACCACAAGGTGTAAAATCATGAAAGATGCACGAGGCTGAAGGCAGCGGTGTCGGGACCAGGAAATGTGACTTTCTTCTCTGCATTTACTCAAATAAATAAACATACTTTTTGTGATTAGAAGTTTCCACTATTGATTCTTACTTTTTTAGTATTTAGCTTATTTTTTATCTCCCCAGGTGCATACTACTGTCCTCTGTCATTTGACAATAAAAGCTCTAACGGTAATTGTCATTATGGCGGGCTATGGTTGGGAACGAAACGACAAAAATGACCGTCCATGGCAGGGAAAGAAATAATAATAATATGTTTTCGGCACGGCTGTGCGCTCTGTGTCCACAAAAAGCCTATCACGGCACCCTCTCCATCGGCCTTCCAGGGCTTGAACCATGAGCTTTTACGTACGCCAAAGCGTGGGTTTCAATCAATTCTGAGGGTGAGCGTGAGAGAAAACTGTGATATGTTCACTACGAATGCCGTCATGCTCTAGTCCCAATCACTACTCCGTGAAGTCTCGTGTGCTTTTTTATTCACTAGACAAAGTTTATGCGATTATGTTGTATATCTCATATCAGAAGTCTTTACACAAACATGTGATGCATAATTCATTTGTGGCTAAAATTCAATTTAATTTAGCCTATTTCTAACTAGAAATAATAAAAGTTTATGGTCCTACCTTTACCTGTACACAAAATCCATGCGTCGATCCTTCTGGACAAAAATGTCTATGACTTTTTTGTAGAAGTCCTCCTTGTTGTCCTTCAGTTTTAAAAATATCTCCGATTCAATGGAGATCATCGCCAGGGATGAAAGGCGTCCTTGACCAGTCCTGTTCCGACTGTATGTTTTGATTTTTTTCAAAGTTGAGCATGACCTCTCTACAGATGCCATTATCGCTGGTACTGTGAGCACTAACTGAAGTAACTTAGATACCTCAGGAACAGTCTGGATGAGGTTGTTCGGGGCCAAAAAGCTGAGAAGCTATCCAGGAGACTTGCATTCATTCCTCACTGTTTGTGAGCTGTACAGTCCGATGAGATCCAAGGAACCAAGGAAAGTTAGCTCACCAAAATGATCAAACCTGGCCTTCATCTGATCAGTGATGTTATCAAGAATGTTAAAGCACTTGCCTCCTTTCATCTCTGACTGACTCTGAACGTTCTGTGTCTGTGAGACCCCGCAATTCTGCTCAAATCGGTCATAAAAACTGTCAAAGTCTTTTGTGTTCTAGAACCCGAAGTGTGTCGCGAATGTGTGCACAACAATATTGGATATCCAACACTTTGTTCTGGAGCACTCTAAAAAGTGCATCTGTTTCAGCAAAAATGTCCTCATATGTTGTAAGCAAGAAGCATGTTAATGCTTTTGACAGCCACTGATCGTATCCTGTTGCCATCATTAGAGTGTCATTATCCCACTTGTCAGGATTTTCCTCCATAATGTGGAATAAAGCATGCAGATCATTTTTGTACATGCTAGTCAGCGCTGCTCTGGGCAAACGTTGCTTCACCACCTCATCCATTAAGTGGGTGCGCTTTGTGGACTTGCTAAAAAACGCTCCTAGTCCCTCGGTTGTTTTAAAGAAGACTCGACATGCAGGTATGCACTTTGCTGAATGCATTAGTACAAGGTTCAATTTGTGCCCGTAACAGTGGGTGAACATGGCTTTGGGCACCTTTTCTTTAATTTTAGCCTGCACCCCATTAAGATCTGATGCCATTACAGAGGCCCCATCGTATGTCTGAGCAACAAGCTTTTCAACGCAGGTGTATTTCTCCAAAACATCCATAACATACTTGGCTATTGCGGGGGCTCGTCTGTCTGCACTTACATCATCAAAACCCAAAAACGCCTTTTTCAGTTCACATGCTGCGTCATTTTTGGCTACATAGCTTGGCTTTGTTTGTGACATCGGTTGTCTCGTCTACTTCTACTGCAACAAAAGAGGCTGCGTTAATCTCATTTTTAATATCATTTCTGATGACATCACCAACTGCTTCAATTAGATTGTTCTGTATTCTATTTGATAAGCCAGAGAACACAGTGGAAGTCTCCAAATGTCTAGCTCTTTCTCAGCAAAAGCATACAATAATTCAACATAGTTGCCTCGATTAGTAGTTCCTTCACTCTCATCATTACCACAAAAGCCAGCTGCTGTTTAGCAAGGAAACAAGTTGCGTTGATGAGTTCTTTCAATATCTCTGTTTTCTTTTACCTTTGCGTTGTGTATGCTAATGTTGAGTCTCCGCTGTTCGTTCAAGGACAGGTCTATCCTAGAAACCCCAAAGGTTTTCAAAGCTATCTGACTTTGAATGTGCGTGGTTGATCGTTCATGTTTGATGAGGCTTCTAGGCAAATTCTTCAAGGCATGGATTCGAGTCCCAACAAGGGTGACTTTTTTTTCCAAATGTTCCCAGATGATGTCAAAGTAAGAGACCCTCATCCACCTGTATCCATCTGAAATTAACCCTGTTATAAGGCCTAATAGTAGGTCAATGTTCACGTAATGCCATTTCAAAAGAAGGAAATTTACCTGATAGTCTAGACATGGAGCCAAGTTATCTGTGTGGTGTTGGCCTTGATGTACCAGTCTGTGACTTACATTTACGCCATAAGTGAAGGAAGAACAAAGTTCTCCATCGATGATTATATTTTTAGATTTTACCTTATTGTTTTTGTGCATTAATAGCACACTTTTAATCTTTGATATTTAAATACACAAATGCATATTTCTGCGCACATTCCGTGCCTCAAAATGCATCAAAGCCTTCAGTTGGTCTTTGGTCCATCCTGGCTTGTCCACACCAGGTGGAAGATGTCAGCCATGTGTCACCGACTATAAGCCTTTCGCCAGGCGCAAGAGACTTGCCTTTAGTTTGTTTGTGTCAGTCTGCAGCTTTTATTAAAAATGTAAACAAGAATTAGTCCCACTTTATGTTCTTTGGGTCACTTTATTAAAAGTCAGCACAATTCTTGTTTAAAAAATATTTTAGAAATTCTTACTGGCCTTGTGACCAATGTGGTGATCCAGGCCATTTTGAATCTGAATTCAAAAGGGTTACATAAACTTATTATGTAACATTCACAAGATTACACAACACTTGTAGCACTGTACCTTTAAGAAGACTAAAAAACTGGTCTGTCTCCCTCCTTATTGTCCCTGATTCATTCCTTAGTTACTCTCACTATTTAGTTTAAGGAAGAATGTGGGCATTGTAACATGTTAAAGTTCATTATGTATGAATCATGTTATATTTGCTGCACAATTGCTCTAGCAGTTTATCTATAAATGCATTGTACTTATTACATGTGACATCCTCATAGACTTTGGCCATTTTCCTTAAATGCCTTGTGCTTTTGCTAAAGCTACCATCATATCTACATACAGAAAACTTCCATTCACACAAGTTTTTAATATGGAGTGGACAGAGATATTTGACAGAGATTATTGACTGAAGTCCAGTCAGTACCATAAGTCTTATTTGCTAAGAAACTGTTGCAGTTTTCAAAGAAAATAATATCAGCCTCCACTTTTCCACCAAACATTATACTAGCCAGTCTGTGCAAGAAATGGTACAGGTTTTCCAATGTAATTAATACTAGTTTATAGTTTAGTGGTTCGGCCCGTCTGTCAGATTTTAAAACCCAGTGTGGCCCTTGAGCCAAAAAGTTTGCCCACCCCTGCTGTAATGGAACTGGATGGAAGTAAACTTTCCAATAAAACAGTGACTCTTTAAAATAAACACAGGGAGTACACATACATGCAAGAAGAGGAAGCTGAAGTATTGCCTCAGACAAATTCTAATGACTGCTCCACAGTTACACAACTTGATATTATGGTTTATTGCTGGACTATTGCTGCATGTTTACAGTATACTCTTTTTTTTGATTATACACTGCTCTGAGCAGCTCCAGAGAAACACAAAGACCACTGAGAGTAATACCAATTTTAATGTCATAATTGTTTAAAAGAAAGATATGGGGTGTTGCTTATGGGGGGTTTTTGTTCATTCTCAGAGCACTGTTTTGCACTTCTTTTCCACTTTTAACAAAGGTTGGGCACTGAGGACACAGTAGTTTCTTCTCTCCTGTTCATATACAGAAACTGTTCATGAAAACTGAAAGTGGATATGCTTTGCATATAAACATGCTAAAAGTATTTATCCAGCAAAACACACTTTGCCAGGAAGTGCAAAGGATATTCTGGAAATCAGGAAAGACTCATTAGACAAGCACTCCATAAACAGGTTCAACACAAATAGGGCATTTAAATTGTCGCAGAAAATAATTTGAGCTGCATTAAGCTCATATTTTGATACAACTCTACCCTTTGTACTTTTACATGACTAAAATTGATGGTTTGCCATGTTGGCCCTAAACATACATGTTAATTAGTCACATGTTGCTTTGACATTAGATCTTAATAAACATTGTTTTCTCATAAAGAAGAAGTGCCTTTCAGATTATCTCTGTCCAGGGGACGCAAAACTGAAGTTCCCATAAGTACCTTGGCAATGTTTTTACACCTGACGCCCTTCTTGACTCAACTCTCTTCATTTTCCCTGGGCTTAGGACTGGCACAAGCTGGGACTTTGGCTGGAGTTGCTCCCCAGGGGATTTGCACCCCCAATCTCCTGCAACCAAACTGGGTGCACTAACCTCTCCACTACAGACAAGCATATTCTTATAAAGAAGACATGATTAAACAGAGCTTCTTGAGTCAGGCAAAATTTGGTGTCCTCTAAAAACGAGGACGTCATAGGCACAACACGCATGTGCATCCAAGAGGAAGTAACAGAAGTTGCAAAGGAAACCCACCCCCTGCTGGACTGGCATATGTACTATATTATTTTGAGTGTTTTGGTGGTTTCAGTGTGAACACGTAACATAGTGTCAGCGCATGGCTGTTATGTACCCATAAGCAGCAATCTCGTGTAAACGACCCCTTATTCTTCTCTTTTTAGGACCTCTGTCCTAATCTCTTCTTTTGTCAATGACAGTGGCACAACTACAGGCTATTCTCTTCTTATCTTCTTTAGTTTAAGACTCATGTTCTACAACTTTAAAATACATAAATTTCACTGGATTACCACACTTACCACAGAACCAGTCAACTCTTCAAAAAACCTTTAAACATTCTACTCAGATATCTCTGAGTATCGGGAGGGCGAATCATCCCTACTTCATTCTCTGGCCTGTCTATGCCCCTTCTAAATAGACCTTTTTATCTAAAATAGCAATTTATCGCCGTTTTTCAAACAGTTAACCTAATTCCAACTTTGTCAAGAATGTGTTTTATGTAGGTATTCTCATGTGCAGTTGTACATAGGTTCATAAGCTCCATATTTGCTCTCTTTGCCATTCCTTTGTGGTTCTCTTCTTTGTGTGGGGACAGTCTCTTTCCTCCACAGCTGATGGCATATATCTTAGCCCAACATCCACATAAAGGTGTTGAAAAGTTGTGCTGCAGCTGAAGCTTTTCCTCCTCTGGTGCTGCTGGCAGAACTTCCTTTGGTTCTGAAAGTCGTCTTCTTGGCGTCGGGTCAGTGTCTAGTCCTGTGTGCATGAATATACTAAGAGACACCCATCAAAACCCCTCTCTCTCACACTGCAACATCTCACACTGATTCAAAAGCCAAGGAATAAAAGTATGTTTTAAGAAGATATTTAAAAACAGGTAGAGACTGGGCCTGCCTTATGTACAAAGGCAAATTGTTCCAAAGTTTAGGAGCAGCAACTGCAGTCTGCACTGTCAGCTCTTCTGCCTCATCCTCGGAATGACCAGGATGGACTGATCAATTAATCTGAGTGAATGTGAAGGGACCGGTTGAGTAGTTCAGACACAACGCAGAGCTCTGTTTGGACAGTACAGCACTATGAGGTTTCTGAGATAGGACAAGGCCTTCCCACTGAGGCCCAAAGTAAGGAGAAGGATTTTGAACTTAATTCTGAATTCAATTATAAGCCAGTAAAGGATTGCTAACACTGGTCTAATGTGCTCCCGTTTGTTTGTTCCTGTTAGTATTCTAGCTGCTGCTATTGGACGAGCAGTTTGGGCATCCTGTCAGCTGAAATTTATCATAGTCTAACCTTGATGTAACAAATGCATGCATTAGTTTTTCAGCATCACTAAGATATTCCTAATCTTGCCTATGTTGCACAGATTAAAAAAAATGCTTGGTTTATGTGTGGTTTAAACAATTAATTGGCTTGGTCAAATGTTACTCCAAGGTTCCAAACAGTTAAACTCTACACTAACACCATTTATATTATCATATTATACTAACATATATTTATATTATATTATCCATATTGTCCTCGCTGGGCAGAAGCACAAGCACTTCTTGCCCAGGGTTGAAAGACCTCTGCCAAGCTGACTGGTCATACCAGGACTTTTGGTGTTGCTGGGCCTTTGTCATGTGGGATTTAGCCAGTTCGCTCATCCTGTCCAGGCACTCTCTCATCTGTACAACATAGGAGACAACATTAACAGACTGCCCCGTCCCCTTATCTCCCTCCCAGATCTCTCTGAGCAATGAGAGTGGTCCACGTACCTCATGCCCAAACAAAAGTTTGAACGGAGAGAAGCCTGTGGAGGCTTGGGGTACTTCCCTGTAAGCATCTGTTTGAGAGTCTGATTAAAGCTTTCTGTCCTCAAACTGATGGGTTACATCAGTTTGAGGATGATATGGTGTAGTTCTTAGGCTCTTGATACCAAGAAGCTGGTATACCTGTTTTAACAGAGTAGGAAATGGCCTAAAGTCAGTATTGTGTTCCTCACCTCTTTGGGAACCACCAGCTGCAACACTGACCCCTGCTGACGATATAGTATGCCATTTTCCAATACATAATCATCAGACATCTGCTCAGTAGCACTTGACTTTGTTGTTCCAGCTTTCTGAAAAAGAGGTACTAAAGATGGATCGGATCTTTGCATTTCAATAATATCTGTGGGCATTTCAAAGTCCATAGACAACTCTGGTTCAATCTTTGATTGAGTTTACAACTGTGTGTTAGAACTTTTCCTTTCTCCTCCTTCTAAGTGATTTCCAAGCTTTCCCAGGTTCTGTCTCCAACTCCACATTGTAAAGAGGCAGTGCACTAAGCCCATCAGACATTTCTTCACATCTCTGGGCCTGAGCTCGGGTAAGAGCAGCACAACAATTTTGACTTTGTCCCATTTCCAATAAATCAAATAACACAGGTAGGTCGCTGCCTAATACTGTAGGATAGGGCAAACTGTCCACAACACCCACATTTAAAAGGTAAGTCTGGTTGTTCACTTTTACATATAAGTCAGCTGTAGGATAGCGTTTCTCATCTCCATGTATGCAACAAATGGGTATTTTATCCACCATTTAATGGAACATGTTCCTTATGCACCATTGTCTGCTCACTCCCTGAATCCAATAAGGCTTTTAAGAAGGTCCCATTTACTTCAATGTTAGCCATTTTGACAGAGTGGTTAATATTTGGTGGAGGTTCAGTAAATTAGCGAGGAGCATAACACATTTGGGTCATTTTAGCTGAGTTTTTAGGGCACATAGATTTGGTATGACCTTCTACTCCACAAAGGTAACAAATGGGTTTTTTCCCCAGAATATTTCTGTGGCCGCATAGCTGATGGATTTCCTATATTTGGAGGCTTGCCCACACTGTAAGGGTCCTGGCACTGTAAAGCCTAGCCAAAATCCTTCTTCCTCCTCCACTCCTCATGGCTCCATGGTTGTCCTTTTTCACGTGCAGCCACAAATATGTCAGCAAGTTCAGCTGCCTTCATAGCAGACTCTGGGTTACGCTCCCTTATCCAGATCTGAAGCCCAGGGGACAACATTCTGATGTATTGCTCCAAAATAACCATTTCACCAATTTCATGGATGGTTTTACCTTTAGGCTCAATCCATTTTCCATAAAGTTCTTTCACCCGGGCATAGAGTTCCTTGGGACTTTCACCTGAATGGACTTCAAGGGAGCGGAATCTCTGCCTGTAGGTCTCAGAATTAATATTATATATGCTCATAGCTAAGAGAGTTTTCAAAATCCATGTGTATATATGCACCTCTTGCTTTACCAGTTAACAATGGTATTAGATGAAATACCCAATCAGACAGGCCACCGGCATGCTAGAGCAATACGCTCAAATGTGACAAGAAAATGTTCAATATCATCATTGTCTGAGAGATTTTCCATTCTAGGTTCCTGATAAGTGTGGCACTGACCTGGAGGAGTTTGAGTGGGAGCCATGTGAATAGGCCCAACTTGGGCCTGTGAATTATGAGAGACAGATGAAAAAGAATCATCCAGAATTTCATTGTCTAATTGCTTTTTATTTTGCACATCTAACTGTAAGAGTTGAAACTGATGTTCCAGAGCTGCAAATCGTTGCTCTTGTCTTGCCATTATTTCGCTCTGTTTAACATCTCGGGCCTTCTGCTGTCCCATGTGAGTCTGAAGAATGGCCACTAGATCTGAAAGTGTTGGCTCCACCCCTTCTCCTTCAGTGCCCTTTACCTCTCCAGATGCTCCACATTCCTCTTCCTCTGGATCTGGGTCTTTTAAGCTACAAGCTTCACTAAGTCCCTTCATAGCTCTTCCTCTCCCAGGCATCTTCCAATGAGGAGGAAAAATGTGAAAGAAAGTCCCAAAAATTTAAGAAGAGAAAAAAAATGAAATAATGCAAAATTAGGAAAAAACTTTGTCCATATACTGGATGATCACACCACGGCCACCAACTGTTAGGGACCAAGCAGTAAAGCAACAGGACAAAGGTCATAAATCCCAAAAATAGGCTTTATTGGCCAACAATAGATAGGCCTAGAAGAGGTCAAAGGAAGATAACGTTACAAAGAACGGAATGTCAAAATGAAACTAACATAACAAAACTGACCTACTCAAATGGGACATGAGGGCAACTTAAACAGTACTTGGGCCAACAAATAATGACCAAACACAAAGGGGGAAACCTAAACCAAACTACGGAACAAACAAAGCTTGTTAAACCCAAGTCCCCCTCTGACATTGTTTGGTCCACATTCAAGCTGCCTCTGACTGGCTCTGGCCCACCCTCAGCCACACCTTCTCAGCACTTTCAAAGAAACAGAAACAAGGATCAGTGAAAACATATCATTAACAATAAAATAAAGATACCGATGTGCTATGAAAAATATTAAATTAACTGAATATGTGTTTGTAAATAAATGTAAAACAAAAGTGCTGTTTGAAAGGTTTTTACCACCTTTGTGTGGCATGGCCATCACAACCATCTAAATTGACTATTTGGTCTGAATATATTTCTCTTAGATTTCTGGGGCCTAGTATAATCACCTCAGTTTTTGTAGGTTTAGGAGAAGATAATTTATTGCAAAAATTCAAATGGGACATAATTACTGCATGGATCACCTTATCCAAATCCTGCCTTAATAAGAGCGCGAGAAAACAGTAGCAGGTTTCGGTAGCTTACAACGATCGAAATAAGCACTAAACTCGATATTACACCCTGTGTCCTCAGATTTTTCTGACAAAAACAACAGAAGTCATTCACCGTCTCCGAAGCATCTTCTCTCTCGAGCCACGCTGGTGTACGCTGTGGTTTGTTGACAACTAGAATAAGTTTCGCTTTCCTTACGTCACATCCGTGGCTTCTCTGATTGGTTCACTCAGCGAGCGTTAGTTCTGCCCATGGTCCTGCCTTGAAATCCTGTTTAAATCCATCGATCCCAGACTATCTTTCTCTGTATGTAATACAAAGAGAAAGTCGGTCTGGCTGGCCAGGCTAGCTTAAAGGTCCCATATTATGCTAAATCGACTTTTCTGAGCTTTTAACCATGTTCTAACGTTGTTTCTACCTCAAACACATACCTAAAGTTGTGTTTTGTTTCATTCGCGCATGTTTGAGTAATTTATTTAGTTTGAGCTACAGTCAGCTCAGACACAGAGAAGCATCGCTGCTACTGTGTTAGCTTACTTACTGTCAGCAACATGCACACATGTATTACTGCACAGCTCTACATATTGCTTGGCTACTTTATTATAGTTCTTTCAATATACTGCACACCAGCTACCTTAGGAGTCTCGAGGGAGCATACATTCTCAACTTCAGTAGGCATTGTACGGTCATTTCCGCATGTGCACCGATAAACAGAAGCAGTTAACACGCGCTATGCTACGGGCTACACCATAGAAACATACACAATAAATAGTTTCTCATTTACCAAGCAGAAACATCTTGTAGAAGCCTTCGAGGTCTTTGCGTTTGCTCATGTTCTTCAAACTCAGAGTCAGACTCTGGGTCGAAGATATACGGCTCAGTTACTCTCAAAGCCATTGCTGAAAAAGTATTACTACGATGTACCATGTTTACTTCAGTCTGTTTCCAGCGGCAGCGCTAGCTCAAACATGACGTCAGGCAGGAAGTGGGCAGAGCCAACACGGAAGAGCTGAGCCTTAAAGTGACAGCGCCAAATCAGACCGTTCACTTTGGACTCATGATGAGAGCTCATTCAAACCACTTATATAAGATCATTATTGTGTGTTTCATGTTGCAAAACGCGATATGGTAACCTAAATGTATCCAAAATACACTGTATAATGTTCAAAATAGTATAATATGGGACCTTTAAACACTGGATCCCTTTTTATTCCTAGATTTGTAACCGTGGGTTTCACAAATGATGGCAATTAACCCAGGTCAACAGAAGGGGCATCTGCTAGGGCCAAACAATCTCAGTTTTATTGTTTTTAAAGCTCAGGTGTTTCTAAATTATACTCCTCATGTAAACGACTCTTCCTCTTTTATCTATCTGCCTATGCAGACATTAGAAGCAAGCACAAATTACAGCAGTAATTGCATTCGATAGCATTCTGCTGCAGTCAGTGGAAAATTTCTGGCAATCAGTGTCAACTCTCAGCAAATGCCAGGCTAATGTCAGAGCCAATGCCAGAAATTGCGGGAGAGTCTGTCTTTGCCAAGAACTGATGGTGGCTTTTGTGACCACTTTCAACCGTAGTTGACACACCTCCCTGGTTGCTACTGGCTTTTGATTCCACTGCTGTTATATACCCAGTTTGTAATGCGGTGGTTTATCTGTGATTTCTGACATGTTCCATGCTGTGATTTCAGGACTCTACCTAGTTTTGAAGGGGATGGAAGTCCACAATTTCACAGAGCCCAGCTGTGACCATGCACCGATTTCAGCAGTCCAATCTGGTATAAAATTCACTTGTGATGTCCCATCTGGGGAGCTAAATTGTTGTGGAATATTTTCCTTAAACAACCAGAAGCACTCAGAATGCTGTCTTTTAAGGGTTTGATGTATTTGCAAACGGACTCACAGAGCCCATGCTGACAGAGTCAGCACAGAATGAGAGTGAAGACATCTCTCCAACACAGGCTTTTATACCTTGAGAAGGTACCGTTATCTGTTGTCATCAATTATGCATCTGTAATTACTAACAGAAAGGAGGTAAACTTCAAAGGCTTGGGGCTGGTCAAACAAAACACATGACACATGCCCAAAAGGCTAGGTGTTATCACAACCTGATTAAATTTCCACTACAGGTGCAACCTACAGTCTGTAATATTTAACATATCCTATTTTTTGAAAACTTTTTAAAGCTGAAATGATTTTGAAAATTTATGATTGAAAATTACAACCAGAATGTTTCAGTTAGTTACAAAGTTCTGTCATCAATTAGACAAAAGTTTTTCCAGTTGCATGGGTTGAAGCCTGAGACCCATATTTCCCTTTCCGCAAAACAATTATTGTAATAGTCTAAACAAAATTCTCACACCCCTGACTTTCATTCAACTTTTTTTTTGCCCATCATATTAAGTCCATGTTAGCTTTAGAGAAACAGCAAACAAAGAACAGAAAATATGTTATATATGAGCTACAAAGTACACAAAATTAATCAAACATTAATATTACATTCAAAATGACAATAGCCATTTATGTATTTTTTAACAACATTAGAGAAGTACATTTTTTAAACTCATTGCTTAATGCATTCCATAATTTCCTTCCTAAAACTGAAACACATTTTTATATTTGTTCATACACATATACTGTTAGGCACCTGCTTTCAGTGCCCAGAGCAGCTGTGCGTGTTCAGTTGAGATCGGAAAAGAAGACCAGGAATCAAGAGATTTGCGTCCAAAAATTGTATTGCCCTTTTACAATGTTCTACAGCTGCAGGGTTCAACCAGTACAAACAAAAGGCACAAGGAAGAACAAAAGAAAATCATGGAATACAGATTTTTATGGTACACCTTATCTAAGCTCCACCTTAGAGATGGGCTGTTATTTTTTTAGCATTAAACAAGCGTGTCTCTTCGTGATTGGCCCAGTGGTCAGTATTTTTCCAGTGTGGTACTTTTCCAGTGGTCATTTCTCTTCCAATAGTATCTTTCCAGAAGGCCGTTGGTGTGGCCTTGAGCATTGTGGTCTGATACACTCCCTGAACAGAGGAACAAAGCATGTTGTACAATATCACGCCACTACTAGTGGACGCCTACACAATTTTTAGCACAATGTATTAATGTAAAACTTGTAATAAAATAAGCTGTTATAAAACATAGTATTAGTATATATGTCCCTTCATTCTAATGTATATATCCCTTCATTCCCCCTCATGTTCTAGTGAAACTAGAACACAACCAAAATGTAAGTAGAAGTAAAACAATATATCAAAATCCCCGAAAACAAAACCTAAACCAAGAATAAACCAAACAACTAAACCTCTAAGTTCAAACATAAAATTACCAACACGTAGATATAAAATATAAAATATAAAATATAAAATATAAAAGGCAAAAGAAAACATAAAACATGATTTACGCCAGAGTGGTCAAGTAAGACCCGTCCAGAGGCTCACCTTCCTCAGGTGTCGGGGTCAGAATAACAGCATAGTTGCCCTTAGGCATGAGGGAAGTAATCATGCGAGACAGAAGAACTCTAAAACATGGAATACAGCAACAAACAAGCAGAAAGATAACAAGCAGCACAATGCCGATAGCTGTAAAGAAAGAAATGATGGAGAAGATTTTCTTGTCTAAGAGCGGACATATTGAAAGCTGAGGACAAAATAAAGGATGAAACACTATGGTCAGTGTGTATGACCAAGGGGTACCCCATAACAAGATGTGCAGTTCTGTCGACCAGTCTAGCCAGACCAGCCGCGTGTTGAGTACATGGAGGCTGTCTCAGTTCGACGTTGTCCAGTGATGCACTCGCGTACATGAGGATTCGTCTGTGTCCATGTTCTTTCTGATAGAGACAGCCGTGCACGAGTCCATCCTTGCAGGAGATGTCCAGGTGGAAATCCTGAGTGTAATCAGGCGATGCCAGTGTAGAGGCTGCGGACATGTCTTGCACAAGAGTCCTGAACATTGCGTCATGGTCAGAAGTCCAAGTCAGTTGGGCAGAGAAATTTTTAAAACCCTGTTCTTTAGCGAGGTTTCTCAAAAGTGATGTTTTTATCAAAAAGTCAGGAACGAAGTTCCTGCTGTACCCACAGAGACCTAGAAATGACAACATTTCTCTTACAGTCTCCGGTCTTTTGTGATGCAGGATAGAAGATCGATGCTCCAGAGACATAGACAAACCATGAGCAGAGAGACGTCTGCCCAGGAATGTCACAGTGGTTCTGCAGCATTGAAGCTTCTTCCTGGAAACCTTGAACCCAAATTCATGTAGACGTATGAGGAGGTGTTTTGTTACCTGGAGACAGGAGTCAGCGTCAGGAGCAGCAATGAGGAGGTCATCCACATATTGCACCAGTTTGCAACCTGGAACAATATCAAACGACGACAACATGTGCAGAAGTGTCTGATTGAAAATACCTGGGCTGTTTTTAAAGCCTTGTGGTAGCCGTGTGTACTGCAACTTGCAACCCTTGTACCTAAATGCGAAGAATGGTCTTGATTCAGGAGCCAGTGGAAGACAGAAAAATGCATTTGCCAAGTCAATCACAGTAAACCATTTCAAGTCAGGGCCTAAAGTAGTCAGACATCTATGAGGGTCTGTAACGGGGGTGGTTTGGACCCAAAAGCAGTACACAGGCGAATAGGTACAGTTGGTAATAACCTTTATTGCCACAATAGCAAACAGAGAGCAGAGCAGCAAGAGTCACTACAGCGTTCAGGTCTCTCTTCAGGCCGAAAGCCCGCACACAGTCTCTAAAGCACGGGGAAGGGCTGAGGAACGAGTTCGGTTCCCCGGCCACGTGGAATGAGAGAGAGGAGCTTACTGTGGTCGCCGAAGCCGTAGCGAGGAGTCCGCAGCCCGTAGAGTCCGCTGGCCGTGCGGAGGTACAGACGCGGGAAGAGCAGAACGATGCCAAGGACGCCGAGGCAGAGCGCGTGGTCAGAGACGGAAGGCAGGTAGGTTTACCGGGAGGCAGGCGAGGAGAGCAGGTCGGGGACAGACGAGGTCGGCAACAGGAGATCAGGCAGGAAAAGAACACTGGAGAGTCGTGCATAATGCAGAGGAACAATCTGGCAGCGTGTGTGCGAACAGGTGAGTCTTACTCATCCGAGAAGACCATCTCAGCCTCCTCCTCCTCCGGCCCCCCTGCTGACAGCCCCTCCTCCTCTTCTTCCTCGTGGGATGTCTCGGACGAGGGGAAGGACAGAGTCCCAGCTTTGGCGCCCCCTCCAGCAGTGGGGCCTTATGCTGGATGCAGACTGGGCAGGCGTTAACGAACTCCCTGGTGTCTCTTAACGAGGGCGCTTTGGATAGGTCGGTGGCCGAACAGGTATTGGATGCTGGTGGGAGTGTGTCCGCCTCACTGAGGCAGACCTGATGACAGGAGGGGCCCCACCCCAAGATGGACCCCGTAGACCAGTCTATGAGGGGGTTATGGCGACGAAGCCAGGGGTAGCCGAGGATCACAGGAAGGTTAGGAGACCTCAGGACGTGAAACCGAATGGTCTCATTATGGGTGCCGGACAGGAGCATGGGGATGGGCGCGGTCTGATGGGTGACAGTCCCCAGGAGATGACCGTCTAGAGCGCTGGCCGGCACCGGGCTGGACAAAGGGACCTGATCGATGCCAAGTTGGAGGGCCAGCTCCTCATCGATCAGGTTAACATCTGCCCCAGAGTCAATGAAGGCGGCGAGTGTATGAGAGCCCCCCGCCAACAGGAACTGGACGTGAAACAAAGGTCTCGAGTTAGGGGCAACGACCCGGGTCCGGCTTAGCACAATGCCCCTCTTCACTGCTGAGCCCTCCCCTTTTAATGGACAGCGGGAAACGAAGTGTCCGGCCTGACCGCAGTAGAGGCAGAGATTCCCTCGGCGTCGTCTGTCACGCTCCTCTGGCGTCAGGCTGGTGCGCCCCACCTGCATAGGTTCCCCCTCCTCAGGGGTGGGTTCTGCGAGAGGGTCGGGGGCATCTGGCAACCCACGCAGGCGGGTGGACAGCCGACGCTCCACTCCTTCCTGGCGTAATTCCCCTCTCCTCGCCTGTATGCGCCTGTCCAGCCTGGACGTCAGCTCAATCAGTCCGTCGAGGGAAGCCGGGAGGTCGTACGAAGCCAGCTCATCCTTGATGTATGGTGCCAGTCCATTGAGGAATGCATCACACTGGGCCGCTGAGTTCCAGTTGCTGAGTCGGGCCTGTGTGCGAAAGTCGATAGCGTAATCGGCCACTGTCCGATTCCCCTGCCTCTGGCTCATGAGTCCCCCACTGGCATCTGGACCTAGAGAAACGGGACCAAAAACCTTACGAAGTTCCTCTGAAAAGGCCTGGAATGAAGAGCAGGCTGGCGTGCCCCTCTCCCACTCTGCTGTTCCCCACTGACGTGCCCTGCCAGTGAGGTGGTTGATGGCGAAGGCAACCCTCGCTGCCTCAGAAGCGAAGGTATGGGGCTGCAGGGCAAACAGGATGGTGCAGTTGGTCAGAAACGGATTGCAGCTCTCTGGATCCCCAGAATAGCGCTCTGGCGCCCCCACCCGGGGCTCTGGTGCAGTACTGGCAGGAAAAGCCGGGGCTGGAACCGGCGGGGCTGGCGCCGAGGCGGCAACGGCTTGCTGAGACACGGTGGCCGCTAACTGCTGTACCTGGGTGGCTAGCGAGGTTAGCGCCCGCTCCAGAGCAGAAGCAGACTGTCGAGCCTCCGCTGCGTTGGAGGCTAGCTGGGCCTCGTGTTGTAGCAGCGCTCCCTCTACCCGAGCTAAGCGAGTCTGGGGAGAGGATGTGTCCGCTGGGTCCATATTTGGCCAGATTGTACTGTAACGGGGTTGGTTTGGACCCAAAAGCAGTACACAGGCGAATAGGTACAGTTGGTAATAACCTTTATTGCCACAGTAGCAAACAGAGAGCAGAGCAGCAAGAGTCACTACAGCGTTCAGGTCTCTCTTCAGGCCGAAAGCCCGCACACAGTCTCTAAAGCACGGGGAAGGGCTGAGAGCAGTTCGTTTCCCGGCCACGTGGAATGAGAGAGAGGAGCTTACTGTGGTCGCCGAAGCCGTAGCGAGGAGTCCGCAGCCCGTAGAGTCCGCTGGCCGTGCGGAGGTACAGACGCGGGAAGAGCAGAACGATGCCAAGGACGCCGAGGCAGAGCGCGTGGTCAGAGACGGAAGGCAGGTAGGTTTACCGGGAGGCAGGCGAGGAGAGCAGGTCGGGGACAGACGAGGTCGGCAACAGGAGATCAGGCAGGAGAAGAACGCTGGAGAGTCGTGCATAATGCAGAGGAACAATCTGGCAGCGTGTGTGCGAACAGGTGAGTCTTACATACCGGGCTGATTGGCAGATAAGCCGCAGCCGCCGCAGCGGGTGAACGAGGAGGGGTGAACCGGTGGGAGTGGCTGGCAGGTAGAGAGGGGCCGAGGTGAGAGAATACTGGGGCAGTGGAGTATGAGGAGAGCCCAGGAAGATGAAACTGTGACAGGGTCAGGTACAGCCAGAAGTGGAGTCTTTGTCACGTCATTGATGGCTCTCAAGTCATGAGCCATTCTGTAAGTCTCACCGTCCGCTTTGGGTACAGGTCTTAGCGGAGTATTATATGGAGAAGTTGATTCTTCCAAGACTCCAGCGTCCCATAACCCCGAGATGGTGTCTTCCATGCCCTGGTCTGCTGCCTCAGGCCAAGGATACTGAGGCTTGTAAATGGGAATAGAAGAGGTTAATTCAATTGCAATTGGAGATATTGCTGAACAGTTACCCACATCAAAAGGAGAAGAAGTCCATGGTGAGTCAGGTATTTCTGTCAAAATGTCTGCAGTCCGTTCATGGTCTGTGAGTTCACGTCCGTGGTCTCTAGACACTACATGATGTTCTAGAACTGATAGGTCATGTGTTTGTTGGGTGAAAGTGATACGATGTGATTTCTGTGATGGACTATACATAACGTCAGGTGTAGTCGTGCTAGTCCAGTCTGTCTCTCCACTCAGCCGTCTGACCATGGGGCCGAGCTCTCTCGCCTCATGACCAGGTCCCAGGGCCAGAGAGATGTGTGGAACCGAGGTGTCTCCCATCCAGTACCACGGTAGCTGTTCAGGAGTCAACTCACAGTCAGCTGCAACACCTTCTGGACCAACATAAATGACAGAAGAGGTTAGTTCCCAGTTTTCACCCTCAATTGACCTAAACATCTCAGCATAAACAACAGTCTGATTTCTGTCGTAAAACAATGTACAATGTAATGGATCAATTGGAGGATTATAGTCACCCAAAGTTTGGATGAAATTTTTCCAGATTAAATAGACCGAAAAAACACCGTGTGAGGAAGGACTCTCAGGGGACAGGGCACACCAGTATATGTCAGCAGTCTCTGGGGGAACCTCAGACCGCACCAACCACTGTCCCTCGTCTCCACAAAGGGTTATATTACAGGCATATCGAACTTTGTTCGGAAATGTCACTGTTATTCCATTGTTATCAAACAGGATTGTCGCACCAGTTTTCAGAAGAATGTCACGTCCGAGGAGATTTACAGGAGTGTCCGGGGAGTGTATGAACTGGTGGAGGAACTTATAGCCGGCCAGTTCAGTGTGTAGGGGTATGGTGAATGGCAGATGTTGGAGTTGACCCGAAAAACCAGTCAGCCTCATGGAGCGTTGGGAGAGAGCTGACGACGGCAGAGGAATGCAGACGGATGAGAAAGTGGCTCCCGAGTCCGCCAACATCAGCAGTCTCCTGTCAGCGACTTTTGCTGGAAGTAATGGTTCTGCCGAGCCATCACCTGGTCCCTCTGGGCACCCCTATTCAAAGTCTTGGTCCCACTGTCTAGCAGGATATTGTCCACCATTAACCCCCATCTGCCAGGGTCGAGCTCTGCCTCCACCTCGAGGGCCATTGTTGAACCCTCTCTGGGCCGGACCACCCCTGTGTCCACCTTGTGGTCCGTAGTTTTCCTGGTTCTGACGATTTAGGGGGCATTGTTTTGCCCAATGGCCTGAGTCCCCGCACAGAAAGCATGCCCCACCCCTGGGAGGTCCCTCCTGGTGCCTCTGTCTGTTATTTCCCCTGTAACTATTGTTACCACCCCAATTTCCTCTACCTCGTCCATTTGATCCACTCTGCCAATAAATCCCCTGATTTTGGGGTTGATTTTGAGACCCTGTGTTTTGATTTTTCTCTTCTTTCTTTTTGTCATTTACTTTTTCTCTGGCTTCAGAGAGTTGGAGTTTAACCAGTTGGTTTTGCATTGTTGTCACGTCTAAGTCATGTGCTTTAACTTGTTTGTTATGTCTTGTGAGTCTGTGTTGCAGGAGGTGTTTGAATCGTGTTTCGTCACAAACAAAAGTGTCTGGGTCGTCTTCTAAAGCTGTGGCGACAGAAGAAGGAAGTCCAGTCACAATTGCATTTCTAAAAGCTTTAGTCATGAATGCAGTGTCCATGTGTGCAGGGTTGTTACCAGTGTGTGTGATCCAGGACTGTACTGCGTCAGCATAATATGTCAGTGGGTCCGTCCCGTCAGTGAAAGGAAACACAGTGGGCATTGCAGTCAATGGTGTGGGGAACTGTTGTCTTACGGCGCCAAACAGCGCCTCAGCTGCACAAGCCAGGGGGGCTTCACGTGCATAACGTTGTATGTTGGCCCTAGCCAGCACACCAGCACAATCGGCATGTGTACAACAAGCGGCTATAACTCTGCAGGCGTCAGCTACAGTCAAGTCCAGTCCATTAAACAATGCAGTCATTTTGAAGATCCACTTTGCACCTCCCTCCGCCAGAGGGGGCAAACTGTCCTTCACATGTTGCATGTCTGTCAGTGAAAATGGTTTGTAATGTTTGCGTCCCGGAGCCCCCACCAGAGGCATCTGATGGAAACCCCCAGGACGACCCGTTTCTCTGCCTCCCACTGGACGTTGTTCATATGCAATCTGTTCCCACCCATAGTGTTGTGAGCTTGAATGTTGTGTGTCTTGTAGTGTTGAGGGAAACCATTGGTCCAGTGTGAACAATTGTGAGTTGTCGGGATACAGCAGTGAGGAAGTGGTTTGACCCCCACAGGGGTCTGCGTCTTCTCTATACATATGTGTTTTGGGTTGAATTCTCACAAATTCGGGTTTTGATTTAACCGCTTCCTCCTTTGTGTCAATATATGTTTTGGGTTCGGTTCTCACAAATTCGGGTTTTGATTTAGCCGCTTCCTCCTTTTGGTCATACTGAATTTGGGCTGGTGTATCAAATACAGTGTCTGTTGCTCTTAACCACTTTTCTGCTATTTCTGTCTGTGCCGGTGGGGGTCTATAGTCTGGGTCGTTGGAGTCAGTCTCACCAGCGGCCAGTTGGGTTCTTAAGTGATGAATTTGGTGTTCTTTATCTGCCATTTCCGCCGCCTGATCATTCATTAACTTCCTCATTCGTTCATGAAGTTGGTCGTGACTCTCCGTCACCTGTTTCTGTAATTCCTCTTGATGTTTTTTAACTGCTCTCTCAATCACAGTCTTATTGAGGAACTGCGCCAATGCATCCGTAAGATTATCCGGAAATGAACCAACTTTGTCTCCCTTTTCACAGTCAAGCATGACTCTGCCTGCTACGCTCAACACCGGATACATGGGGGCAGTGTCGGACTCCGCTGAGTAAGCGGGAGGAGAATCAGAACACAACTCCGCCCCTTGACTCGAGCGCGCCATCCTTCCTGTTCCCATGCCAGTGCTGCTGGACACAGCGTAGGGCGAGGAGCCATTGTACGGAGTTTCGTCCACAAACGGGTTTTTGGATTTTTTAGGGCAAGATCCCGCGTCTACGGCCGCCAGGGCCGTCGCCGCCATCACCATTTGATGTACCACAGTATAATCCTTTCTCTGATTCTCACATTCACGCTTCTCTTTCCTTCTCTGCAACATACCAAGGCTTTCCATTGTTTTCTCTCTCTCATACAGCGCTTTCGCTAACTGCTTTTCCAACACTTGTAATCTCTCAGCCAGATCACTATAACTGTGATCTCCTCTCTCACCCACAATACGTTTCTTATTCAGATTCAACCACATATTCTGCAACCGTGTTTTAGCTTTTTCACACATGGTGGGCGCTAAACAAGCGAGAATCTGGCGCGCCACTCCAGCAAACATCTGGTTCCAGTGCGGTTCACACCCATACTCCTCACACTCACGCTGAAACTCATCATCCATTTCCACAGTCTTTTTAACCTTTCACACAGTTTCGCACAATAAAACCCCAAAACCTCTTAAAACGAACTCAAAAACACTTGGAGATTCACCGCGGCGGATGAATCTCAACACAATCAGACAATATAGAGACCCAAAACCCGGAAACAGATAAGTCTGGTTCCGATCCTCGTAGACCAGGAAGTGCCACACCCAAGATAGAAGAAGGCAGATTTATCAATCAAATTTGGTGTATGGTTCAAATTAATCAGATTAGAATTTAACCTTGGTCTTTTTCTCTCAACTGGCTTTAATTCTAATAATTTTTAGACGTTTTCAATAAAATCTACCGGACTCTCATGACTTCCGTGAGCGCGCTCCCGAGCTTCCTCCGAACTTTGTAACACGGTCCGACCGCGTACTTTACACAAAATTACACTCAAAATACATGAAATATTACACTCAAAATACATAAAATATTACACTCAAAATACATAAAATATTATACACACTCAAATACACACGACCATCGTGCGAACAGCGATCCAATCGCTTTAATCAGCGGTCCAACCGCTTGGCTCAGTCCAACTGGCCTTAACTGCGTTCCAAACGCACCGTAACTTTAACTAGCGGTCCAACCGCTTTTGGGCTCAGTCCAACTGGCCTTAACTGCGTTCGAACGCACCGTAACTTTAACTAGCGGTCCGACCGCTTTTGGGCACAGTCCAACTGGCCTTAACTGCGTTCCGAACGCACTGTAACTTTAACTAGCGGTCCGACCGCTTTGGGGCACAGTCCAACTGGCCTTAACTGCGTTCCAAACGCACTGTAACTTTAACTAGCGGTCCGACCGCTTTTGGGCACAGTCCAACTGGCCTTAACTGCGTTCCAAACGCACCGTGGTCCAACCACGTACTATTCGTGACTACTTTTAACAGTTTTAGGACTTTATTCAACAATCTACTCCACTCAAAATGTTACAGTATTCAATAGCAGAAATTTTGTGTATTACAAACAGGGGTTCTGCTCACCTTTGTTAGTTTCAGGCCTGAAGTGGAGTCGAGAGTAGAACGCCGTCTGTTGATTCAGATTTTCACGAACACGATCGCAGAACCCTTGTCGCGGTCCCTGCCGTCCGGAGTCGTCAATTTCCTCGCGTTAAAACTCTGCAAAACTCGTTAGAAATCACGTCGGGGTCACCATTTAAACTGTTAGGCACCTGCTTTCAGTGCCCAGAGCAGCTGTGCGTGTTCAGTTGAGATCGGAAAAGAAGACCAGGAATCAAGAGATTTGCGTCCAAAAATTGTATTGCCCTTTTACAATGTTCTACAGCTGCAGGGTTCAACCAGTACAAACAAAAGGCACAAGGAAGAACAAAAGAAAATCATGGAATACAGATTTTTATGGTACACCTTATCTAAGCTCCACCTTAGAGATGGGCTGTTATTTTTTAGCATTAAACAAGCGTGTCTCTTCGTGATTGGCCCAGTGGTCAGTATTTTTCCAGTGTGGTACTTTTCCAGTGGTCATTTCTCTTCCAATAGTATCTTTCCAGAAGGCCGTTGGTGTGGCCTTGAGCATTGTGGTCTGATACACTCCCTGAACAGAGGAACAAAGCATGTTGTACAATATCACGCCACTACTAGTGGACGCCTACACAATTTTTAGCACAATGTATTAATGTAAAACTTGTAATAAAATAAGCTGTTATAAAACATAGTATTAGTATATATGTCCCTTCATTCTAATGTATATATCCCTTCAATACACTAATTATAATGTCCTTTTCTTAACTTAAAAAACTCAAACTGCAAACTGGAAGGCTCCTATTTAAGACTCTGAAAAGGATTTCCAATATTTTTATACAATGTCAACTTTGTAATCAAAATTAACAACAGAGCAGACCTTAACATTACACTGAAAATTACTGGACAAACCGGTCAGTGGGTGCGCTAATAAGGGTCAATGTACTATGTTCTAATTGGAAAGACACGTTTGCCAAAGGCAACATTTAACACAATAAAATGCATAATAATATCCGAAAGTTGAACAGCTATTGGAATTTATTTCCTGTTCCTCTGCTGTGGCTCTATTTTTGAGACTTTTTTGCAGCAGTCACTGACTTTAAATTTCTACGGTTCAGTTATTTTTGAGTGTATTGTAATGAGCATAAACCATGAGTATGACACTAAAGAGAGCAATAGCAAAGATGTCCATATGTCTCATATCATCATTAATATCACTGAACCTTTCATTTCCAAGGATCAATTAATTTAACTGTTTTTTTTGTTGTTGTTTTTTTTAAGGATTATCTCCAGAATTGTCCAGAAATGGCTACCATTATAACGAAAATGACTGAAAATGAATGAATGAGTACGCTGTGAAAAAAAACCCCAAAACAAAAAAACAAAAACAAAAACAAAAACCGAATTTTACGATAAATGACTTTTTTCAATATAGTGTACAAACTCTAAATTTATCATACATTGATTGTAAATTAACAACCAGCATTTTATTCTAGATGTTAATGCAATAATGACAAGAAAAGTTTTTTTTCTTATTTGTTGACAGAAATTTACTGTAAAAAAAAAACTAAAAACAAAAACTTTAAAAAACGTTAAATGACTGGCAACTGTGGCTGCTAATCAAAATCCCCCAAAATTAAAGTAAAAAAAAACCCTAATTCAAATAATATGGAAAAACATTTAATTTACGGAAATTTGCAGTAAAGGTTCTGCAGGGAAAACTGTTATTTTTACATTTATTTTCTTGTCTTATTAACAACAAACATTTTCAATAATATGACAATGCTAAAAGTTCTGCAGAAAAAGACCATCATTTTACAGATTTTTTGATAAAGTGTTAGAAAACAGCCTTGAACTTCAATGAGTAAAACCATGACTGAGAATCACAGAGACGAGATGCAGAGTCACTCTACATTTTAGTAATTTATACTTGAGAGTGTGACTCTACTCTTGAGACACTGTCATGAACTGTAGGAGTTTAACAGTTCAATTTGAGTCTCTGTGGACGTTTAATGAGCAAGTGTTGAAAGCAATTTTTATTTACGTATTTCTCTTACAATGTAAAATTTAACAAAAAATCTCTAAAATTATGGTCTTGTTTTGCAGAATTTTTAGCATTGTCATTTTATTGAAGGTGTTTGATGTTAATAATACATGAAAAAAAAAACTGTAAAATAACCCGCAGAACCTTTACTGCAAATTTCTGTAAATTAAATGTTTTTCCACATTATTTTAATTAGGGTTTTCAGCCTCAATTTTATTTTTTTGTTTAGCAGTAGTATTATTTCCGCCTGTCTCCTGTGCGCGCCCCCGCGTACCCCACCCTTCATGTGCTGCGCGTGCCGTGTGTCTGTGTTAGGGCAGAGAGGAGCAGAGAGCTACGCAGTATCGTCCCGAGCTACAGCAGGTGGACCAGACCCGGTAAGAGTTCACTTTGCGCTTGCGTGTGTCCGTGTGTTCGTGTGTGTGCGTGCTAAGGGATAGTAGTGCTATCGCTCGGCGGCTGTGACACGGCCTCGTAAACTGGGAATTTGTGAAAGCTTCTTGGGCTGCGCTTCATCCTTGTGTCTTGTGAGTTGAAGTGCGCGATGCGGGTTTGGAGGCACGCGTAGAGGCAGCGTCCTGCGTGCATCCCGACTGGCTCACAGCTCTCCGCGTGTTAAAGCGGGATCCGGATGGGTTTGGTGCGCTCTAAGTGACAGATTAGCAGAACAAGCGAGTGCGTGTGAGGCCGCGTAAAAAATTGACAGGCGCTGGGCTTGGCTCATGGGTTTTAGACGACTTCAGTTCCAATCAGCGTGACTCCCAGTGAGTCACGTCAGACCACGCGCTCAAATAATGAGCATCTTCTCACACATGAGCTGTTCACGCTTTCGGTGCTTTTGTTGAATTGGCCCTGATATTGACGCTTTGCGCGCGACCCGATGCAGCGTGCGTCTTTGCTCCTGTGGCGTGAGGGACCACTATCACGAGTTTGTTACGTCGACTGATGCACATCGTCGGTATGTTCATGTTCACCCTCGCCTCCTCCTCAGGTCCGGTTCAGTTACCGCACAGGGCAGAAGGATTCTCCTGCTGCAGGGGCTTCCCTCTTCTTCCCTTGCCCTTCCCCCCCTCTGCAGTTTCAGGGGCTTCCCTTGTCTTCTCTGCATCACACCCCAGCCCACCCCTCCACTGTCCTCTGGCCTCCCTGCATGGAGTTCTTTGTAGATGCTTTGTAAGTACAGCATCAACAACAAGGTGTGTCAGGGCAAAAGTAATTCTAGAATAATGTTGGGTTTCTCTGGCCTGCTTGTGCTGTATTTGTACATTCCTTATCCATCTAGTGGCTGTGACTTGTAAGTGATGTGTATGACCGAGTGAAGAAAGCCTGTGTTGAAGTGCCATTGGCTGTGGTGATATGGCTAACAGCTACGTGCTCATGAATTATTCAGCAGCAGTCCTTCATCCTCCTCTGTTTACCTCTCTCTTCATCATCTCACACTCATTCATTCTCCCAGCTTCCCCACTGCCTCCATATTCTGTCTTCATTTCATAGTTGATTCACAGTGATGTGGTTTTCTGCTCTTAAAGTGATGGCTCAAAGACAGACATTTTCTTTGTTGTGCATCTTGGTCCCACTGGCTTAAGTTGCAGTGCTAGAACCTTTTGTTTGGAGTTGATGTTGCATTGGCTGGTTACTTGAGCCCTCATCTGCTCCTCAATGGCAAACACAAGCTTTCTGAACAGAAATACAAACAGACCTAATGAGGTTACTGGGAGGAAACACAAAACCGCTAACAAAGGTTAGAGAAAAAGAGAAAACAAAACAAAAAAACATATGACACTGCCTAAACCACAGAGGGAGACTTATGCTTTCTTTTGGAGGCTGGTTGTTTACTTTGAAAAAGTGACATTTTATGAGACTGTACATTTTTCACAATAGCAAATGGGGAGTAAATGTTGAATAAGTGCCACAGTACCACTGGTCTGTGCTTGGATATGTCTTTTTCCTATATGTCTTTAAATGCTTACGTTATACATGTAGCACGTATATTAAGAGCTCACAAATTGTTTTGCTCAGAAAACAGCTTTGTGTCCTCAATAATAACCACCGTACAACCACGCTACCACGCAACCACATCCACCTACTGCTCTAACCATGCATTGCCATTGGTCCAAGTCCAGCAACTGTGCACCAGCTCTCCCCCTATTGGCTCCGGTCCCTTGTATGTAGACATGTCTCACTCGAATCTAAAGGTGCACTCTGAATTTTCAAAGAAATGTTTTATATTATGAATTTCATTAAAGGTCCCATATTATGCTAAATCGACTTTTCTGAGCTTTTAACCATGTTATAACATTGTTTCTACCTCAAACACATACCCAAAGTTGTGTTTTGTTTCATTCGCGCATGTTTAAGTAATTTATTTAGTTGGAGCTACACTCCTTTCAACGAGCTGTTTCACGCAATGACGTCAATATGTGAAATAAACCACTCCTCTTCAGGAAGTGCTCCTCCACACTCCTCCAGCCCCTCTCGCCTGCACTGTCAACAAGTGCCGTGCTCTGCAGCTCAGATGCACACAGAAGCATCGCTGCTACTGTGTTAGCTTACTTACCGTCAGTACTTTTACTTTACTTTCAATACACTGCACAACAGCTACCTTAGGAGTCTCCAGGCAGCATACATTCTCAACTTCAGTAGGCATTGTACGGTCATTTCCACATGTGCACCTATAAACAGAAGCAGTTAACACGCGCTATGCTACGGGCTGCACCATAGAAACATACACAATAAATAGTTTCTCATTTACCAAGCAGAAGCGTCTTGTACAGACCTGGGCATTTTAAGGCCCGGGGGCCATATCAGGCCCTCGACCCTCCTCTGTCCGGCCCTCAGGAGGCTTGTGTCAGAAAAGGAATTAATGCAGGAGTGTAAACCATGTACAGAACAGAATACAAACATAATACTTTTATGGTGAGGGGAAGCTGGAATAGACCCTTATTGTTAAAAGTGCCTGGTAAATGTTGAGGATAAATTCCTTGTTTGGAAGGAGCTGTTATCATCAGTGTTTCTGCAGGAGACTAGACTTAACTTCAGTGTTTTTTGAGTCATTTTCTCAGGTGTCAATAACATGTTGAGCCAGGCCTGGTTTTAGAACAAAATGGAAAGAGTAGATCTTAAACAGAGGATGATATAACTGTTACGTTGGCATATATTTGACATATTTTTGCTTATAGTTTAAATATGTCTTTTTATTAAGTGTGAGTTGACTGTGTTGGCCCGGCCAAGAGTCCCAGGTTCTAATGTGGCCCTCGGAGAAAAATAATTGCCCACCCCTGGTCTTGTAGAAGCCTTCGAGGTTTTTGTGTTTGCTCATGTTCTTCGAGGTCAGAGTCAGACTCTGTGTCGAAGATGTACGGCTCAGTTACTCTCAAAGCCATTGCTGAAAAAGTTATTACTACGATGTACCGTGTTTACTTCAGTCTATTTCCAGCGCAGCGCTAGCATGAAGTCATGAGTGGGCGGAGCCAACACGGGAGAGCTGAGCCTTAAAGTGACAGCGCCAAATCAGACTGTTCACTTAGGACTCATGATGAAAGCTCATCCAAACCGCTTGTATAAGATAATTATTGTGTGTTTCATGTTGCAAAACGTGATATGGTAACCTAAATGTATCCAAAATACACTGTATAATCAAAATAGTATAATATAGGACCTTTAATAATAATATATTCTGTTTTCAGCACACAAAAGAGCATCTTAAAAAAAAAAAAAATTCAATATGGTGTAAAATATTCTCATGGGGACAGCAGTGAATAGTGCAAAGGATGAGGAATTGGAGAGAGAATAGATTACTCTATTCGAGTCTATTTTTATAAAATATTTCAAAATTTGCTTTCTCAAATTAGTAACATTTTGCTGTTGGACTGGATGTGTGAAACAGTATTGTTCTTTATCTTTGTATTCCTAAAGCCAAACGTTTTCCACATTTTAGCAGAACTCTGATTCTGCTAAAATGTGCAGAGGAATAGCTTTTTGTGACACTATCACTGGATGGCTGATGATGGAACTCCCTCAAAGCAGTGAATGTACTACAAAACAAACTATCCAAACATTCTTATGAGGTCAGATTGCTCTATGGACTGTTGTCAAAGCTGTGTTTCATAAGAGGCTTACATACATTTTCAAACATGCACTCAAACAATAGCTAAATATTCCCATTTGACTGCATGTGTGTGACTGTGTGCACTTAGCTGTGCTGCCATATGTCTTTCCTTTGTAATTAAGATGTAAGTGTGTTATATAAGACCAGTGCCTCTGGTCTCTGCTTCCATTCATTCAGATACAGTACAGCTTATGTCAAACAACCAGTAACAGCTGTGTCTTTTTATTAAGATCAAGGCCTCTTTATATAAATACTGAAGCCTTAAGTAACGTTCCAAAGCAATTTCTACTCATTTATCACCTTCAAATTAAAAGCCCAAACGGACCCAGTGCACGTACTTACCTAGCCCACATGTACATCATATAACTTGTATAAGCAATTCAGAATCAATTCAAACAGACACAGTTCTTTAATGGCTTTGAATGATGTTTATGTTAGCTGATTACTTAAAGTGGCACTGTCTAGCTGAGGGTACTGTGTTAATGAGTTAGGCATGATTCTACCGATCTCATGTCTAAGAACCATTAATTGATTTTGAGAATATATATTTTTGGGCTAAAAAGAAGGCGTCAAATGTATGGAATGTTGTCTCCAGTTAAACTTAAACTAAAACTTGACTGATAATGATTGTCATTATGCCAATAATGTAAACACCTTCTTTTCTCGTTGAACATAATTCAGAACAGAAAGATGCCTTTTTCCCTGGGACGAATTGCGTGCGAAGAACCAGGGAGGCACTTCTCCAGTGATGTCGCTGGGCACTTCTCAACTGCAACTGGACTTGGATACGTTCTGGTCATTATTGATAATGGGCCAGGGAAAATCCGCGTTTTTCCCCTGAAGCGGAACTGGGCCGAACATAGCAGCAGCTTTGGCTCATGCTGTGGTGGAAAATCAAAAAATGTTGTCAGTAAGAATGGACAATGCGGCCTGTTTTCAAGCCCCACGTTGGACGCCATGAAGAGGCCCCGATCCTATATTGTGTGCCTCAGTACTCATAGTGGACAATCTAAGCACATAGGGCTAACATTATCAAGGGGAAGGCTTACCATTGGGTTTTGGAAAAGGTAGAAAGTATAGCAAGACAACACAGGCTTTTAAGGGAGAGAGTTCATATCATCACACTCCACAGTGTTTACTTGCTAAGGAATGAAAATACTGATAGTCACAGAACCATTCCTCCCCTGTGCCATCAGAAAGCACAGGGCTAACTTCAGCAGAGACACTAAACTCTTGAAATAGCTCTGTCCCAAACCCACGATAATAAAGACAAGCAGACTGACAGAATGACAGGAGGATTGAGATGCAAAAAATCAACTGTAGATTTTATTAACTTTTTCCTGATCTGATTTGCAAAGAAAAATTCCCTAGTCTAAAAGCGAAAAATCACCACAGGCCTCAAGAGTATGGGCACCCCAACAGCAACTCAGCAACGATGATTTTACATGACTTCATTAACTGTCATTAATATAAACAGCAAATTATTTGCATATAATAAAGCGTTTTATTACTCGTGGATATTTCCCATTGGCCTAATCTTGCAGGCTGGCAGTGGGCGTAGCTGGAGGCAGGCTGCACGATCATGTCCAGACATAGGTTTCCGTAACCTTGGGGCGGATAACAGTAGAACTTTTGTGGGAGTAGACCCAGATATCAAAGCTCGGGCATGCCCGAATCACAACCAATATTGGTGCACCCCAGGGTTGTGTGAGCTGCTTTTAACTTTATACACAGATGACTGTCATTTAGAGTTTCCAAACCAATACTTCTAAAAAACAGATGATACTATTTTACTGATATTATTAAATAACTCAGACAGCACTGGGCCTCAGCAAACAGGTGTCATGATTGATTGCACTTATCATGGAAACGCTACTCTAATTTCATCTGTAAAAAAACAAAACAAAGAATATACTTCCACTCAGCAGGTGCATCTTCTATTCTTTACATCTGTAATTCTCAAACACACACAAACAAATGCCTGTATATGCCTCGAGGCTGGAAGAAAGATTGAAAGATGATGGGGGCAGGGGCTACAACCAATTTCAAATCACTAAGATTTTATCAAAAATGGCCGACTCCTGTTTGGTTTAGGGTCTGTCCATAATATAGTTTTTTGTTTGCCTTGACATGCCTGCCAAGTATTGATTGTATACCGCTGAGCTATTTTGGAACATTATTTTTGGGGGTCTCCACTAAAAAAAGTTTTTTGTTGAGCTTGAATTTTTCAAACTTCTGAGTTTAATAGATCAAAGGGAATGGACTCAATAGTTTTCTTAATAGAATTTTCTCCAGTGTATATAGTTTTCTATCGTTGTGTCCAACTATAGATATTTGTCTGCTGGCCACAGTGTTAAGCTATTCTCTGTTCCCATTGGCTGTTTTCTTTAGCACTGGTTCATTTCAGTTTGGTTACTCACAGCTTCACAAGCGTTGTCTGTGAGATGCAGGCTGACACTGAATGGTATTTTGGTCTGTGTTTACAGAGTGGGCTCACGGGTAGTGGCCCCAGAACACATCCTGCTGCTGTCCTTCAACCCTTGGAACAAATATCCAACTGTTATAGGAGCTATGGTTAAAAACAAATATGTGTAAGACTTCATACAAGTCGAGCTCACACTGTCAAACACTAGGGCTGCTTTGAAAAGGCTACATAGGGCTGCACTGTGTGTTAGTGTATTGTGTCACAAGAAAAATTAACTTATCTTTTGTCCAATGCTATGCATTATTGTTTAAATGTATACTGTAAACTGTATAAATGTCTATTTTTTAAAAGTTGCTGGTATTAAAAGGCGGAAATGACACACAAATGAGGAGAAAGAGTTACCCAAGATGCTGCCTTGTTTATGTGCATCTGAGCTAAAGTGAGAGCCATACATGTGTTTGATTTAACTGTTTCTTTGGTGTTAACTTTTCTTTTTGGTGTACGGCATGGCTTGAGTCGAGTAGTTCTTGTCTTCCTCTTTTCTCTATCCCTCACTGGTATCAGGTCCACCCATGACTCTTATGTTGCATTGTAGCATTATTATCTGGAAATATAAGTGAATTGTTACAACCTTAATTGAACAAAGGTCTATTATATCCTCCTGATATTATCCTGAGTACGTTAACCCTTTAATCAAACCTGTTTGATCCACATCAATAATACCCACCATAAATTTCTAAAGGGTTGAAAAGAAGGCAAATTGATGTGGTTTGCATCCGTCATTCAAGGGACTTTGTCAATTCTAAAGTAGACTGGTCTGTGAGATGAGTTTATATCGCTGAGAGGGAGTGGTTTATCCAGAGGATTACACCCAGTGAGAGGCTGGAAGTGGTATCAGTCTTGTTAAGCATGTGAAGGGCCTTTGTTGGTAGTCCAACAACAGAACACCACTTGAGTTCAGATCGAGGAGGCCGTTCCTCCCAATCACACCTCTCCAGGTGTCAATGTCATTACCCATGTGGGCGTTGAAGTCCCCCAGTAGAATGATGAAGACAGAGTTGGAGTGCCTTCCACCCCTCCTAGAGACTCCAAGAAGGCTGGTTACTCTTCCCTCAATATTCACTGTTATTATAGCTTCCTCAAGGATGGTGGCAGCACTCCATATTCCAATATGTCATTAAATGATAATTCTGACTGGTAGATTTGTTCTCTAAAAGCTTTGCACTAGTCAGACATTAGACCGTCACTGCTGAGTGACTTATTTGTTTTTAGCGAACTGCTTGCTTCCTCTTTTTAAATTCTTGGTATAGGTGAGGAGGATCATGTTTTAATTTTCCAGTTACTGGAAGACCATAGGTCTGCAAAGAAGCCCTTATTTGGTCAGTGTTTGCAGAAGAGGGTTCACTTTACAACTTTCTATCGTAATTCCTATCGTGTCTGTTTTGGCTCAAACATAATCTAGTTCACGGTAGAGGTGGGCAGATCGATCTAGGTATTGATAGCATCGATGCCAAAGTTAGTATCAGTATCAGATTGATCCTAGCATAATGAGATTGATATTTTTCTGGCTGTTTCTCTTTTGTATGTTCAGCAAAACTAATTTGCATGAACATAAAAAAGCAGCACAGCCCAAAGAAAACTTCGACTTGCAGAGTAAACAGAAGGAGGAGGAGGAGGGAGATCCCCAAACCCAAACAGACCCCAAGCACAGAGAAACTCACAAACACCCAGGTAGCTGATTTAAAAAGGTGAAATTTCAGACTGAGTAATCTCAATCCAGTTCTCCAGTTTTGTTTGCTTACTTCTTTTAGTTAATTTAGTTAAAGGTATATTGTGTAACTTTCATAAATTTCTACCAGTTACTGACACCTGTGGCCGTTAGAGGAACTGCAGTCAGTGTCGTGCTGGCTCTCGCGCACGTTTGTACGAGCACGACTGAGGAACCAGAGCATCAGCCTCATCACACTCTTTTACAGACTCATCACAGACTCTGAGATTTACTGGAGCCATGTTTACAGAGGAGGTAAGAAAAGTTACACTTCTGAAAGTTTGACAAACTTTATTTGAGACTAAACTATACTTGACTCTCGAGACTGACACAGAGAGTGAACTCTTGATACAGAGGCAAGATGTTGACAAAAATGTTTTATAAAGTGTTTTTTTAACACAATACAGTAGTTAGAGCAAACTCTGTGTGATATATTATCGACTGTATGTCGTTTGTCAAAAAAATGTTGACAAACGTTAGCTTAGCTATAGCTAGCTTTATCACTAGCTCACGTAGTTTCCATCGAGGCCCTGCAGTGTTTACACAGGAGTCTCAGTAGAATAACGGCAAAAGTTAGTGAACTTAGCTCTATCAGACGGGATACGATACATAATGTTACTATTACTGTTATTTTTCCGAGTCTTTGCACAAATATTAGAGCATTTCATTTTTATTTGATCAGCTAATGTCTAAACAGCTGCACTGTTCCTAAACCTTGTGTAACATCAGTGACAAGCACCAAAACAACACTCACTGACCTCTTATTTATTCTAGAGAAAAGCAAAATACATATTACTAAGTACATGAGTTTTGCTTGTTTCTAGGTACCACTACTGTACTAAATTGGTCTTGCATTTAGGTTGAGACAACATAAATGTAACCCCACTGTATCATTTCAGCTTATCCTTGTTTATTTTACTCTTGGTGTCATTCAGAATACCTCCAACATGAAATTTAGCTCAATAAAAGAACAAATATGTCATTTATTTTCATTGTTCTCTTCTCAGGACTCCAGCTCTGGAGTTTGAAGCTCCTGTGGAGGAGAGCACTAACAGTGACTGCAGCAGCTGTCCCCAGAGAAGGATGAAGTGCTCCAGATGAATGTAACTCGTCTGTGAGGGTTTTTTTTTCTGGATGTGATGGAGTGAGCCACACCAGGACCAGCAGAACCAAACAGGGGTCAGCCAGCTCAGTGCACCTGCCTGAACTGCCCAGTCATGACAACAGATCTAGAAAACAAATGCTGCAGGAGGATCCAACAGGGCGTCTCAGCACACCACATGGAGCTGTTTTTATTTCAGAAAACTAGATTTAAAAAAAATAATGCTTTCTTTGTTTTATTAATTGAAAGTTTTATACGGTGTTTATATACAGGCAATAAATATATATTTTTATAGATTCTTTCCTACACATATTTATAGTAAAGGAATTGCTGTATTTGGACACTGTCTCTTTTTATTGCTGCCCTTTGTTTTTGTGGCTGAAGTCATGTTCTAAAGAAAGAGAAAGAAAGCATTGGTGTCATTTTGACAGTTATGACATTAATTTATTTACTTTATTATAGCACACAATACACTGATAATACAGATAAAGTTTGACAGGTAACAAACATGTCCACAGCATTGTAGATAAATGCATCTTGATATTATGATGTAAATAACAAAACAGGCTAGACTTCTCCACTGGTGCATGATACCTGAACATAACGGTTCCTTGTGAGAGACAGGTAAGGACTGTGGGCATGTGGCTGACATACCTGCAGAGTTGTGTCTGGGCCAGTTCAGCTGTAGGTGAGGACACAACCCCAGGGAGGAGACCAGGGGCCCGAGGGTCATCTGGTCCATGACCTCTTTGTCCCACATCCAGAGGTGCATGCTGGATCTGCTGAGGGCCCACTTGTGCTCACCGCTGACATGGTGCAGTACAATTCAGCACAGAGCCTAAATATATTGAATTTAAAGTGCAAGTTAAAAGGAATGATCACATCAGAGTTCATTTTTTATCTGAAATACTAACTGAAAACAAACTTACCTGTCAGATCCTGCAGTTATTGATTCAGGATGGTGTGGCAATCCTGTCTCTTTTCTTGGTGTTTTCCACTGTTGTTTTCTCATAGCTGTAAACAATTCACCTATTGTTAGAATACAGGGAAATACAATATGATTGTATATACAACAGCATTACTATTAACAGTGCCATTGTATTTTCAATATAATTACATTTTCATTGATCAATTACCTCCCTGTTACTAACCAGCTTACCATTTGATTATTAGTTACCTAACATACAAATGAATGTATAAGCATAGCTAATCCCACCACATATGTTTACTTTATTTGTATATACGCTCTATTGTGTGTCGTACTGTGTATCACAACCGAGACAAGCGGATGTGATTTTCATTACAATAAACAGTCCGACCTGTAAATAATCATGACATGAATATAACGAGGTAACCAGTGAAAGACGTGAGGTAGAGTTACCTTTAGCTCGTCTGTGATGACAATTACATTCTGTCTAAGAGACAGTTTGTGTAATGGCTCGCGTTTTCTGGTGTTTATTTAGCAAACAAACCAATGTTAGTGTAACTCAAAAATGCCACACAGAGTTGGCATTAGCTGCTGTGTGAAGACAGCCGATGAAGTAATTTGAAAAGCTAGGACAGCACATTTGTCAGATTCATAAGCCTCGGGAGTCAGGATCATAACGCAGTTACGGTCTGAAGATATTTAATTCATTCAAAACAGAAACTTATTTAGAGACATTGCTGTTTGCTGGTTAGCATCCCCATTTCGGAAGCATGCTATTATTATTTAGCATTAGACAACTGATAACAAAGCGTCACAAGATATTTCACATGGTTAGTGATTCTGTCTTACCTTTTGAATTAAAAGAAAGCCGATTCTGTGTCTGTTTTATCCCCAGGGCAGATCTTCGCTCTCACGGCCAACTCTTGCTCGTCACACTCCCGTTTGGGTCTGCGGGCCTCGCTCGATAAAACGTTCTTTGTTTTTTTAATGTTTGCGGGAAGTTTGTGTCGGTGTATGGGTTGTGCTGTGTTGCTGTGCTGGAGGCCGTTCGGGGTATTTTGAGTCCATCTCAAAACTAAAGCGAACTAATGCAGCTGACGGTCATGGCTGCCGCGCAGGAAAGTCCAAGACCAAGGGACGAGAATGCACACAACGTCACATCCGCTTTGATTTTGAGGGAAATTCGACCCAAATACTTCTCAATGAAATGAAGCATAGAGGCAACCCAGCTGGAAACTTAAGATTTCATTCTACACATGACAGTATTGGAGGCTCACTAAAAGGGCAAATAAAAGTGTTATTTATTGTTAAAAACCTAGTTCCATCCATCCAGGATCCATCCACCTCTGGGAGCTTGAGAGTTCTGCGCAGTATTTTGGTTGTTCCTAGGACTGCACTCTTCTAGGCTGAGCTGTCTGATGTTTTTTTCTGGGATCTGCTGTAGTCACTCCTCCAGTTTGGACTGCCCCAAGTGCTTTGATGACCAAGGGTGCTGTTGTGTTCTCTTTCCAAGCCTTCTCAAGTTCTTCTTTGAGGCCTTGATATTTCTCTAGTTTCTTGAGTTCTTTTTTCTTGATGTTGCCATCACTTGGTATAGCTATGTCCACCACAATGGCTTTCCTCTGCTGTTTGTTCACCACCACAATGTCTGGTTGGTTTTCCATTACCATTTTCTCGGTCTCACAGGATCTTGGCTTGGTCATTCTCTACCACCTTCGTGGAAGCTCCGAGGTCAAAGTAGGAAACTTTGACCTCGGAGCTTCCAGTCCATACTTTTACCACTTGCTTATAGCGTTCTATTTATGCTTTCCCTGCCAGCGTCTTACATCCTGCAGTTATGTGCTGGATGCTGGACAGTGAAGTGCAGGCTTCTTTGAACAGCCTGCACCTGGGGTCTTGTCGGGTGTGGTAGATCTGGGCCTCTATTGATCTGGTGCTCAAGGCCTGCTCCTGTGCAGCCATGATTAGTGCCTCTATGCTGTCCTTCAGTCCAGCCCTTTCTAGCCATTGGTAGGATTTCTTGATATCACTCACTCACTATTCCTCTACCTCCTTCGTTGCGCTTAGTGAACAGTGTCAGTGCTGGATTTGGGGTGGAACCCACCATGCATGCTGAGGCGCTTTAGTGTTTTTACATTTGTGGTCTGTATCTCTTCCTTTGGCCAGCTTATTTTTCCTGCAGGGTATATGATTACTGGCAGGGCATAGCTGTAAATTGCCTGGACCTTGTTTTTCCCATTGAGCTAAGGACTTGCTTTACTCATTATAGGTATTTGGTTGTTGCCGCGTTTCTTGAGGCCTCTTCAAGGTACCATTTACTTGTAAGATTCAAAGGTACTTATACCTATCTTCAGTGTCTGCTACTGTGCCTTCTGGTAGTGAAACCCCTTCTGTGTGGACAACCTCCCCTCTCCCATATCCAACCATACTTGCCCGAACAACATTCCACTGTCATTGCTGTAGATCCTGGTTGTGTGGATCACTCTTGGTGTACAGCTTGATGTCATCTATGTAGAGGAAGTGACGTGGTGGTGGCCCCATACCTGAGTCAGTATCAATAGCCAGTCTTGGTGATTCTTTGGCTGAGGGGGTTCAGACCTATGCACAACAGCAGTGGGGACAGAGCATCTCCTTGGTATATGCCACATTTGATGGACACTTGTACCAGTTGGCTTGCAGTTGGCCTCAAGGGTGGTCTTCCACAGCCTCATTAAGTTTGCAATGAATGCTCTTAGAGTCCTGTTGATGTTGTACATCTTCAAACATGCTATGTGTGTGGCATTGAGTTGTAGGCTTTCTTGTAATCAATCCAGGCGGTGCGCAGATTGGTCTGCCTGGTTTTGCAGTCACGAGCAACTGTTCTATCTGCCAGCAGCTGGTATTTTGCTCCTCTGGCACTTCTACCAATGCGCTTCTGTGCATGATACCTGACATGAGCTTCCATGTTGTGGAGAGACAGTGTTATTGGCTCTTAGATCCACTAGCCACTGTACACTGCTACATACACTGCCTCCTTCTCCCATATACCTTTCCAGTACTGTTCGGTCTCCAGTCTTGGTGGGACTGCTCTGGTGTTGTTACCCTGCCATTGAGAGTTCACTTTAGCAGGTTGTGTAGAGAACAGGCGGTTTATTCACCTGGCTTCAATTCCTCTTGTGGATCTCTTTAGACAGCCTTGTCTTGGAGCCTTTGTTTGGCAGTTTCCAATGCTTCAGGAATGGGCATCTGGCTGCACCTCTTCTCATTGCACCTTTCTGGAGCTTTGACAGTTTGCTCACTTCCCTCCGTGCTGCCTTGATCTTAGAATCTAACCTTCACTTCCATGGTGGCTATTGTTCCTTAGGGTTGCCGACTGATGCCAAGCATCTCTAGGATTACTGCTCGTGAAGTGTATATCAGCTGATTGGTTGTAGTGATGGTCATTGTAGGGATCATTCTCAATGCTGCATTCACATCTTCAAGGAGACTTTCTGACAGTTTTACACTCAGCCTAAGTAATCGGTTGCCAGGTGTTCATTCTTGCCATGCCGTGCTCCGCTTGTGCTTATTGGTGCCTTGTAACTAAATCATGGATGGGGAGTTAATGTTAATGTGCATCTTGGCTTCCCCTTGCTGTAGCAATTGTGTTGTACATCGTCAAGCTCAAGTTGTGATAGCAATTGCCATTTGTTAATGTTGGAACACTGAGCTACTAGTTGATTCGCTGTTAGTGTTGATTGTGCATTTCGAAGTAATCGTGTTTCCCACATTCTCTACATGTAACCCCTCTGACTAGCCCCTCTGGGCTGGCATTCCAACAGAGCCTTGTTTCGCACCTTGTCCATTTCCATCTTGTTTTTTCCAGTAGCCCATTTCTCATCTAGGTGCTCAGACACTACATGAATGTTACATATGCACAAAGAGCCAAAGACTAACAACCAGACAGAAGTGCAGAGTCTATGTTTTGAATGCTGCATTAAAATAAATCACAGTTGTTTATTAAACCGTTGATCACAACATAACATGCTGACAATCAAACACATTTTCAGCACAATACCATTCAAGTTTTCAGACTTCCAAGTTACAATATGATATCACTTTAAAGTGTTGCTAGTTCATTGTATAGTTGTAACTGTAACCCCAACCTTTCACTGAGTTATAAATAAGTGTATTTTCTCAACATAAGTTCTTTCATCTCCTATTGCTTAGTCCTGTTGGTGGTTGCAGGTGGCAGGAGCCTATCCCTGTAGCCTTGGGCTGGAGGCGGGATACATGGGTAAACCCTGGACAGTGACCAGTTGGTCGCAGGGCTGACATTTAGACAGACATTGACAGACAACTATTCACTTGTTCAATTCACCTTTACATGGATGTCTTTGGACATACAAAGTTTGTTTTTGTATTACTAACTTCCGTAGATTTTTTTTTCTTTTTTTTGTGCCATTGCAAAGGCAAGACTGGTAAGACAGTTAACTTAACAACACAGTCGCCAAAGCCAAAGACATGTGAATCAGTTGAGAGATGGTGAACAGGACGGCAGCTGTGGCGCTCTCAATCCGTGTTGTGCGATTACTTAAACATACATTAAGCAACTTCTTACCTACAAAAACAAAGCATGAAAGTAATGAGCCTGAGGCTGTCCCCTATTAGAAAAACCTGAAACGCAGCTTTGGCCTGAGTGGCCCGCGGACTTCAGCTGTCACGTGACTAGTGACGCCTCAGGCTCTGAGACTGGAGAGAGGAGAAATCTATTGGGCTTTCTCGCTGTTTTAGCAATGTTTGTTATTGCTAAATGCTCAAAAGACACAGAAAACACAGAAAACACAAAAAAAGAGAGGAAAACATTTCAGAGATGAACTGTGGGCTGGATTGGACTCATTGGAAAAGTTAAGAGAACAGACCTGCAAACAGAGAACTTCTAATGGTAAGTGTCGTAGTTTTCTCTTGATAAATCAGTTGTTGCTAGTTCTGTAGTAAAGCTGCCGCTAACATATGGCTTTGTCTTTTCACCGTTTTATAGGCTACAACTGCCAGCTAGTATTCATACCACTATAACATAAAATGAGTTTACCTTCATTCTCCATCGGCCGCAAAAACCAAGTAGTAAATGAATAATTGTTGTTTCTGTGAAGCTTTAAAGCACTGCAAACTAGTGTTAAAGCAACATGTGTTTTGTAATAATGAATTTGAGAAGCTGCTATCAGTGTTTTTTCTGCATTAGTTTACAGTCATTTACAGCTTCTGTTTTTGTGTCCAGCTGCTGTCGATGCTGACCTTTACCCTCTATGAAGCATTGGACAGAATGTGAACCATAAGAGGGACATAAAAGGAGCTGTAACAGGTAATGCTTTGTGAAAAACATTTGACTTTAGTCAGTGCTGTGCTCAGGTTTGTGAACAAAGGAGAAGATATATATATATAAATATAAATATAATAATATATATAATAAATATTCAAAAAAGGGCATATTACATCTCTGGAGTTTTTACATCACACACACTTCACATGACTCTGTACAGTCGATCACCTTTACTGTATTGTGGACATTCAAATGAGACAATCCAGCTCTAATCAGCTGTACTTGACATGAATATGTGAAACATGACATAAAAATACAATAAACCAAATAAATACTTAATGCATCATGACACTTTCTCTATGTTCACACTGTGGACTGTATATTGTCCCTGGGTCTGGATGAAGTGTTCTCTTCCTCTTGTTCTTCATCCTTTTAGAGTCAGCCTGGAAAAGTCTGGTGTAGGACATAAAACTATAGTTATACACAAACATAAATGTGTATTATAATATACATTTGCCAGATAAAACACATGCCTCTGAGCTGTGGCTGTGTCCTGCAGCTGCTCTCCTCTCCTCCTCGCTCTGCCCCTGACCGGACTCACTCTTCTCCAAAAGCAGAGCTGAAGATGGTGTTGAAGACTGGGAAAAATATATTTGTGAAAGAAGATAAAACCCCAAACTCTGGTGGAAATAAACAGGACTATCTGTAACTAACTTATCTCAAATGTATATTGTAAAATGTTTTTACAGACAGCAGCCTGCAGTGTGATGTCTGGTCATAACATAATTCTGCGTGTGTTATTATAATAATATCCTTTGTTGAGGTAACTGTTATTTCTCTGGGGGCTAATAGAGACAGTACAAAGGCAACTGTATTTTATGTCTTGTTTTTTGCAACAGACTGTCAGCAGGTCCATGTTTAGCTTCTATAAAGTTCACTACATTTTGAGATGAATACAGGCTGTGACAAATACATTTTTTTCCCCTACATGTTAGCGATGTAAAGTTGTAACTTCACAACCTCTCAAATAACTAGCAATTTTTTTTTTTTTTCCGAAGTGAAGCTTTTGTACATTAAGGATTTGAACATAATAACCATAGCCTACTACACACGCAAACAGCGAACTCAAAGAGGAGTCTAACAGAGCTGTATCTGCATAAACAGTTATATTGTCATATAATACTGTACCGTGGCAGTCTCAAAGTTCAATTCACAGGATCAGTTTGCTTGTCTTCTCTCTTTCTGGTATTATAATATAAATGTAGCGTCGTAAGGGCGTCACCATCTTGGAAAGCGAAAAGTACTAAAAAACTATAAATTCAGGTAGCCCCCTGTGTGGCCCAAAGTCACGCAGTGTGCCTTTAACATTATCACGTTAGTAAAATTTACACAAGAAGTCTTACATGCTGCTCCTAAACAGAGACACAAAGTTGACAGAATGTTTTGTTGTGTCAGCTCCCAGCAGTGTTCAAAACTGCTTTGTGCCTGTGTCAGCCATTGAGCCCCACTCCTCTCTGACATTGGACCCCGCTGCTTGACTCCATGTCTGTCTGACCTGTTTATTTGTTCATTTTACTGTGAAAACTACTTGTATATTAATAGCTAAGAAACCCCAAAGTCTTCATGGAAGATTTTACAAACTTAATGTATGAATGAATGAATGAATAAATGAAGTAGGGGCCCACTGTTTGGCCCTGGCAAGTGTGTCAGTTGGCCTGGCAGTTGTGCTCCAGCCCAACCCCACTGTCCCACACAGCGTGATACACAGAGTCCCAGAGTAGTAACTGGTGTGAATGTTCATGTCATGGTAAATGCACGTCCCAAAGAGACTTTACAGCACACAGCAGCCACTAAGGAGCAGCACCTGCAGGACCCAGCATGGAGTTAATCACTCACACAGGCACGCACACACACACACACACACACATGCGCACGCACACACACGCACGCACGCACGCACACACACACACACACACACACTAATAAGTTAACTGTTGCTGTTTCAGGAGAGTACTGCTGATGAATGCTGTTGTAACAACAGCACCACCATTCTACTTTGCCTTAGAGTTGTTCACATAATACACGCCAGTTTTTGGTCAGTGGAATGAAATCTGTTAAAAGATCTACAATGAATAGGCGTCATCCTTAGGTGGCGCTCTTTTAACTTACTAATATTGTTATGGGAAGATGTTCAGATTCCAAGAACCATCATGTTCCCCATTGCTCATGATTTCATGTTGCATGTAGGCACCAAATTTCATGTGGCCACAATTAACAAAATTTTGCACTTCCCTTTGACAACATTAATAACTTTTGATTACCGTATTTTCCGGACTATAAGCCGCTACTTTTTTCCCACGCTTTGAACCAAAAACGAGACAGACAGCGGTAGTCAGTACAAACAAGAAAGCGCCAGTTTTTATTCTTAGCACATGCAACCCAAGACGCACAACAGCAAAATACGGTAATATTTTTACACCCTCACCCCCTCATAATGGAAAACAAATGAAGTGACAGTGGTTTGGTGTTCAGTAGTTTCAATGCTCAGGAGGAAGATGAATAGTGACTTGTGGTTTCAGTGCACGGGAGAATCAAGCGACTTTAATAGTTGCGCAGTTGCGCTTTAACAGTGCGCAGGAAGAAAAAGTGACAGTGGTTTGGTGTTCAGTGGTTTCAGTACGCAGGAGGAAGAAAAATAAAGCAACTTAGTTTTAATGCACAGGAGGAAGATGAATAAAACCATCAATGACTTTTCTGTTTTGTTTGATCAGCACTTTTACTGCCGTGTTACAGGCACTGTTCGGAAACAATCAGTTCAGGTATATGAATAAACACTTATGGTACAAAATCTTTCTATGTAAATATCTTATTTCTCAGCCTGGATATTGGCGGCTTATAGTCCGGTGTGGCTTATATGTGACAAAATATATATTTCTTTTAAATTTTAGTGGGTGCGGCTTATATTTAGGTGCGCTCTATAGTCCGGAAAATACAGTACACATGTCTAGATGATGACTTTGAAACCTGTTGGAAAAAAACTCTAGGTCAGGGATCGGCAACTTTGAGTGGCTGTGGGCCTTTGTTTTAAAGTCAATAGATTGCAGGCCACTGCCTGCCACCCCTTGTCAGTCAAAATGTCTCTCTGAATGCATCAAAATAAATGATAAATGTGTTTGTTTAGATGCTATTTGGCCACCTAAACCATCTCAATCTGCAGCTGCAGTGGCAACAAAAATAACAAGGGAGATGTTTGAAAAGCTGTTTTGCAAAGCTCATTTTGCACAGTTTTATGAAGTGCAATTGAATGCAGCAGCATCATGCCAGTTAAACAGCTTACAAGCTGTCTTTTCTTCTATTAAACTCTCCCAGAAAAAGCATGATGTCAGGCTGTGTCCTAAACTGGAGCCCTGTGGAGGATGTGGACAGACTCACATGGCCAAACCATGCATTATTACGCACGGAAGGTTCGGGACTGAGTTGAGCTGAGTGTCGCTGAATTATTTGGGCATGAGGCACAAGAGGAGTCACATAAAGACTGTGTACGCGTACAGATGAGAGCTTCCATTATTTTCACAGGACTTTGAAAATAACTCACGATTTTGAATTGTCCTCCCACAGCCTGAGCGTCAGTTAAGACTTAGACAGGAGCAGTTGTGTGTGTCAAAGTCAGACACAGACATAAAAAAGCCGGTGACAAGCGGGGAGGGTCTATTGTATTTTCTTGAGTTTTTTCTGCAAAATGATTGCAAATTTGACCCATTAAACTTGCATCAGGTGAATTTTTTTTCCCCAAGAAAACTTTTTGAAAAATCACAAAAAAATCTTTTTTGATTGTGCCTATGTGAACCACAAGTACATTTAATATCATCATCAACATCACAGAAAAATGAAACTTGGTACAAACATTATCCATGTCAAGGCAAACTGAAAATTATATTATGGCACCACCTTAAACGCAATAGGAAGTCTGCCATTTTGGATAGAATTTGTGAGCCCCCTAAATTGCACCCCTTGTTTACAAAGTATGATAAAAGAGCTCCTTCATCGCACTGACTCCAAACACCGGCAAAATCATCTGTACACATGCCAACAAAAGTTATCAATTACTTTTTTGATAAATTTCAGATGTGGCTGTGAGAGTTTCTGTGCATTCTTGGCCTTTACACAATGATATGTCAATTGAAGCAGCATCTTCTAAAATGAGACTTTAGCATCCCCTACTAATTTTAAATTGGACCCTGAAATTTAGTTTGTCATAGACCAATTCAATTTGGTACAGACATCCCTAATGGATAGCCAAACAAAAACGCCAATGAGAACTACCCCCTGTTTACAATCATGTAGCCCACCAAAAATTTGTGATAAAAATGAATTGGAAGAGGAAAATTGACATTGGCATAGCCTAATGAAATTTGGCACACACATGCAGCATGGATAATGAGTAATGAGGCAATGAGGATTATGCCCTATCACCAACAGCAAGGTGGCCAATTTGACTTGAACATGTGACCAGGGAGCAACTCCAGCCACAGTTTACCTGTGCCGGTCCCTTGCCCTGGTAAATGGGGAGGGTTGTGCAAGAAAGGGCATCCAGCTTAAAAAAAAACAAAACAAAAAACCCATTACCAAACTACTGATCCACATCTGCTGTGGCGACTCCCTCGGGGAAAAAAAAAGCCAAAAGGCACTTACTTTGTGACAAACAAAGTTTTATCCTTTATATTTTAGGTATCTCCTCATAGGGTTTATAACCCTAGAGCTTCAAACTTGGCAAACATGATCTAGACACGTGCCAACTAAACATAACAAACAATCTATTACTTTTTTAAAGTAATTTCTAAGGGTGTTCCAATCAGGATTTTTAAGGCCAATCACCATTTACTGAAAAATTCATGAGCCGATCAACAATCATCCGCTGATCACAAAGTCTATTTAATGTATGAAATTACAGGGTTTCTGCTGCATTAGAGTCTGAACCAAGTAGAGTTTTTTTTACATGTCTCATTTTACTGTTCAATATTGCTGGTAAAGCACCCTTATTTTGGGTCTGGCTGTGACAAGGTCACCAACTTGGGGTAAAATAATATATTTCAACACTTCAACAACTTTGACATTCGTCATACATTCTCGGTTCTCTTAAAAAACAGAAAACGTTTTAAGTGTCTGTGTGTTTTTTTGTTTTTTTTTCATGAAATGTAATGCTCTCCCTAAGGTGGTCTGTCAGCGAGGGACATTTATTGCTGCTTGCAGTTATGTATGGCAAGAGCCACTGTCGTAAAGAATATATTGTATTTATGGCAGTTTTTAACTGGCAGCTCCCATGCTCCATCACAGATTGAAAGACAGGCTGTTTAATCCATATACTCTTCATTGTTTAAGTAATCATTAAAAAAAAAGTATCTGTTGGCGTACTTCAATTTGTCAGACAGGTTCTATTTAAGTTATAACTTGATACAACAGGTCTAGCAATAATCAGGCCCGGTTATTGCTAGTGAAATTGAACTCAGCTTTTAGAATCAGTGGAATATTTACATCTATCTACCACATTACCTGTATGTGGATGGCGAGCATCAAAAGGGCTGGCATCAAAAGGGCAAACTCCACTCCTGGCCAATGTGTTGACCAATCTCTCCCTCAAGCTGTGGTGCCTGTACGCATCAAGAGGTCTACCATCATGTCAGTGTTCAGTGTGAAGTAAGAGTATGTGCCCAAGAGACTAGGTCTGGACATCACTGTGTGGTTCCACAAAAAAAAAAAAAAAAAATTCATATTATGCTGACTGTAGTGGACCAAACAAAAAGGCGAGGACAACAGGTGTAACATAAAGATAATTTAATAAAGTCCAAAAAATAAGTTTAACCAAGGCTCCAAAATAATACAACAAAAATTTGGGCCCAACAGAGGTCAACTAAACCATAACTTAACAGAAGAAAAACTGACCTGCCAAATGAAAGAACAGAGGGGTTTAACTAACAAAGGACAAACCCAAACTAATACAAGAGGGAGGCATAACGCTAATTATAAATCAAAATATCTAAACTTAGGCAAAGTAAATATAAGGGAAATTATAATAGCTAAACATAATACAACAACAGTGATAAACTAAATAAAATTAAACCCAGCTAAACAATCTAAATTACCCAAAATAATAAACCCAACTGTGTTCCCCCCTCAGCCTTGGTCCAGGTGGGCCAAAGGTTTTCCAGCCCCTTCCTCTCATTCTCCTGGCACTCAAAAGAAACAAATGTAAATAAATCTTCAGACAACTATTAACTAATAAGTGTGCACCCAAATAAGAAAATATGTGTCTAAATAAATGAAACAAATTAAACTGTGTGATGTGAATTTAACTAATGAAATTAATATAAATGAAATGTAACGTGACAAAGAAAAATACTAACACTGAATAGTGGTGGCAGAGGTATCCACCACACTGACCATTAGTCACATGATGATATTTTTGGTCCTTGTTTTAGCCAACTAAATGAATAATACTTTAATAATTATTGAATTAATTATTATGGGCTTGACCATCTCCCGATACATGGAAGGCAGAAGGTGATAGAAAGAGAGGGGTGAGATTGGCATGGAAACAAAAAGCAGGTGCTATTCATACAGTGGAAAAGGTTGGAATGAGAGGTGGCCGTTTACTGAACCTAAACTTTAGATAAGAAAACTATTAGCAACACTAGGAATGTCCTTCTGCCTGTCCATCAGTTTGTTCATTCATGCTATGGCTGCTGTGCTATAACACTATTGTCTTTAGTGGTTTATGTTCTAGATGCATTTTCCTTTAGAGATCAACACTCAGAAATGTGCTTTTGCTCTAAAGGCTCATAATAAATACAGCGATTATGTTGGAGTTCTGAAGCCTTTATACATGGACAATACACAATGTATCAAATATATGCAAGCTAAACCTGTACTGAGGTTAGTGTCTTGTGACAACAAGAAAAGAGTGACAGTTGTCCCTCACTATAACGCGGTTCACCTTTCGCGGCCTTGCTGTTTCACAGATTTTTTTTGGTGCAATTTTGCATGCTTTTTTTTTTTTTTTTGCATTGTGTTCTGTGTCCTGATTGGCTAAGGGACTGTAGACCATTGTCAATCAATCTCCTCCCTGCCATGTCTCATGTACAGTACAGAATGTATTCGGCTTGCCAAATTTACATAAATGTTCGATCACTAGCGGTGGGACTCTAAAGTGCTGTATGTTTGCAAGTTTTCTCCCCGACAAAACCTACAATGTCGACGAAACGTTCTACACTGACAAAGGCACCTGCGGTCGCACCCAAAAGGCAGAGGAAGATGCTAAGGTTTGAACTCTGAGAGTGTTTAAACAAGAGAGAAATGTGAGAAAATGTTGTCTGAGAAAAGTGTATAAAGTGTGTGGTGAGGGGTTTTACAGCCTTAAAACACAGTGGTGGGCCATCAGGGCCAGCAAGGCCTTCTCTTCTGGCCTAAACATGCTCAGAAAAGATAAATTTATTTTATTTTACACAAAATTATTCTCTGTTCTCTTTATGTCATATTATATCCACTTAGTTGAGTGGCTTCCAATGTTGTTTATTATAGTAGCGTTTTTATCCAATTATATTTCAGCTAGCTTGTGTTCCTTCAGAATACACAGAGCAGGCCCCTGTGCACTGTAAGTGAACGGACACAGTCAGTTGCAATAGCCTATCAGATCTCCCCGGAACCCAGAGATCCAACAGCTATCGTTGTATTTTTAACCCATAATGGCCAAAGGAGGAGAAGAGATTGATCTGGTTGCAGATATACTTTCCACGCCATTTTCAAGACGGGCCTTTCACGAAAAGCTGGATATTATGAGAAGAGGTCCCCTGTGCTAGCTAGCCTGTCCCAGCAAGGAAAAGGGTTTGTCCATAATTTCCACTATGAACGGTGCCCGTGGCTCACAGCTTCTGAGAAACGCTGCAAATTGGTGGCATTTCGTCTGGCATCTTTAAATCACCTTTTTATTTTTTATTTTTGACAGTATTTGTGAACTTAGTTTCCTACTCTTAATTGTGAATGCATGCTTATTGGTTTTAAATAAAGTGTTGCTTGACTAGCCTATATTGAGGTGATGTTGTAATGTGTAATGTGCACGGCCCGCCACTGTTAAAACATATATAATAATTGTAAAAAATAAACTCCTTTTCATAAAGACATTTGCCAGGGCTACAAGAGGCAACCATGCTCAGGACCAGCTTGTGGCAGTATGCCTATATTCCATGGATAGAGTGAAGAAAAGAGAACCATGCTTTGACACACAAGAGTGTGGGCGTCCCCCAGATGGTCATGTTTTTCCATTACAGTTGCTCTCTAAACCTGAATTGATTTCCTTCTGCCACTCTTAGTATGGTGTATGTTTATGTGTGAGTGTGTTTTTTGTGTCTGTGTGATACTGAGCAGTTCATGAAGGTGACATCCTGTGGAACACAGCTCCCGCTGACAGTGCACCTGGATCATAGCAAACTGCGTCACTTGGGGCTGGCTGCTCCCTGTGGGGGCTGTCGTAAATAAAGTAAACAAGCACCACACAATACACATTTGTGTATTTGTCACATAGAAGTATAATAATTAATGAGCACTGTCATTGCTCCAAAAGGTGTTGGTACTGACCTTTTCTAAAATTATAGCTGTTTGGGATTGTTTCTTTACTCATGGTTCCTTCCCTTCATTTATTTTTAATCTCATTTAATGTTTTGGATTTTTTTCAAGGAGCAAAATGAAGATTGCTGGTTTTAAGAAAGGGGACACAACCCAGATTTTGAAAATGTTCATAACTGTTTTCCAGGTTTCCTTAAAGATATGGTCTGTAACTTTCATTAAATAGGGAGAGAGGAGAGACAGAGGGAAATTTGAATGATCACAGCTCTTGCACCATTTCAGCTCCCTCCCTTTCTCATCTAGTGCTGCATCAAAACCACGGCCTTTCTTCATGCACATGTCTGTAGGTTACCTGGATCTATTTACACAGTTGACATTGTAAGCAACAAATACGGCTGGCACAGATTGGCTTTTACTTACTTTTACCTCTTTCTCGTTATTACATTTATATATGGACACATATATAAATCGCATTTATATATAGACAGTATCACATGTAAATTGTAACCAGGGCTTGACATGAACTTTTTTGGTCACTAGATACTGTGGCTAGTGATTTTTAAAAGTTACTACCATTGGGTGTTTTAACTAGCCAAAATTAAGTTTCTAAATTACATGTTCAAAATAATTAAAAAAAATCAAACATTTAAATATTAATTAAATATACAGTGGTGACCTGTATATAAATCATCTCGATTTTCTTTCCATTTATAATTAAATTGTCTTTTCTTTTTCTTAGCTTCTGGCTCATCGTCTTGATTTTGTACATCCTCCGCTGGCGTTTTTGGCAATTCTACAGTATCTGCACGATAATATTGGAGCTTTTAAGTGAGGGTGCATTCATGTGCGCTGGGCATGTATGAAATTACGAGTTTTCTTCGGAAAATGTTCACAAGAGTCTAATAGCGGATTATCGCCACATTGCCGTCTGCAGCGGGGTGGCACCGGGGGTGGCTAGGGCTTTGTTGGGGGTGGCAATGGCCACCCGGCTATCCCCCTGGCTCAGCCACTGGTCAGCAGCAGAGCAGCTAGCGTACCACATGATGATGCAGTACACCAGCACTGTCGGTTGTGTGGTAGAAGGACACCATGATCTTCTGCACCAGATAGCGTTTTTGGAGCAGCCTCAGGAAGTGCAGTCACTGCTGGACCTTCTTCACCAGTGATTTTGTGCTAGCTGAATAAACTTGAAGCTCTGGACCCTTTCCACGTAGGCACCATTGATGTGGAGAGGAAATGGTTTGGTCCTCTTCCTCCTAAAATCAATCACCATTTCCCTGTGTTTTTTTTTTTTTTGTAGAAAGCTCATGGTAGTGGATACTAGTCGGTGCTTCATCCTATCACCTACCAAGTTTTAGACAGAAGGTGCCTCCCTTTTGACGGGAGCCTTCCCAGATGGTACTGTTAAATAGACTATGTTCTGTGGAGCATTTAAATCTGGCGGAGTCAGGTTAATGTGGGCCACCTTTAGAACAAAATATTACAAATACAGCAGCAGCAGTCTCCTTCAGAGAATATGGTGCTTGTCTAATTATCTGTAAAAAGTTTAGGTTACTTAGCTCTATTATATATGAGGTAAATGGTACAGGGGCCAGTTGCACCAGCTGTGCGTAAGTTATATCTTAACCTAGTTTGCACATAAATGGGCTCTAAGTAAAAACTAAAAATGTTTGTGTTGCACTATGAAAGTTAGTTTGAACGTAACTCTACCTTGTAACTAAATATTTATGAAATCCTGTACCCATGAATAAAGCAGTCACACTGAGATGGAAGCCATGTTAGAATACCAGAATTTACTGGCAAGTTTTGTGAAAAGATGATGCTTTAACAAGCGAGAAAACATAACAAGCAGGGTTGTGGTGCTGCCGTGTGGCTGCAACTGTACCGTGCTTCCTGTTAACAACTTCTACTGCGTGTAAAACAACTAACTAAGAACGACCACGGGCGTATTTTAGCAAGAATTAAAGCAACATTAATCCAGACAGTCAAACAGTGAACATAACATTCTACTTTACTACAGTTTTACTTTGTCTTTACAAGCACAAGTAAATTTGCATTTGTAAATTGTTGTAAACAACGCCTTAAATTAAATGTTTAAGTGCAACATAGCAACCTTAACCTATAGTTTAGTTATATAGATGAGTATACAATGTATGTGTATGTGAGTATTACAATGCACCGTTGAATGCAGCATCTCTCTTTGATCTGTCAAACTATAAACAGACACATACAGGGGAACTTCACCATAATTAGAAAGGCCAATGATTCAATGTAGGATAATGATTTAATTAGGGAGGGGCATTTTCCACAAACATTACATTTGAATTTTTAAGCTAATAAAAACAAATATTCGTTTATTCGACATTCTGAACAATCTATTGGGGAAACAAAGTTATAGGCTACATGCTGTGTTTTGTAGCTTGAAAATTAAAAAGTGTCCGGAAACAAAAAAGTACAAAGGGAAAAAAAACAATCAACAGCAGAGCGAACAAAATAAAAAACGCCAATAAATCAGGCTGCAGTATTTAATGTATACAGAACGTACATACAGCTTCACAGCTAACTTTTGGAATATCTTGTCTATGCTGTTTCACACATTTTCACATTTTTCTTTTTCTAAGAAAAACAAGCAAACGAGCATGCTGTTTTTACATACAGCTTCACAGCTAACTTTTGGAATATCTTGTCTATGCTGTTTCACACATTTTCACATTTTTCTTTGTCTAAGAAAAACAAGCAAACGAGCATGCTGTTTTTGTCGAGGAACCTGACGTGTTTGTGCAGTGTGTCCTATTTATTTATTTTTATATATATATGTATATATATATATATATATATATATATATATATATATATATATATATATATATATATATATAAATGTGTAATAGGTTAGGGTAATCATTTAAATAATTGCTCGAAATTTGGACTGGAGTTTTTCATTAAATTAATTGTTTTATATGACATTTTTATAAATGTATAATTGAATGGGAAAAAAATATCAGAAATACGTAGGAAAAAAAAGAGATCATTAATCATTTCATTAACTATAACTAATACAAACCTGCATAGATGGCCTTGCACAAGTGGATACACCATGAAGACAGACACACAGTTTTCGCCACCCAGTGCTTCACTTGCCGTTTTCAGACACTGGACGACAGGTAACATCTCTTCAATTGTTTGCCAATGATCGGCAAACTCCAGAGTTTTAGCATCTGCCAGATGTGATGGCCCAGCGCTGTTCAAGTAAACACGTAAGCATATCAGCTGCCAAATTCCAGCGTGTTTTGCAGTACTGCACAACTTTGTTTGGCGGCAAGTCCATTGTCTTTGTTGGACTTGCCGCCACACGCTTGAGTGGATTTGAGGCAGCCTTGCTGTGGTGGAAATGTCTTACGAGTCTATTACATGTGCCAATGAGTCTATTTATGCTTGCAGCTTTAATTCCATCATTGATGGCCAGGTGAAGTGTGTGCGCAAAACAAGGTACAGATTCCCAGTTTTTGTCTCTGTTTGCAGATATCATATTGCTGGCGTTATCGTGTACGCACACAACCACTTTGCCATCCATGCCCCATTGCACTATAGATGTCACCAAATGATCTGCCAGGTTGGCAGCCGAGTAGCGCTCTTCAATTGCTCGAGTTTGCAGAACATTACATTAAAATGTTATAATTTTGGTTCAAGAAACTGCAAGACTTCCTTAAATCCTTCTCCCCAGTGAAAACTATTGGAAGCATATCTCTTGAAATCATTTTTGCTATGATCTTGAAAGGTCTTCTTGGCTTGCTCAGGGGTACATCTCCGCCTTCCTGCAGTCGTGAATGCAGTTCTGGGCAGCTGTCTGTCTTAATTTGGTGGGTCTATAATTATGTTTTTGTGTTTGGACTTCATATGATTCCTCATGGTCATGTTGCTACCGTGATAGCTTAGTTTCACCTGACAAATTTTACACATGACGAGCTGATCATTCTGTTCAAAGTAATTCCAAAGTTCACTACGCTTAGACGCAGAGCATGTCATTATGTGACAGAAGGAAGGGGGACACACGCTCTGAAGTTTATAGTGAATCAGGCCAGGTACAGAGCAACATCAATAATCGAATATTTGATATTTGTGCACACCCCTAGATTTAATAGGATCTTCAGCCACGTATGTCATAAAGGATGCTCTGAACCTGCCATAGCCTGGTTCAGACCTCCATGTGTGGACCAATGTGGGGGATGCACACAGCTTTATGCTATAACATGCCTCATTATGCAACACAATGAAAGCAACACTGCGGCTGAGGATCTTAATAAAAATGTGTATGTTTGGCTTTGCACAAGTTCTTGGGCATGAATCAGACTGATTAAGGAACAATACTTACTACAATACAATACAAGGATACAGCCCTCATCTGACTCTGATATAAATTACTTTTTAATCCTTCTTAATTATTATCCAACCAAACTTTTTTATTAATAAAATAAATCTGTTTTATATTTATTGTTGAAGACAAGTCAAATAATTTGACCTTCACATCAAAGTCCATAGTTTTGGTTAATGTATCGTATAGGCATAGGCGGAGTTGCTTCAATAAGTCAGACAACACAGCTCTTATGTATCAGGTATTTAACTTTTACACATGACATACACTTGTCTTATATTGTTTATTATTGAATTTTCATGCCTACCCTTTTAATACACTTAGCTTAAAATTTGTGTTAGATGGAAATGCTTATTAATTTAGCTCATAGCAATAACAGGAACAGTGTAGGCTACTCTGCAACTGTATAATAACCAGTGACCTACCTAATGCAGAATTGTCACCTTGTTTCTGTCCTGTATATGTCCAGTATCCTCTCAGGAGATTAGTGTTGTGTGAGGTCACCCTCAGTGAGAAGAAGCAAAAAATTATTTCTCTGTATCTGCGCTCCGCTGGGTATAGTGTATTTCTCCAACACTGACTGGTTTGTGCACAAATAACCATGTCTAAACTGTTGTGAACATGGACATGCTGTACCTCATTTGAGCTAAGTTTCTTGTCTGTTCAGTTGCTATTTTACAAACAGAAAGAGCACTTAAAGCACCTGAGCATAATTAGTTAAGATTCCCCATATTCTTTGAACACATTTAGCAATGTTGACTTTTTACCTTCAGAGCAGTCCTGAAGTCATATTATAAATCATATAGTCATCTAAAAATTATATTCCTTTACTCCATAAGGGTTACTAAAAGTGTTTTCTTGAAATATCACCCAGACATTATGGCCTTACAGTACAGTAAAAGTCATATTCATTAAATGTGAATATTAGGGGGATATTATGATTCAGATTCTTTTATTACAGTTGTTTTTATTGTCTTGCATTACTGTTTTGTGACTTCTTTAAGCGATTGTTTTCACTACTACCACATCTAAACGTTTATTCCTTTTCACTTGCAGGTGACCTTAACTGTTGGCTGGATCCAGTTTCAGACTGATCCTCTAGTAATCCCAGCACAGCGAGCAGGTCAGCCTGTGTTATCCATTATTTTTTTAGGTTTAAGCATCTGTGATGTCTGTCACTTTTTTTTTTTTGAACCCAAAAGACAGGGAGAACTGTTTTTTTTCACCATGGTTCACCATACCTACTCTAGGACTGATTATTTTTTTATTGTCTGTCAGCATCAGCATTGCAATTGCTGATCACGCACCATTACTTCATGTTTTTCCCTGGCCTTCCTGGTGTGGAGTTCTGATCCACACCCCCGGTTCAGATTGAAAGCATAGATTGTAAAAAGACCACTATGATGTTAACTACACTATGAAATTAAGTTGTTAGCATAATTTAACAGATCACATATAAAGTTACATGGTCATGGGCTGTCATACATGTTATCCAGCTCTCCACTAACAGTGCAATGATGTTTTATACATCTAAACTCTGAGTCATGATTGGTCAGTCTTCATCTGAAGTTGTGCTTGGTGCTTCACTGTCACTGGTTGGACAGCCATCTTCTTCTGGTATGGACAGCGTGACCCTGACTGTCTGTATGCTATCATAAAATATGGATATAAACAGTCAAAAGCAGTTAGGGAGTAAACTGTTTTTGACTACCTGATTGAGGAGGTGAGCAGTCTGTAATCCTAACAGTGGAGTAACTCTTAACTTCCTTGATAACCCCGCTATTCCCACACACAACACATGCTTGACAAACATAGAAAAAAAAGGCTGCATTGAGAAGAAGTGCTGCATTAAGAAGAAGGGATGTAAATACAAATATTGCTGCATTGAGAGAAACGTGCAATATAATATAGCAATCATTTAAAACAGGGAGCAGGTTTTATTCTCGCTCACAACTTCCATTTTTCACCCATTCCTTTTTACTATAATAATCATTATTTATGACTTTCCTAGAATAAGGAACAATCAAATCCAATGTGTATCTGACTTAGGACAACTAACTGCGTGGCTTCGGACAGACTGTGGGACTGAAAAAGGCCTTATGTTTGCACATTAAGGAGTAAAACATAAACATAATGATGACTTTGCAGGACCACCCAGCCCTATGTGCTAACCAGCGTATAGAAAGCTGGTGGTCCTTTTTCAGAAAATAGACCTACTACCTACCACTACCCAAACCTGAATATTGTAGCGTTCTGGTGTAAAGGAAAACACACTTAAGTATTTCTTGGCTCTTTATTTTGCCAGACTTTTACCTAGGCTACTGTAGGCCATAACCAACGCCAACAAAAATAGAGAAAAAAGCTTTCTGACAGAAACCGAGTTCTTCTCATATCAGCAATGCATAACCCACGCTTACAAAAAAACAAAACAGCAGCAGAAGAAGAACGCTCTCAGGTAACAACCAAGAGTATAATCCAAGTCACTGTCATAGCAACCAAAGTAGACTGGCTCGAGGTGCATTCAAAGACACTAGTAACCCAACTTGAGGTCCATTAACATAACAGTTTGAAACACGCTGACCTGACAACCTCAACTTAACAGACACAGGACAGGTCATTACAATATTTATAAACTAAATTGCCCATCATCAAATCTTTTTGTTCTTAAATTAGATGAGAAATCATGTATACTTAATGAAAACTTCAACAAAGTCAAATAAAATAACATCAAATGTGTTCAAGCTCTTACATCCGTATTTTGTATGAAAATACAACACACTTTAGCCACCTTGCCTGTGTGAAAGTGTTATTGTAATTGTCTAATTGTTGGTGATCAGAGAGGCCATACTCACACAATAGCAGCAACAACTCTGTCAGTTTGCCCCAGGGCAGCTGTGAATACAAGCAAAAAATCTCTTACTGATATTATCCATTCGAATGCAATTTTGTCACATACTCTGCTATCTCCACTTACGTAGCCATTAACAGCAACAAATTTGTATTTTATAGAAGGATTTGTAATTTCTACTGTGATTTAAAGATCCCACATTATGCTAAATCGACTTTTCTGAGCTTTTAACCATGTTCTAACGTTGTTTCTACCTCAAACACATACCCAAAGTTGTGTTTTGTTTCATTCGCGCATGTTTGAGTAATTTATTTAGTTTGAGCTACAGTCCTTTCAACGAGCTGTTTCACGCAATGGCGTCAATATGTGAAATAAACCACACCTCTTCAGGAAGTGCTCCTCCACACTCCTTCAGCCCCTCCCTCCTGCACTGTCAACAAGTGCAGTGCTCTGCAGCTCAGACGCACAAATAAGCATCGCTGCTACTGTGTTAGCTTACTTATCGTCAGCAACATGTATTACTAACAAGTATTACTGCATAGCTCTACATATTGCTAGGCTACTTTATTATAGTTCTTTCAATACACTGCACAACAGCTACCTTAGGAGTCTCCAGGCAGCATACATTCTCAACTTCAGTAGGCATTGTACAGTCATTTCCACATGTGCACCTATAAACAGAAGCAGTTAACACGCGCTATGCTACGGGCTACACCATAGAAACATACACAATAAATAGTTTCTCATTTACCAAGCAGAAACGTCTTGTAGAAGCCTTCGAGGTCTTTGTGTGTGTCTTCGAACTTAGAGTGAGACTCTGGGTCGAAGATATACGGCTCAGTTACTCTCAAAGCCATTGCTGAAAAAGTTTTAACTACGATGTACCGTGTTTACTTCAGTCTGTTTCCAGCGGCGTCCGTGGTCTCAAATAACCCCCGGGACCCCGTCACTGCACTCGTAATTTCTTCAACTTCATGAAAATCCACATGCGGCGTCCGGAAAAAATAGACTCCTTGCGGAAACCTTCCGGAGCTCCGGATCAGGAGACGTAACACACGCAGCTGGTGTAAATGCTTGCACTGACTACAACGGTTTCTATTCCTTGCCGTTCCGTATCTGTTCAGCAGTCAGTGTAAATTGGGCGTTAAAGTGACAGCGCCAAATCAGACTGTTCACTTTGGACTCATGATGAGAGCTCAGCCAAACCGCTTGTATGAGATCATTATTGTGTGTTTCACGTTGCAAAACGTGATATGGTAACCTAAATGTATCCAAAATACACCATACATACATCCAAAATGTTCAAAATAGTATAATATAGGACCTTTAAGGAACAATTTACCCTATTCTGACAAAATATATTTTAAGGCATTTTTTTCAAATTTTCTAAAAAGTTCAATTACATTTATTTATATTTATGAAATATTTTACTAAATAAAGATCTTTTCAATTTTTAATATAGCATTGTAATACTATATTATGTATATGTCATTTCTTTGGCCATTTTCTCTTAATAAGGACAGATTTTTTAATCTATCCCAATGATTAGCTGGAGAGGTTTCACAATATAAGCAGTTAATATTTCCCCACCCCCCTACAATGTCTCTCTTTTAATTTAAAATAATTTTTAATTGTGATTGTTACTTATTCCAGGGAAGTCACATATAATAAATATTATAGTAAAAAGGAATGGATGAAAAATCCATGAAAGTGAAGGAGAGAGTGGGATTTGAACCTGCTGCTGGTAAAAATTTTGTCTTTGCAGCGGTTCTTCTCAATGCAGCTTTTGTATGTTTGTATGTATTGTATTGTAAGCTTGTGTTGTAAACTGGATGCAACCGTTTTCTACATTTGTAGGTTCTGCGTAGTCATATTGAAATTCATGGTGGTTCTGGATATGGGAAATGGACTGTGTAAAGTTGATGCGGAGGTTTTATGAATTCGCAGTGCAATGTTGCATTTGAGAAGTGCAGCATATGTGCTGTGAAACAGTTGCTTGTACTAATGGAGCTATAGCAAAAATTCAGGCTGGAAGACTCCTTCCCTTCACCTCCATGCCTGTCTGAGCCATTCATCGTTTAGCCAGCCTATATTTAAAGCACTCTCTCTTCTATGTCATCCAGCTGTTTAAGCTTGTGCCGCAACTGCTCATGGCCTGCTCACCGCATTTGTTCAGTCCAGTTCAATTGAGTTCAGTTCAGTTCAATTCAATTCAATTCAAGCTCATTATTTTCTAGCAGTCAAAGGCAACTTCTAGATCAGGGGTTGCCAACCTTTTGGAGCCAAAGAGCCACATCTCACCAAAAACAGAAAAATTTACATCTGTTGGGAGCCACAAGAAATACACTGAACCAAAATATAAACACTTTTGTTTTTGCTCCAATTTTTCATGAGCTGAAGTCAAAGATCTAAGACTTTTTCTCTGTACACAAAAGCCCTTTCAAATATTGTTCACAGATCTGTCTAAATCGGTGTTAGTGAGCACTTGTGTGGCATATCAAGATGCTGATTAGACAGCATGATTCTTTAACAGTTGTGCCTTAGGCTGGCCACAATAAAAGGCCACTCTAAAATGTGCAGTTTTACTGTATTAGGGGGGGTCCAAAAACCAGTCAGTATCTGGTGTGACCACCATTTGCCCCACACAGTGCAACAAATCTCCTTCACATAGAGCTGATCAGGTTGTTGGCCTTTGTAATTGTTGTTGTTGTTGGCGCACTCCTCTTCAATGACTGTGCAAAGTTGCTGGATATTGGCAGGAACTGGAACACACTGTTGTATATGCCAATCCAGAGCATCCCAAACATGCTTAATGGGTGACATATTTGGTGAGTATGCTGGCCATGCAAGAACTTGGATGTTTTCAGCTTCCAGGAATTGTGTACAGATCCTTGCAACATGGGGCTGTGCATTAACATGCTGCAACATGGATGAATGGCACAACAATGGGCCTCAGGATCTCGTCACGGTATCTCTGTGCATTCAAAGTGCCATCAATAAAATGCACCTCTATTTGTTGTCCATGACATACGCCTGCCTATAACATAACCCCACTGCCATCATGGGCCACTCTATCCACAACATCATCAGCATGACATCAGCAAACCACTCACCCACATAACACCATACCATGCTGTCCGCCATTTGCCCTGTCCAGTGAAAACCAGGATTAATCCGTGAAGAGAACACCTCTCAAAAGTGCCAGACGACATCGAATGTGAGCATTTTCCCACTCAAGTTACAACTTTAGTTACAATGATGAACTGCAGTCAGGTCAAGACAGCGATGAGGACGACGAGCATGCAGATGAGTTTCCCTGAGAAGGTCTCTGACAGTTTGTGCAGAAATTCTTTGGTTATGCAAACTGATTGTTTCAGCAGCTGGCTGGGTGGCTGTTCTCAGACGATCTTGGAAGTGAAGATGCTGGATGTGGAGGTCCTGGGCTGGTGGTCTGCGGTTGTGAGGCTGGTTGGATGTACTGCCAAATTCTCTGAAATGCCTTTGGAGATGGCTTATGGTAGAGAAATGAACAATCAAGCCACGGGCAACAGCTCTGGTGGACATTCTTGCAGTCAGCAGCCAATTGCACGCTTCCTCTTGCGACATCTGTGGCATTGTGCAGTGTGATAAAACTGCACACTTTAGAGTGGCCTTTAATTGTGGCAAACCTAAGGCAAACCTGTGCAACAATCATGCTGTCTAATCAGCATCTTGATATGCCACACCAGTGAGGTGGATTATCTTGGCAAAGGAGAAGTGCTCATTAACACACATTTAGACAGATTTATGAGCTCTCTGGAGACTGGGGACAGATTATTGTGGCTGCACCACGATGGCAGTGCTATTACACACTGCAGCTGCAGAGTTAGGGGCTGAGATGAACCCTAGCGGACAGTGACCTATCAAAACTCTGAAACACACCCATCCTCTGAATTTGTAGGGTAAAACTAGATGCTATTCTACTGCGAGTTTATAATTGAGCGTATCAACTGTTATGATTTATTGAGGTGCAGGACATGATCGATGATCTGGGAGTGAGGAGGGGGATCAGCCGGTGGGCAGAGAGGACTTTCATGTACTGGCTTCAACAGAGAGATGAGGAAGCTAGGATGGATTTTCATAGAGGCAGGAAATTTCAGTCTAACAACTGTAGGATTGATTATTCTATGAGAGAGACTATGTCCAGTGGTGTTCCATGGAGTCTGAACACATGCTGGACCAACAAATCGGCCATCTCTCGAGCACAAGGTAACTTGGCTAGGGCCACAAAGTGCACTGATTTTGAAAAGCGGTCAACTATGGTTAAAATGATGGTTAAATTACCTTCTGAGACCGGGAGTCCAGAAACAAAATCAAGAGCAATGTGGGACCAAGGGCGACTTGGGACAGGTAGAGGGTGTAGTTGTCCTGCTGGCCCTTGATTGGAGGTCTTACCTCTCGCACAAACTGAACAGGCTGAGACATAGGGTCTGGTATCTCTCTCCATGGTTGGCCACCAGAAATGACGATGGAGGAGAGCAGTTGTTCGTCCAATTCCGGGATGGCATGCGAAGCGGGAAGTATGAACAGACTGAGGGACATACAAACAATTAGGAGGGCCATTACCTGGATCTGGTTCTGTTTCCTGTGCCTCTTTGATCTTGGACTCAATCTCCCAGGAGATGGATGCAACCACGCAGGATGGAGGTAGGATGTTTTCAACCTCGTTGGGTGAGTCTGTGGGAGAGAACTGTCGGGAGAGAGCATCAGGTTTAGTGTTTCTTGACCCAGGCCGATAGGTCAAGGTGAAGTTGAAGCGTCCGAAAGATAGAGCCCAGCAAGCCTGGTGAGAGTTTAGCCGTTTAGCTGACTGGATGTACGAGAGATTCTTATGGTCTGTCCAAACTATAAATGGATGTTCAGAGCCTTCAAAATAGTGCCTCCATTCTTCCAAGGCTAACTTGACTGCAAGAAGTTCACGATCGCCTATGCTGTAATTACTCTCAGCAGGGGACAGACGGTGAGAAAAGAATGCACAGGGGTGCAGTTTCTGGTCCAAGAGTGACCGCTGGGACAGAACAGCTTCCACTTCAGTGTCCGAGGCATCCACTTCTACTATGAATTGACGTGAGGGATCCTTATGAATGAGAACTGTTGCAGAGGTGAAGCACTGCTTGAGGTTCTGAAAAGCCTGCTCGGCACCTGGAGACCACACAAAGGGGCACTTGGAGGAGGTTAACTGGGTTAAAGGACTTGCTACTTGGCTATAGTTCCTAATAAAGCGGTGATAGAAATTTGCAAACCCAAGGAACCTTTGCAACTGTTTGCAATTATCAGGACGAGGCCAATCTGCCACAGCTTGGATCTTTGCGGGGTCTGGCTTCACCTGCCCACTGCCAATTATATAGCCCAAAAAACTCACCGATTGAATGCGAAACTTTTCAGATTTAAGAGCTTATTCTCAAATAGTCTCTGCAGAACTTGGCGAACGTGAGAGATGTGTTCATCTAGAGAACGAGAAAAAAATAAAATGTCATCCAAGTAGACAAACACAAAACGGTTCAGGAAATCACGGAGTACATCGTTGACAAGCGCTTGGAAAACTGCAGGAACATTTGTCAGCCCAAAAGGCATAACTAGATATTCAAAATTCCCAAGTGGAGTGTTAAATGCAGTTTTCCACTCGTCGCCTTCACGGATCCAAGGTGGTAAGCATTTCTCAGGTCTAGTTTGGAAAATATTGTGGCTTCATGCAAGCGGCTGGAAGGCAGAGTTTATGAGAGAAAGAGGATATTTGTTTTTGATGGTTATGTTGTTCAACCCACGATAGTCAATGCATGGACAAAGTGTGTGATCTTTCTTATCCACAAAGAAAAAACCAGCACCCACAGGAGAGGAAGAAGGACGGATAATACCTGCTGCCACTGAATCCGTTACGTATTTCTCCATGGTTTCATGTTCGGGTCGGGACAGGCTTTACAACCGACTAGAGGGCAGTGTAGCTCCAGGAAGAAGGTCAATCGCGGTCGCAATCAATCGCAATCGGTGTGGTGGTAGAGATAGAGCTCGCTCCTTACTAAACACTTCTCCCAGATCTTGATATTCAGCTGGAACGTTGTTCAGGTCAGGAGGTTCAGGAACTGCTTTTGTGGCACCAGATGGGGAAGCGCAGATTTCAAACAAGCAGAATGACAGAAAGTACTCCAACTCAATAATTTGCCATTAATCCAATCAAAATGCGGATTGTGAACTTTAAGCCAGGGATATCCAAGGATTAGTGGTGTGTGCGGAGAGGAAATTAGATTAAAGTGTATCTGTTCCTGATGATTTCCAGATTACATGAGTCTTAATTGCCCTGTGCGGTGTGTTACCATAGCGATGAACCCTCTGTCCAAGGCATTGGCAGTTAAGGGAGTGTCAAGAGGAATTTGTTCCAAACCAGCCTGAAAAGCGAGTTTCAAATCCAAAAAATTCTCTTCAGCACCAGAATCTACTAAAGCTGTGAGAGGCAAAGTAAAATCTTTGAAGCAAATGGTGGCTGGGAGTAACATTTTGGTTCCGGGGCCGGATGAATAAATATTGTGGCTCACCAGTGCCACAATATTCACTGGTGAGTCCCCCCTTTTGGTCAAGAAGGGCAAGCAGCAAGAAACTGGCCTAACTGTCATATATATAGAGACACTCAGTGGATGTTAATTTAGCTCGACCCAGCTGCATGGGTTCGTCTTCAGGGCCTGAAAAAAAGGTATTACCAGGGAAAGATGGTGCTGGTGCGGGCACAGGGAACAAAGCAGTGTTACGGGGAGGAGCACTGCGATGCACCGGTGAAGAAGGAGCATGACGAGTGGCCCTCTCTCGGTGCCATTCACGTAGGCGGTTGTTGATCTTAATTGCTGTGGAGATGAGGGAATCAAGATCATATGAATCATCTTTCGAAGCTAGTTCATCTTTCAATTGCTCTGACAAACCATTCACAAAAACATTCTGGAGAGCTACATCATCCCACCAGGCCTCAGCAGCAAGAGTTCTGAACTCCACAGAAAACTCTGCCACACTATGAGCGCCCTGATGAATGGAGAGTAGTCTCTTGGCGGCTTCTTTCCCCTGAACAGGGTGGTCAAAAACTTTTTTTAGCTCAGACTCAAAATCATCATAATTATTATGAATTGACTGATGAATTGACTCAGAATTAATATAATTAATGAAAAATATTTTTTTTGTAAAAAGAGCAACAAGAGGGGTGCTAAAGAGCTGCATGGGTTCCCGAGCCGATGCCTGTTCTAGAGTCTTACAACTGGTCCTGACTTGTCACCGGATCCGCCGCCAACACTGCAAACCCTGATTCCTCAACTCCATGCCACATGACTCTTGCAGGTCCCTCACCAGGTGTTCATCATTGCTGCCTGATTGTTTGCACCAGCTTTTCCACTTAACTCATGCACTCGAGCATCGCCTCTGTTCGGCTGCAAATCTACAGCCGTCACCTGCTGGCACCCCTATTGCCTACATTCAGGTTCTGCACCAATCAGTTAAGTCTAAACACTGCATTCAAGCTTTAGCTTGAATCCGGCAAGCAAATTTCCGGCTTGTAAATTGGCTTAATTTCATCTCCACACCCATCAGCATTAACGTGCAGCTGCTAAGCTTCATCCCTGTCCTGTTTCGATTTCATCTCCGTCCCTTTTTTTCCCACACCAGCCCCGTAGGAATCGCATCCATGCAGGCACACAGATGAAAGAGATTTATTATTCAGTACGCTGTCACATGTAAACACGCGGCAGAAATACCAACATAGCTTCACACATTACACTATTGCCACAATATCAAGCCTCATGAATTACCCAACCAAAAACAAGTGTTCTATCACTCACCAATGAGTTGCAATGAAGCCTGTTTAGATTTTGGCGTTCCAAAGAAATGTCCCATATTTTCCTGTAAGGTGTATTGCCAACAACGACCACTCTCCTGATGTGTGCTGAGCATTCTGCTTTGTTCTGTCAGGTCCAGGTACAGTCCGGTGCGCGAATCTCTGGTGCTATGGGCTTGTCTGTGCACTCTGCCGCTCCTCCCGTCTCACTTTTTTTATCTATACCTGATGTGATTCATGTTTTAAGCAAAATGCATAGCCCACTAAACAGATATGAAACTGTCTCAGCTCGTGCTTATCTCCAGGCTTGTCATATATTAGCATCTCTAACTTTTCTACGGTCGGTCAAGCTGGTTGATCAAGCCATGTAAAGCAATAAAAGACAAGAGCTGTATGTCTTTAGGATTGGTTCCAAACCCATACTCATGAGAATGTAACTGACTAAGTGAACTAAATTAAATTAACTAAAATTTTTACAATTTTTATAGGCTACACTCCTCTGACACAATCCACTTTTTCAGATACGGCATCACCTATCCTGCCCAAGTATTTCTCCTATTGTCTGCATTCTGCACCCAAGAAGACACATAAACAATGGTGGAACGCAAGAACAAAGCAGAGGCTCGAACAAGACCAAAACATTCAAAAGTGTGGGAGCATTTCACAGAAATAAGCCAGCAAAGCAGTAACATGCAGACTGCGTAAAGCAGAATCGCGGCTGAATAGAACTAATCGCTGACTAATTGGGGTAGGAATTTATTTTTTTTTAAACGCTGATTAGTTGACTATCAAAATAATCATGAATTGCAGCCCTACGTCATACACCCCTTCAATGCCATTCAGTCTATGTTTTCTTTTTCCGTAGGTTTTGGGGGGTACTACCAGGGCCAGTGGTTCTCAAGCAAATGACCAATTTTAATTCCAGCAACTAAGCTCACCGCTCTGCTTGAGAACTATCTCTCTACTGCTGTTCATGACTCCTGAAGGGGCTCCCCTTCAGCCTGGTTTTCAAAGCACTTAAAAATCTGTCCTCCTGCTCTGCAGCATGCCCCCTCATCCCTATTCAGGCCATTCCTTTAGAATAGGTGCTGCCACATCTGCCGCCTCACAATGGACCTCCACAGCATCTTTTCAACTGCTGAGACGTTGGGCCTACTCAGCTTATGCAACCTACATCTGCCCTGACTCTGCATCAGTCGTGGCAGCTCAACGTGCCTTCACTTCACAATAAAGGTATCTTAACTCAGCATATAACTGGAAGTGGTTCTCAGCATTCATTCTTGCCAATCAAATTCTATAATGTTATGCCATTACCTTGCATATCTCCCCTACATCCAACTCGCCGTCTCTGCAATTCTGGCTATTGCGTTTATCTATGCATCTCTCCTATAGCATCTATGCAACTCTGCAACTTTTCCTGTGGCACTGCTGTCAGCATTTTCCTGCAACACTGCAACATATCCTGCTTGCATTGCTGTCGGCCTCTTCATGCAACACTGCAACTTCTCCGCTGGCAACGTGTTGGCCTCCTATGCATCCTATGGCTCACTGTTTAATTCTTTATGTCCGTTCACTACTCCTCGCTGTCTTGGCCTTACTCCCCTGCTCTTTTCTTCTGGTTCTCTCTCCCCATGTAGGGGCAGTATGGCACGTCCAATCTTTTGGGGGGAAGACCTGCAAAGCAACTACTCAGCTCTTCTCCTATCATTCATCGCCGGGGTCTAAGCACCAAAGATGTACTCAAGCACAGTTTATACTATCTCATGTCAACGCATATATTTTGTCTGTTTCTGTTTGAGTCTCTCCAGGTTGAAATGGAGCTATAGCGAAAGTTTAGGCTGGAAGACTCCTCCCCTTCACCTCCCGCTGCTGCCCCTCACAGGCCTGTCTCAGTCAATCATTGCTAAGATAGCCTATATTTAAAGCACCCTCTCTGCTACGTCATCCAGCTGTTTAAACTCGTGCCGCAACCCTCCTCCACCCCATCACCACCTCAGCTGGGGAGCACAGTCATCATCATCTCAGCTTCATCATCACCTTTTCATCTCATCACCACCACCAGTGTCTAGGCCCTGGGCAGAAGACCTGCAAAGCAACTACTCAGCTCTTCTCCTATCATTTATCGCATGATGTCTCAACGTCTGCTGAGGTCTAAGAGCCAAAGATATACTCAACGCATTTATTTTGTTTCTGTTTGAGCAAAGAAAAGGGGGCCCAGATTCCTCCACAGCTTTGTGAAAGACTCATTGCCAGTTACCTCAAATGCTTGATTGCAGTTATTGCTGCTGAGGGTGGCACTACCAGTTATTAGTTTTAGGGAGCTACCTTTTCACATAGAGCTAGGTAAGCTAAGTAATTATTTTAAAAAAGCTCATCTAAGCCTAGATTAGCTTTTTTAAAATCATTACTTAAGAACTGCATTTTGTGTTAACTTGAGTTATCTTACCGTATTTTCCGGACTATAAGCCGCTACTTTTTTCCCACGCTTTGAACCATGCGGCTTATACAGAGATGCGGCTTTTCTATGAATTTTTCTTCAGTCCTCAGGGGGGCGCTCTAGCAGGAAGTGCAAAAACGAGACAGGCAGCAGTAGTCAGTGCAAACAAGAAAGCGCCAGTTTTTATTCTTAGCATATGCAACCCAAGACGCACAACAGCAAAATACGGTAATATTTTTACATCCTCACCCCCTCATAATAGAATATCTTATTTCTCAGCCTGGATATCGGCAGCTTATAGTCCGGTGCGGCTTATATGTGACAAAATATATATTTCTTTTAAATTTTAGTGGGTGCGGCTTATATTTAGGTGCGCTCTATAGTCCGGAAAATACGGTAGTTTAATATCTAAAATTTGTTTGATGATCTGAAACATTTAAGTGTGACAAATGTGCAAAAAAATAAGAAATCAGAAAAAATTTCATGGCACTGTAAGTCTTTTACTGAACCCTGATTGCAAAAAAGGATAAAGATCTGACTGATTATGCTTCTTACAGACCCATCTCTCTCTTGAACACAGATGGATAACATTCTCCCAAATATCAAATTGAAAGGTCAGATTGTATTTACTAGAGGCAGACAATACTTCTTTAACATTCAGCTTTAACTTGCTAGCTGCTCTTGGCAAAATGCTGGTTTTCCAGTCCCTACCATGTCTATTATTCCCTGCTCGTTTTTTCAGTAGTTAAACTCAATTATTTCTTCTTATTTATGGCAGGGTAACAGGGTGCGTAGCAGGCATGTAGTTACACGGGTACTATTTGTTGTTCTAAAGTACACAAAAAGCAGCTGGTCACTGTGTGATGTTGCTTCGTGCCAACGGCTGTCTCAGTCTGCAGCGGGAGGGGCTGGGCTGCATGCACAGTGCTTGTGAGTGTTGCAGCTGTGGCAGGACCCCTCCCTCTCTCAAAGCACCATGTGGGGTAAGTCATCTACCTGTCAATCAACATGTAGCTTAGTTATGACAAAGTGAGTTCCAAGTCCCACCTCTCTCCAAATACTGCTTTGTGATGTGTTATTGGATCATTCATGCTCGCATGTGATTTGCTGGAGCTGGGAACAGTACTTCCCAAACAAAGGAGGAACAGTAAACAGTTGGAGTGGCACTGTGCAAGAAGAGGTGAGCATAGAGCTAAGATCTTAAGCCCGAGCCCGAGTCAGAGCCCGACCCGGCCCGAAATTCGGGTCGAGTCGGGCCTAAAATGTCAATCATTACGTTCGGGTCGGGTCGGGCCGGGCTTCTCTCTCGCTGACTTTTTTTTAATAAATATATGTTTATAAAAATGTATACTAAAACGATGTGTGGATACTATACTTGTTATAAATAAATAATTTGGATAAAACAGAGAAGGCGCTGTAAGGTAATTGCTATATAACTACTAAACAGGAAGCGCAGAGCCAGAGCACGCATTGCGAACGTGTCGTGAATGTAATCTTCCCTCCGCAAGTCCGCATCTATTTTGACCAGGTATCCACGATATGGAGCAGCAAGAAGTCAAGGATAAACTTAAGACAGGGGAACTGAAAAGGCAAACACGCACCGCTGGTAAGAGTGAAGTGTGGAAAAGCTTCAAATTGATAGTGGAAAATGATACAGAAACTTGTGTGGGCTTCGCTGAATGTAGTCAATGTGGCGCTTTGCTTTCATATGAGAGCAAAAAGACTGGCACCTCGACGCTGAGCGAGTGCGCATCAAGATCTCTCTTTCACTCTCTTTGTTTGGCCTCTTATTCTGTGTTCCAGCTTTATTTCGTTGTGCAAATGCATTTATCATGATCATAAAAATATGTAGATTATTTTAACCTTAAGAAATCTTGCGTTTTTTTCTGCCAAAAATACTATGGGATAAATTGAAATTTTGGGTTTGCTTCGGGCTCGGGCCTGCAAATCAAGTTAATTGTTCGGGCTCGGGCTGGGTCGGGCTTTAATGCCCGCGGGCCTGGGTCGGGTCGGGCTGGATTTTTTAGGCCCGATCTTACCTCTAGGTGAGCAGCCTTAAGCTAGAGAAGGTCTGTCTCTGAGCATTTATATGGCAATAACTTCTTTATATCTGTGTGTGATGAACGTTAGAGAGTTGTTAGTTGGTGATGGAAACTCAAACAATGTAAGGCTGAGGGAACAAAAAGTGTATTGGATGGTTTAAAACACAGTCACTAACTGTGACAACAACCATAGTCTGTTAGCAGCCATTGCCCTGCCTTTATGCGTGGTATTTGCAGTAGCCTATAATTATTTCCAATAATTACAACCTGCGTTATCTGAATATTTTCACTGTATGATATCAATGCTTATAACACTTTTATCATTTCAATTACTATATTACATGTATGTTACATTAAAGACATAACATGCAGAATTTCCAGAAAAATTCCTGGCACATTGTAATTACCTTTCATTCCCTTTGGTAAAAGAGTGATGATGTGTCAATAGCATCTTCCACATCCTCCTTACATCCATAATAATCCTTTGTTTCCATAAACGGGAGGTTTTTACCCCTGTAGCTCTAAGCCAATAGCAGCATAACTACATTAGCCACAAATTGTTTAATGAAGGACAGGACTTACTCAGCTCTTACTTATAGAGTGATGAGCTGAAAGGGACAATGAAAGACTATGCCAGGTTTGTTCACAAGCATTCAAATTCGGGCAATACAGCTAATTCTCCAGTTACAAAACCCAAGACATTTTTCCCACTGAGTAGACTTTATGTCATTACATTACTTTATGTCATTACGCCAATATGATGTTCGCCCATATAAGATTCAATTATTAAATTAATAGGTGAAAATAAAATCCAGAATCCACTTGAGTTTTTTTTTTTTTTACCCATAATTGATAAAAACCTGTGTTTTATACTGCAACAAATAGTTGTTATAATTCAACAAAATTTTCAAATCTTAAACTATACTGAGGAGGATTAAATAATTGTGTTGGTTATGTCAAATATTCAAGTGTGCTGATTCGTTTTCTGGTTGCATCTGATATCTAATAAAAAGATTTTATATACAGCATAAATGAGTGAGATATTCATCATCCCTATGGACACACCACTTGGCAGATCTGATTGCGGTTTGGAACTCCTCATCTTGACATTAAAGAGAAGCTCTTTGGTGATTTTGAACTAGAATTAGAGGAACATATTCAGGTTCATAATAATGTATAAATGAGCAAGTTTTTTCAAACTTCATTGGACGTGACTATCTAAGGTTTCTAGGACTATCAGCTACCTCTTAATGATAACTTTTAATTTAGAAACCAAATCTCAAGCAAAATCACCAGAGTGACCCCCACAGAATGCAACAAGGGTTACAGTCACAACGGTTAGGCAAACTTTCATGACTCATGTTGCAGGCTTGTGTGGGTATTGAGCTGGTCCAGTTCCACAGCCACAGCGCAAACTGCATTGTTACTCCTGGATTGCCCAGGATCTTGGCAAAGACTTTATGGTGGAGGCTCAGTGGTTTTATCCCCTTTAGTTGGATCACACCCTCCCTTTATATATAAACTTCATGCACTATTCTTCAAGAGGTTAAAAAGCTTTAATATGTGACATAAAATGTGTCAAATGGAGCTTAGCGAAAATTCAGGCTGGAAGACTATTCCCCCTCACCTCCCGCCACTGCTCATCACATGCCTTGTTCAGCCTATCATCGCTAAGCCGCCTATATTTAAAGCATCCTCTCTGCTACATCATCCAGCTGTTTAAGCTTATGCCGCAAGTGTGCAGCGCCATACTATAAACGCCTTATGTATTACGACGTTGCTTCACGTATCTTGCAGTCAACTCTATCAGCGCTACATCGTGGCGCACAGGACTCAGATCTGGGTATCAGCACGTATAAGCGCTTGAGCCAAGCACAATATCACACAGGGCAAAAATGTACACATAGCCATATAAGTGTTCTATCACTCGCCCACGAGTTGCAATGAAGTATATTTAGATTTCTGCATTCCATAAAAACGTCCTGTATTTCCGGGTAAGGTTGCATTGTCCACCACTACCGCTTTCTGCTTTCGTCTGAATCAGGTACAGTCTGGCATGTTATTCTCCGGTGCTACGGGCCTTTCGTGCGCTCCGCCGCTCTTCCAGTCGCTTTCCTCGTTCTCCCGTCTGGTATAATCCAAATACACACTCGTCAAACACCCGGGTCTATGCAACCCGCTGATCTATCAATACCTGGTGTAATTCCTGTTTAAGCAAATGCATTGCCTACTAATCAGGGGTAAAACTGCCTCAGCACGAACTCATCTCCAGGCTTTTCTCATATCATGACATCACTTTCAGTTTCAGTCGAGCTGTTCGTCCAAACCATGTAAAGCATGAGTCAGTAGCTGTACTTTGATTGGTTCTGAACCCAAATGGAAAATGCAATTGACTAAGAACTAATAAAACAATAAATAAATAAATAAATAAATAAATAACAACAACAACAACAAACATGACTGCAGTTGAGTTTCATGCATCATAAGCAGTCGCACTCTGGGTTATCTAATCCTTTTACAATGAAATACTAATACGCTCACTTCTCTGACGCAATCCATTTTCACAGATACGGCATTCCCTATCTGATGTCAAAACTATCAGTCCTGCACAAGTTTAGAGTTTCTTGTCATCACACTGGATTCTGTTCAATGAAAGCCTCACTTCCAAACAATAAACTGCAGCACATACGGCAATTAGTCATTGCTACTTAGCTGTTAAGTCATTATCCAAACAGCAGCCACCGTAGCTTCTAGGCCACCTTAATCTCGCCATGCCCATTATTCCACAAAAATTTGTTAAAAGTGCCTGGTAAATGTTGAGGATAAATTCTGATTTCTTGGTTCAGGCCTTGTTTGGAAGGAGCTGTTATCATCAGTGTTTCTGCAGGAGACTAGACTTAACTTCAGTGTTTTTTGAGTCATTTTCTCAGGTGTCAATAACATGTTGAGCCAGGCCTGGTTTTAGAACAAAATGGAAAGAGTAGATCGTAAACAGAGGATGATATAACTGTTACGGTGGCATATATTTGACATATTTTTGCTTATAGTTTAAATATGTCTTTTTATTAAGCGTGAGTTGACTGTGTTGGCCCGGCCCTCCACAAGAGTCCCAGGTTCTAATGTGGCCCTCGGAGAAAAATAATTGCCCACCCCTGCTCTACACCCATGACTGCAGCCCCACCCACTCCAGCAACATCATCACCAAATTTGCTGATGACACCACTGAGGTGGGGCTCACAGAGACAAACAGATTAAAAAACAGCTTTTAACCAAGAGCCATTATCAGCTTAAATGCTGCTTTGTCTTTTTAAGTGCAATATCTTTTACTTTCTTGTGCAACTTTAGGGAGTCGTGCAATAGCTGAATGTGATGGATGTGTGTGTTTTTAACTGATAGCCTTAATCTTTTTACCTTTTTAACAGTACTTTTATTTATTTCTTTATTTAGTTTTATCTGCACTGATGGTTTGCTTTTCAATTTCGTTGTACAATGTACATGACAATAAAGTTAATCTATTCTATTCTATTCTATGAAAGGAATGGCGTCTCGTTCTTCCACAATGTCATCTTAGACTCTCGCCGTTCAGTTTTACGGATGCAGCCCTGTCATTAGGTTTGGGGGGGTACTCCCAGTGGTTCGGAGCAATGGCAGATTTCAATTCCAGCTAATGGGTCTCTACTCTCTCAGTTTTCTGAGAAAGTGAATTCATTTTCCATTCCAACGTTTGTCCCAGTAAAAGTCATTGCCTTCTCAGATTTGTATTTTCATCCTATATTATTCATTTTAAACATTAAAAAAAAAAGGAGCTTGCAATATCATTATTGCCCACATTTCCATCCGATTTTGTCCATTCAATGGCATGCAAAATTTGAATGCCTGCATTAACTATCGCGTCATTCTACAGTTGCTCATTTTCTTCCTCTGCATCTCTCTGCTTCCCTGCATCTCTCCAGCCTTTCCTATCGACCTCTTCTGCAGGCGTCAGTCGGCATTTTTCGCAACCTGTCCTGCTGGCACCGCTGCCGGCCTTTCCTAGCAATCTGTGCTGATGGTGACGATTGGCATTCCTTACAACCTTTCCTGCTGGCATAGCTGCCAGCACTTCCTATCAACCTCTCCTGCTGGCATTGATCGGAATTCCTAACAATCTCTTCTGCTGGCATTGGTCGGCATTTCTCACAACCTCTCCTGCCGGGGTCGGTCGGCATTTTGAAGCCAGCATCTCTCGCAACCTTTTCTGCTGGAGTCAGCTGGCATTTCTCGCAACCTCTCCTGCTGGTGTTGTTTGGCATTTCTTGAAAACTTTACTGCTGGCTCAGCCACCAGCCTTCCTATCAAACTTTCTATGGGGTCAGTCAGCTATTTCTCGCATCTTTTCTTCCTGGCGCAGCAGCCAGCCTTTCCTAGCACTCCAGCACTTGCACTCTACCTGCAGGCCTCTCTGGCATATGCAGACCTCTAAGCTTCTTTCGACTCACTGCTCCTCTCTCAGCGTTCTCTATCCCCTGTTCTTTGGCTTACTCTCCGGCTTCTGTTCTGGTTCTAACTCCCCGCGCAGGGACATTTCGGCATGCCCTTTCTTTTGGGTGGAAGAACTGCAAGCATCTACTCAGCTCTTCTCCTATCTCACATCATGTGACATTGTAACGTCTGCTGGGCTCTAAGCACCAAAGATGCACAATTATACTTTCAATAAATCTCATGTCATAGCATATTTTGTGTCTTTTTCTGTTTGAATCTCTCCAGATTGAAATGGAGCTTAGCGAAAATTCAGGCTGGAAAACTGCTGACCTTCACCTCCCGCCGCTGCTCATCACATGCCTGGCTCAGCCTATCATCACTAAGACGCCTACATTTAAAGCATCCTCTCTGCTACGTCATTCAGCTGTTTAAGCTTGTGCACCCCCCCTTCACCCCATCACCACCTCAGTGGGAAGTACACTCATCATCATCCCATCTTCAGCATCACTTACCTCTTCACCTCATCACCACCAGCAGTGTCTAGGCCACATTACACATTACGTGACATTGTTTCACCTGCCGGGGTCTAAGTGCCAAAGATACACTCAGCACAATTATACTTTCAGTAAATCAATGCATATTTTGTGTCTTTTTCTGTTTGAGTCTCTCCAGGTTTAAATGTTTTTATGACTATTTATATTCAAAGTTATCTATTGACAGGTGCAGATTTACATTTCAGTGTTGGCAAATGCTAATGCTAATGAACTTTAGAATTAGATATAAACCACACACAACAATATTTGGTGCTTATTCATCTGCAAGTATGATTATTTTATGTTTTTTTTGTGTGTGTTTTTGTGAGCTGCCTGGATCACAGTGGAAAATTACTCAGTACATCAACCAGATCCATGTTGGTCCTATTTTCTTTTGTTTGTTTGTTTTGTTTTTTTTCCCAGGGCTTCATCACAACATTTGACATTTTTATGAAATGATAATACCAAGGGGACATTTACACGAGAATGCTGCTCAGGAATATGGTATGGACTGGAAGTACCTAAGTCCAAGTGCACCACCTCTCCAAAGGTGGTGGAGAACAATCAAGCCAAGATCCTGTGGGACTTCCCGGTTTAGACAGATAAACAGGTGATGCCCTACCAAACATAGAGGTGGTGGTCAAACAGCAGAAGGAGGCCTTAGTGAAAGATGTAGCAATCCCCAGTGATGGCAACTTCAGGAAGAAAAAACACAAGAAGCTTCAGAAATACCAAGGGCTTATATATATTCAGTTCAATTCAATTTAACTTCATTCATCTCCAAGGGGAAATTTGGCTTCTAGGTCTCTTCAAATTAATTCCTTCATACTTCTGATTGATTGCACAGTCTTAAGGCAGAAGGAGTTCTTGTGGTGTTCCGTCCTGGGGCTCACTGATCTCAGACACTCACTGGCTGCCCTCTGTTGTTCAAAAGCCAAAGGCAGGGGATGGTCCAGTGTACACTGACCTGATAGAGACGGTATTAGGTGCTGGGTCTGTTTCTGGAAACAGTTTAACTGATGATGTTACAAGACAGAATCTGTAACAGCTGTTGGAATGTAAACTGTAACTGCGATGACGTGTGAAGACAGCCATTCCCACTGCCAAAGCCCCACATCCTGACAGCAGATCCATGTTCTAGATTCCGCCATCAGTAGCTCACATACAGAGCAAGCCCTTCTCCCTTACAACCCCCAATAGAGAAATCTCTATCTGCTCTTGGTGTAAATCCAAATGAGGTACACAAATGAATGCAGAATGTTGTCTAACCAGGAGTGAAAAGTAACCACTGCACTCATGAAAGGATTTGTTGTTTTTCAGAAGAGCCACTAGTTCAATCTTATTTCTCATGGAGTTCACATTTCCCATTTAAATCCTTAGCAACAGTTTGTACCTCTGCTTCTTTTTCCTCCTTTGCTTCTCAGCTCTGCAGCCTCCTCATCCTCTCCATATGCCTTCTGAACCAGATGACCAACACCACAGACACTCCTTAGCAAGACATGACCCTATGGCTCATTTTGATATTCTGCACACTGTGAAAACAACCTTAAAAACATACACGGACAGACAACCATTCTCTTTATACATTAATTTACTAAATTTACTAAATACTAGATTCAACAATTCACCTATACATGCTTGTTTTGCACAGTGGGAGGAAGCCGCAGTACCGGCAGAGAGCCCATGGTAGCACAAGGAGAACATGCACAGAAGGCCATCATGGGCCAGCTGGCTTTCTTGCTGAGAGACTGAAGTGCTGATTTACTGGCTTTGTCCCAACTGAGAGGAGCCCATAGGAGCACTCACCTCATGGATAGTCTATTCCATGACTTGCAAATGAGAAAGCCATTTTGCTTTAGAGGAGCTGTGGATAGCTTCTATGGCAGACTCTTCCTTGCTTGATTAATGAAATTGATTTTTTTTCTCTCGCACTGAGCTATAGGCAGGGATGGAATGAGATGAAGTTCAGCAAACTGCCCATTTCAGCAGCAGGGTTAGCACTTATCGACTGTTAGTATATATCACTATTGCACACATCTTCACCACTTTCCACTCATAGCATACACATATTAAAGCTGGACTGATTTTTCCTCTTAATTTACAACTTAAGATTGGTCTTGAAACTGCTCTTTAGACTACTTTTTACAGTTTCTCATTGACTTGCTTTGGCTCAATTCTTCTTGAAGTATTTCTCAGAACATCTCATTCATTAGCTCCATTTGTATATACATTGGCAGGGTGTTCCTTATGTTGTAATTCTATATTAATGCAATGTTAATGAAGGACTTCCTTTTTCAGCTCCTAGCTGAAAAATTTGGTACAAATATTGCTGAATGCGGGCCATTGTTTTGTGATGCACAAACAACAATTCTGCACAAAAATATCTTGTGTATGGTTGACTGAACAAAAGCTGAACTGAATCTGACGTAAGACTAACTGATGGGTTCCAATTCTCCTCTTCAGTCCCCTGGCAGAGACTTTTCCAGGGAGCTGTAGTTGTCATACAGCCTCTGGTTCACTCTGTTAGTGAAGGCCTTCTTCACCCTGGGCCCCACAAACCAGTCCGGCATTATAGGATGTTTTTGTTTTGTTTTTTTCAGATGACAGCATCACCTCTGAGGTCCAACACTAGCAGAAAGTTAAACTCTGAGTTTTCATTTACTTGGTACTTTTGAAATTAAATTCATTTTTTAAATGTGACCCAAATAATGTTTCATGAAATTACTGAAAACTAAATTGTGTCAGAGTCAGTAATGATAATATTAGTGCTGATATTCCCAGTGATCCCAGGGATATAAAACTAAAATTAAAACTGCAAGCAGAGATACAGGGCCCTCGCCTCGACCGTGGAAAGCATGCATCAGTGACTTCTTTTGCATCACAGAGCATAGCTCCAATAGAGTTTTGTCTTGTTGGATCAGATTTTTGCTGATAATCCAATGTGTAATATGTGTACCAAATTTAATTGGCGATGTCAAACTAAATGTTTGTTTTGGAAAGTTACAGGAGTTTTTGTGATCTCCAAATTTGCCACTTATTTACTGGCTTACCTCGGCCAAACCTGAAAGCTAATAAGAATGTTTTTTATAACTTTGATGGCAAATGTGTCTACCTGATGTGATCTAATTTTGGAGCCTGTTGGATAAAAAACCTAGGAGGAATTTCTTAAAATACAAGGGTAAAATATGGGGGGGGTTCATACATTCAAACCAAAATTGCCACTGTCCTGTTGGAGATAGGATATTCTGGATGTATGTACCAAAATTTTATTTGGATACAAGAAACTAAATTTTTCACTTCCAATGTACTTTTTTTTCACCAATTTGGCGTGGCCATCATTGGCTTTTTTGTTCAGCATCTGTTAAAGGATATGTGCACCAAATTTCATTTTTGTAGGACAAACTATATTTTTTACATTCCATTTACTCAAAAAATTGGGGCATGGCTATCGCAACACTGCTGTAGAAAAGGCGTGGTCACCAGCAGCTTTTTTGTTTGCTATGTCAGTGAGGATAAATTTACCTACTTTCATTTGTCTAGAATAATCAAATTATGGTCCTTTTTTAAAGCTAGAGGTGTTATTTATGTATCATTGTGTTCAGGTAGTGGGGGCAAAGAAATAGGTCATGGATCCAAACAAATACAAAAATGTTTGGGAAAGTTACAGTTGTTTTTATGCTCCACAAAATGGCTGTCTTTTTTGTGGGCTCACCACAGCCACACCCAAAAACTTATAATTATTTTCATAACTTTTGATGGCAGATATTTATGGATGAATTTGACCTAGGCTTTCGGATGAAAATCCCAGCAGGAGTTTGTTAAAATATGTGGCAATATTTAGGAGGGTTACACACTGAAGCCAGAATGGGAGCATTTTTAAAGATGGTGGTTTTGTTAATATATCATTGTGTATATGTCATGAATGTGCACAAACACTCCATTGGTTCAAACCCAATCTGACAATGTATGTGAGAGTTACAGGAGTTTTAATGATAATGATAATGATAATAATATTATATAATTTTTTTAAACACTAAAATGGCTGTATGGAAGTGCGGCACCCTAAAGTTAATAACAATTATATTTATTACTTTTAATGACACATGTGTCTGGATGATATGGACCAAGTTTGGAGCCTATTGGATGAAAACTCTAGGATGAGTTAATCAGAGTATGAGGGCTTTAGGGGTCATGCCTTCAGACCATAATGTAATTTTCTGTATTGTAATGTCATGTTCTTCAAGCTTTTACAATCCACCCCGAGCAAACTTATTGGTCTGTAAGATGTACAAAGATCTGGGGGCCTGTTCTTCTTTAGAATTAGGGAGTTATGAGCCAGATTTAGCGTATGTGGAATTGTACCACTCAGATTCCATATACATGTTTTTACATCCTGTTTAGCCATCTTTTTGTAGAATTCAGGCCCAAACCTATCAGTGCCTTGAACCTCCCACTTTATAAGGAAGAACAGTCCCCAGGGGCCGGTATTTCAAAACTATTAATCCTCCTGGATAGGATTAAATTCTGATCTGATCCTAAAAACAGCTATTTCAAAGCAAATCTGATCCTGAAGATTCAGATCCAGATTTGGGAATCCAATCCTGCCTTTGATCCGGATTAAATGCTGCTTTTGAGTATTTCGAAACTTTAGTGGGAAGTCTGATTTGATGCTTAAAATCAGGATCATTCTGATCCCACCTCAGAGGTAGATTTGAGGGAGATTGCACATAAAGGTTTGAATACCTGAAGTGTTAAACTTAAAAATTATTTTGCGATTTGTCTAAAATATATATTATATATAATGTAAATGTAAAAAAAAAAAAAAAATTAAATGTAAATAACAAGAATTCTAATTATTGGGTCAATCGATGGCATGAAGAAATAGCATGTAAAGTGACTTATTTCACCTCAACCTCAAAAAAAAAAAAAAAAAAAAAAAGATAGAGGCTAGGTAAAGATAGAGTTGGTCAATGAGAAAGAAATATTCAAATAAAATGCCAACACTACTTAAAGATTCAAATGAAACAACCAGAAACAAAACGTCAATGTTTTAACTGTTTTTCCAACAACTGAATTCTTAATTTAACTTCTTGTTTAAGCAGTGTCAATTTAATTTGTTCATTAGTTAGAATTATTTGTTACTGAGCCCATTCTGTTTCCACCTTTAATAAGTCGTTGTAAGCATCATCTTTCTCAGCTTGCCTCTAGCGCTTGCGTGGTGGTGCTGCTGGTGGTACTGCTTGTGGTGGTGGTGGTGTAGCTGGCGGTCTCCCCACCTCTTCCAAAACAAGGCTCCGACTTGTGCAGGGCTCTTCAAATCCAGCCTCCACAAGGATGATGTTGATAGTTTCAGCCGACAGGTTCAGTGGTTTAGTGGGATAAACTGATTCCCCTGCACCAGCAGGCAGGATACCAAACAAGGCTTGAGAACTCTCACCTCCAATTATGTCCAAAACAGTGTTGGTGAATTCCCCACGTTTTATGGCCTTGTTTCTTGTTTGAGGGTTTTTTGCCTCTGAATAGTCCTTGGTGGCTTTTTGTTTTAGGTTTTTCCACCTAAGCCGTACCTGGTCCACAGTCCTCCGTTGGCCACCAGTGGCATTAACCTGCCTGGTTATTTCAGCCCATATTTCATTTTTGACTTTTGTTGACAGAGAACTCTGTCCAGGGCCACTAAATCCTCCAAAAAGTGCCTTAAAAATTTATACGAACACCTTCTAGAAGTGCAGTTGTCTCTGCTGAGGTAAAATGGCTTCATTTGTTCTTCTCCACTGAGGAAGGCCTTTTATACCTTAAAGCTAAATTGAAAGCAGGTGTGAAAGCACAGGCTTAAAAACTGGGCTCATTAAGGTCATGACTTTTGCTTCTGCAACATGACATCCATGGTACATGTTCACCGGGACTGTCAGAGACGATACAAGCCTTGTCAGTATGTTGAAAGATCTAATCTTATTGAGCAGTACTCAGATGATGAGCTTTATGCATGTTATAGATTTAGAAGAGAGGACATTTTATTTATATGTGATATTCTACGCCCACATCTACAATGTCCTACTAGGAGTCATGTCTTGACTGTGAAGGAGCAGGTGCTTATTGCCCTACGTTTCTTTGCTTGTGGCTCTTTTTATGAAGTTATTGCAGATGGCTTGGCTGTGACAAAGTCTACCGTGGGACATGTGATGCATTCAGTGGCATCAGCCACTAATGAATCAATATGTAAGATTTCCAGATAATGAAGAAGAAATATCTCGAACTAAGAGAAAGTTCTTTTCAGTTGCCAGGAAGCCTAACCATATTGGTGTCATTGACTGCACACATATATATTCAGGCACTCCATGAAAGAGAATGGGAATTTGTTAACAGAAAGAGACGCGACAGTATTAATGTGCAGCTCATAGGAAATAATTGTGTTGTGAGATGGCTTGGTTCTGTACATGATGCACGGATTTTAAGAGAAAGTCATCTGTACAGAGGATTTCAACAAACTCCTCCAGATGGTATCCTTCTGAGTGACAGTGGCTACCAACTTCTATGTTGGCTTATGACCCCCTTTGCTACTGTAACATGTGACTCACAGCAGAGGTACAACAATCCCCACAGTGCAACAAGGGGAATGATTTGCGTATCTACAAAACGTAGATTTGCCTGCTTGAAATATCTTCGTGTGGAGCCGAAGCAAACCTGCAATATAATATGTGCCTGTATTGTTCTTCACAACACTGTGCAAATGAGACGAGTTCCACCTAATGAAGAAATCCTGGACAGACCTCCACTTCAGACTGATCAAGCTGATGAACCAGCAGGAAGAGCAATTAGAAATGCCATGGTTAATATGTATTTCTCATAATTGGTTATTGCTCATCACATTTAACAGTTTATTAATTCTACTATGTTTAAATGGTGGCATCAAAGTTTGTGATGAATGATAATGATTAGGTCTGGTGCTTTTGTTTGAGAAAAATCAGTCAAATGTATTCATTTGTCAACAGTCAAATGTTGATACTTTATTTATTATAATCGATATACACTGCCTTGTGAGTAAATGCATTAAAATGTGGATCACTACATACAGACGTAGCTTGTTTGCTAACTTGTTAGCTCATTAACACTGAAGTCAATGTAGTAGTGTTAGCTTGCGTTAGCGCAACCACGGCTTTGTTTTACTTCGCCACGCTCTTCTTTCGACTTTGTGCTGATTTAAGTAGTTTGTTAAGTCAATATAATAATTACGCTCCATTTCCTGTTTCCTGTCTGTGATCCAGGCGGGATGGATTTGGTTTTTCCGATCTGTGGGGATTAGGATCACTCTGATCCAATCCGGCAAAGTTGTGAAATACCGGGATATATCGGGTTGATCCATGGATGAGGGTAGGGAGATTTGGTAATCCGGATCATTATGATCTGGATTACAAGTTTGAAATACCGGCCCCAGAACTTCCCAGGCGCTTATGGGCCTGCACAAGTCCGCTCTGGATTCCTCAGGTAACACAGGAAGATGGATTTTTGCCTGAGAACTGCAGTGCTCTGACACTGACATAAATATAATTCTCTGTAGAATTCTTTAGAATTTTACATATCTGTTTAGCATAAAATATAGCTGTTTCAGCTTTCTGGGTAAGCAGTTGATTTTTTAAGCACAGGTATGCATGAGGAGCTTTTAAAGTCTCCTTGCCACTGTAAAAAAAAAATTATGGAGCCTCTAAGGAAAGCCTTGCCCTCCTCCCGTACAGTACGGTCCAGTCAAAAACTGATCAAGGAAAAAAAAAAAAATCTATTCTAGAAAAAAGGATGATGAGGACGTAAGCAAAATGTGAAATCTTTTAGGCTGTTGAAATGACCAAGATCTTAACAAAGCTCCAATTTAACCTTGGCCATTTTTGAGGACAGTTGACTCGTTATGTAACGTATTGGACACCTGACACAATCCAGAGTAAGTAAGCAAAAAAAGACCCATTATCAAGAGTAAATTGTATCCTAATATACTTTTTACCCATGGACTAGCCATCAAACTAACCCTAAAATGTGAACGCAAGAAGTGGTGGTATTATGGAAACACGTGCAGCCAAAAGAATTCTCGAAAACCTGGGAAAAAAAGAAACACCTACATGTCCCACCTGGGCTCCCACCCCACAAAGTTGTGACATGACTACATCTCCCACAGTGACGCCAGTTATGAAGTAAAAAGTTTATACATTTAAAAGAACAGAACTTCAGGTCACCCTCAGGAGAGTGGTCATTATATTATATATATTAAATTTTAATGAGAAATACAGGATGTTTCTTCAGAAAAAGACAAAAATGTAAATGATTTCATTTGCAATGAATGGGTGCGTGAACATGCATGCTTTTTCCAAAGAGGCAATGTGTGCAACACATGAGGCATGTTTGTTTTGCTATAGTGTTGTGTGTGCATCATGTGTCACTAGGCAGGCTTCTTTAAGCATATTTAAGTTTGCTTATTGCTGCGTGGCTCATTTGCATAATTAACAAGGAAAAGCAAAGTCACTGACTAACTCAGCAAGAAACAACAGGGGAAGTTAAGTTGATACACAGCAGCTTAATAAAACAACACATCCCAATAGACTACAACAAGCACACCTTATTCTCCACAGAGCACTAGTTTAACAAAGTCCACAAACAGGACGAATTTAGAGAAATAATCCAAGACAAGACAGGTAAGTTGAAAAAACTTTACTAGGTTTGAGGCAAACAAATCCAAAAGGGTAAGGAAAAGGCAGGTCACAATCCAATATCAATGGCCATACACAGAGAAGAAGCACCGGAAAAATAGCTGGAACGCTTGACAAAGGTAGCAAGACGAACATTCCTGACAGAGGTCGGTAAGACACTAAACAAAGCCCACAGTGAACATTACACAACAGAGAGTGTGCATGTAATAAAAAGACAGTAACATCTCCAACATACGGTCTATAAGTCTATAATCCACTCATGGTCCTGGTCTTGATCCAGCCAAATAGTCCACCAAAGCCACGTCCTTTCCAATTACTAATAAGCATTAATTATACATAGAGATCAATTCTTTAAGCAAATGCCTTACTTGTACTTATGCAAATGAACCATATCAAATTTACATTAAAATACAAAATTAAAATTAAAGCCCCATTAGTCTATACATAAACTGCTGTGGCATCTCTATGTCGTGTTACTTAAGGTTGTTCAGTTCCTGAAATAACTGAGCGCTACTTTTATCCAGTACGTGTGCTCTCAAGAATCGCTTTAGCTCGGCTACAGTAAGGCTATCTTTGGTGACAAGTCTTTATAAAATCTCAGCTTGATTATCTTAAACACTGTTCTAATAATCTCAGCCTCTATGAACCCTTCACTTAACCCTCCATCAATTTGTTTACACAAATTACTGTTACTCAAATCAGAATCAAAATCTGAGATCTGACCACCATGAATTTTGTCTTTTCTACATAGTAGCAGTGATGTAAAATCAGACAGTTTCACTAAACCAGTTACTTGGTCTTGAACTACTGTTGTTGGTGCTGGCTCTCTTTTGTTTCTACTGATTCTGCAGCAGTCTAAGTGGTCACAGGTGCTATAATAACTGGTTCACTGATCATGAATCAGAATCCTCCTCCTCCTCAGCAGTTGGGTTCATTTGCAGTTCATCAATGAGGTCATGAAAAGCAGGCAGACTAGTGACCCCTTGGTCCTCAAGGCTCCTTAATTGTGGTTATTTGTGGGCTCCTCAGAAAGTCAACAGTGAAGTCGAAGAGTTCCACTTTAGTCGATTCCACACCAGGCCATTCTTCTTCTGCCTCCTCTTTGAATGGCTGCAAGCTTGTAGAGTGGTTCTCTATTGGCGGCACTGGTCAGCTGATGGAGCTGTTGCTGGATTTCCCAGCGCAGGTCACGTAGCAACCATCGCTCTATGTGATCTCTGCCCCAGCTGTACATACAGTCAGAGAACTCACAACTGTTTTATTTTATCAGGCACGGCGTCCTACATCATGATGTCAAAGCGATTTGAGCATAGAAGGGAATCATGGAAAAAAAGAAATGATCTAAAGCTTGGCATTTTTTCACTAAACAAGGCAAAAATTAATTTCGTATGCAATAATTGCAGGGCTGTTATTTCGTGAAAGAGTGCAAATACACACAACATGCTTGAATATCTATCGGTGGGACTAAATTACAGGAATGACATGTTTTCGATCCACTGCGTACACCGTAACCTCCACTGAGTAAAGTAATGTTAAATATCACTGGCGTCCAACAAATAACAGGCACTATTGTGCGTCAGCCTGCGTCTGCCCAACTGAATGAATTTCATTGCAAATTTGTCCTGCCACAGGCCAGTGTTTAAAAGTAACCAAATTTTGGTGGGCGCTATGCAGCTCAGAAGCAGTTAGATGCATCCTTGTACTGTTCCGAGAGAATGTGACCTTTTTATACTTTTATGTTGTACATTTTTTGAAAATAATTCTTGTGACCACTTGTAACATTGCTTGAATTTCACACCCTAAAAGGAGGCTGCAAAACACCGCCACCTCCTGAGCCAGATGACGCTATGGCATCACTTAAGAACAATATCTTTGACATATGTACACCATGTCCACAAATCTGCGCTCTAAAATTGCTTCTGTGAGAAAACTGAAAACTTCCATGACCCACTTCAATGCACAGTTGATTCCCACAGCGATCAAATATGTGAGCTGGAAGTTATCACACTAATCTCGCAGATGAAGCACCTTGACAACAAATGTGGGGATCTAGAGAGTAGGTCCTGGAGAAAGAATATTAGTGTAATTGGTGTACCAAAGGGTCTCGAGGGACCAGATACTACTGGTTTTGTTGCCCAATTACTACAGGATCTCTTTGAACTTAATGAGAAGCCCCTGCTTGACCACACTCACTGGATGCTATGAGAGAAGCCCAAAGACAGCACTCCACCTTGTCCCCTTGTTGTGAGAATGCATTTATTTCATGTCAGCAATGTCATTCTATGCCGTGCTGAGGAGGACTTTATTCATTAAAACTTTAAGTAGAATGCATCTCGGTGCACACCTTCAAATCCATTTGCATTAATGCAAGGTTGCAAACTATTCTTTACTGTCTAATGGATGGTGTTTTGAGTGTTTAACTCATTCACTATATGCAATATGCAGCACATACACAGAGTTACAACTTTATGTTTTACCTATACCTATACTGATGGACTGATGCAAAGACAGGCCAAATAAAACATTTTTAATGATTAATTATTTTAAAAATTAAGAGGCTAGCAATTAATCGGAGGATATTTAAAAGCTTAGAACTGTACATATTTATTGGCATTTTTTATTTAGTCTTAGTTATTGACGGACCTATTCATAATATATCAATGTATCTAGCCACCACTGGATGCAGATGTTCCTGAGAGATGCTGTGATGGGGTAAAATGAAATGCTCATTTGTGTTTCCTTAAAGCAAAAGCAGAATTATTGTTTATAATTTGTTTTCACCTGTTAATGGAATTGGACATTCTGCATCCATGCTCGAGAAAGAAATCAGTGTCAGAGTAATGCCAAGTAAACATTCTGCATGCTAAATGCTACACATGTGCATTGCATGCATTTGTCCTCAGAAAAAGTTGCTAAGCAGCATCTTGTTGCCAAAGTACTGTTTGCCTGTGCTGTTTGAGGGGTCCCAGAGGGGCAGAGTGAGGGAAACAGACTCCGTGCTGTAGAAAACATTGTGGAGCCTTAAGCTACAGAGTAACATCGGAGCCATGGTATGTACTTCTTAGGATAATGTTCTTCTGTTATGTTATGTTATGTTATGTTTCATTCAAGGTAAGACTAAAGTCAGATTTTTGTAGTTCAGAGAATATTGCTTATCTATACATTTAAGGTAATCTAGTCATGGCTTGGTTTTCCCAGTATCCTATTCTCTACACATGAATATTGATTGATATATGAAAGTAAAATAATGATCTTGTTATATATGCAATGAAAGGCGCCTTAATTTCTGGAATATTAAACAATTACATATTAGAAAAATTTGTATATAATGCCCATCATAGTGTATGTCCATGTTCAACCCTTGATAAAGCTAAACGATTCATTAACTGGTATTGCCAAATTGACTTCATTTATGGCTGTCACTATGTGGAAGAAAAATATTTGGCTCAAATGCTGATGCTATGCAGTATGTTTTCCTCTACTCTGTGGAGGCAGGTGAAGTGAGCCAATCAGCATTGTGTGTTTGTCCACTCACCTTATAGCATTGTGGTTTGTCCCTGAACTTTCTAATATGACAGCCACACTATTTCCTGCATCCAGCCTGTGCAAAACATTGAATTAAGAGTCGTTAAATAAATATCTTAAATGTGTAAAAAGGACAAGCCCACAATGTGATGTAAAGTGAATAATTCTTTCATAATTATTATTATTATCTGTTAGTCCCTTACCTCTGCAGAGATTTCAAATTATTTTTGTATGTCCTGGAAACCCATCACAAATCTGTCAGTGTACCTTTGTTGTTTGGTTATAAAGGTTTTTTGTTTGGCTTTTTTAGCCTTTATTTGCCAAAGACAGTGTAGACCTCAGGCCCTCAACCCACTCCTGTCCGGCCCTCAGGAGGCTTGTGTCAGAAAAGGAATTAATACAAGAGGCCATGTTCTGTACAAAATACAAACGTGATACTTTTATTTTTAAGGCACTCGAAGACTCTTTGCCACTCACTCACCGTTTCACTCTGTTCATAAACTGCCTGTGTTCTGTCAGCTGAGGTTAGGCAGGTATTTTTGTGTGGTGAGGGGAAGCTGAAATAGACTGATATTGTTAAAAGAGTATTATGTGCCGGGTAAACGTGGTTGAGGATAAATTCTGATTCCTTGGTTCAGGTTCCACGCCTTGTTTAGAAGCCGCCGCACAGAGGAAGGTGCTGTTTTCATTTTTCTGCAGGGGACTACACTTAACTTTAGTGTTTTTGAGTCATTTTCTCAGGTGTCAATACACATGTTGAACCAGGTCTGGTTTTAGAACAAAATAGAAAGAGTAGATCTTAAACAGAGGATGATGTAGCTGTGACAGTGGCATATATTACCCTTTTTTTTGCTTATGGTTTAAACTTTTAACAATATGTGTTTTTATTGAGCACTGTATTGGCCCGGCCCTCCACAAGAGTCCCAGATTCTAATGTGGCCCTTGTGGGAAAATAATTGCCCACCCCTGGTGTAGACAGACAGGAAACGGAGAGAGAGTCAAACATGTGTCACTTGAACATTCAGCATGTGTTCCATAAGGTGAGCTACTGAGTTCCAGTGTACCTTTGTTGGAGTTGAGCTGTCAATCATCTTTGCGCTCTTTGCGTCAGATAGCAATTTTTCAAAACCAACTTTTCCATGACAGGAGGCCATGTTGCTGTCTGGAGATCTTAAAATCAATTTGATTTCTTTTGCTCAGGTATTTACACTTTCATTATGTTCACATGTTAATATAATTATGACCTACGACAGTATTTAGGTAGTTTATGTCCTGTTTGAGCTAAAAAGATATGCACCTTAATTAGCATTTATATAAGTGAGTTTGATTTGGTCTGGTGTTATTGTTAAATCCTCTAGTTCAGGGGTGTTTAACATCTGGGCCGTGGGCCAAAATCTGCTCACTGGGGTGTCCAATTGGGCCTGTGGGATGAAATTGCAAAGTGAGAAAATTTTATAAAAGACATTATGGGATTTTTATTTATTTTTTTTATGCATGAGAAAAAAAGAAACTGTTTAATCACCTAATATCATATTGTAACAGGAATCATCTGTGAAAAAACAAGACCCTAAGGCTTTATTTTCCAGGATTGTAATAGATGACAATTTTCCGTTCCGAATGGGAGCTTTGGCCAATAACATGCTCACAAATGCCCCATGTGGGAACTGAACCTCGATCTCCTGAGTACATGGTAGGCACTCTATCTGGTGAGGCACCGAGGCACCCATGAATATGTTTTTTAACACAATAAACCAGTGCAAAAAAGAAAAACTCAGAAAGGTCCCTAGGCTGCTTTTGGGGATGAGTTTGCTTGTTGCCAACAAGCAAATTGGGTAGTACCACTTTTACTTTTTAAAAGTTCAAAGTAATGCATTTGTGTGTCAGCTGGTGGTTGCACTGTTTTAGTCAGAGTGGGGGGACATAAGAAAACACTGAGACCCAGAAGTAAATGCAGCAATGCAGGACCAAAACTGCTTTGGAAAAGCAAATTTATGAATAACCGTAAACTTCCGTATACTCGTTGATGTCTCTACTCGAGCTGCTGTGGAACATGTCCCAGTCCCATGTCCACTGTGTCACTTCTCTCACAGCAGGGGGTACCTCCCTAAGCCTTTGTTTGTATGAAGACATGAGGAAGACAGTGGTGTGGTCCGAATTGCCAAAGGGTGGAAGGAGCTTTGCTCTGTAGCCTTCTTTTAAAGGAGAGTAGCAGTGGTCTAAAGTCCTGTCTCCTCTGGCAGCACTTTCGCCTGGGGTGGGCAGGTAGTGGGGATTTTAGGGTAAGGAGTATTTGAGAGGGACTATGTTCCTACCATTACACTAGTTGTTGTTGTTAATCATCAGGCACACTCCAACTCCTTGTAAGTTTCCCGACTCACTCGTTCTGTCTGTACGATGAACCTTGAAGAACTCTGCTGGTTGAACATGTGAAACAGATGATGTTGGAGTCCCATATGTCCATCTGAAACTTAATCCTGGCCCTGTCTTTGTCAAGGTTGTTCTCCAAACATTTGCTAGCAGAACACTAGAAAGTTGTGTGTGGTATGCTCTGTGCCTCAGTCTGTCCCTAACACCAGCTCTTTTCCATTGAGGCCTTCTGTGTGACCTGGGGCTCTGCATCCTCCTTTGTGTGTGTGTAGGTTATATGGCCTGTAGGCACTGAGCTGTAGCATACACTGTTCATGTTCAATAGACCACAGTGAATGGGCAAGATGTGCTTTATTTGTAGTGTGATAAGACAACTTTGCATGATTTGGAGCCCTATGATTAATATTGAATTGAACTGAATTTAAATTGTGGGTTATTTTTGTGTGTTTCAATTGTGCTTGCATTTAACAATTGTACATTTTTGTACATTGTTTTATTTAGTTAAAGGTCCCATATTATGCTAACAATGTACACAAGTCTTTTTGTGCAAGTCCAAGTCAAGTCTCAAGTCTTTGACCACGAGTCCTAGTCAAGTCCGAGTCTTTTGGTCACAAGTCCAAGTCAAGTCATGCAAAGTACTCACACTTAATGTGAGTACCTGAAGCTTGATACTGCTGTCTTATTAATAAACCTATTGTATATGAATGTATCATTTTGAAAAAGTAAGCAACAGAGAATAGTTACTTTCAAAATAGAACAACAAAACATTTTTTTGTATTCTTAACTAGGGATGCATCAATCAGACTTTTTTAGATCCTGATCCAGGTGCTTTGAGGATCTGCATGTATCAGATACTGACCCAATCCATCTGTTTTTTTAAAAATATACATCATATGAATAAAGACCCTTGTATTTGTTATGTGACACATTATGGAGATAGTGGTTATTATTACATTTTATCGTAATGAGTAGATTTGTCCAAATAAAAAGAAAGTAAAGACCAGCTCTTTTTCCATTGTAAAGCCATACAATATCAAAGAAAAGAGTAATTCATTTTATTTATGATTCATTCTTTATGATTGTTGTGGTAGGCTGCTATAATCCAGAGGTTAGCACTCATCAAACCAAAAGGAATAGAAATCATCCTCAGGAGGAAGACAAGTTAATAAACCAGCTGATGGATTTTAGGGACTGTAGCTTTACTGTTTTGTCAAACCTCACTCATGTAAATCATATTAGTGAATAAAGACAGCAGTTTGCTCCGTGGGGCTCTGTGGTAACACCCAGAGGGAGGGGCTGTGAAACTATGATAAAAGTATTAGCTACAAACAGTCAGAGGTGGAAAGTAACAAAGTATTTGTACTTCGATTTTTCAGGTAACTGTACTTTACTTGAGTATTAATTTTCTGGCAACTTTTTTCTTTTACTCCTTACTTTTAAACACAAATATCTGTACTTTCTACTCCTTACATTTTCAAAACGGACTCGTTTTTTCCCCCACTTTTTCTACTACCGCGAATGACGGCATGACGTAAAGGACGTAACAAATGAGAGGGAAAGTCAACCCGCGAAGGAAGGAGAAATAGATCCATGAGGAGAAACATCAACAACACATCTCCTAGCGAGCTAAGAGCAACCAGCGAGCGAGCCTTGTCAAAACTGGAGGTTTTAACATGGAGGAGGAAAGCGAGCGAGAAAGCAAGGCTTTCGCCGCCCTTGGCCTTATTTACAAGAACTTTTCGAGGTGGTCGGCTCCAAGAATGACTCATAGTGTATGCGCTGTGTCCTTTGTAAACCTAAAAGCCACAAGATTTTAGCTCTCTCACCGTTGAATCTGAAAAAAGACATAGAGGTACGTGTTTTTGAACTTTCTATTTTAGCTTATTTTGCAATGCAATGTCGTTTCCACTGGTGAATTGACTTAATAAAACAAGCTGGCGCCCATCTAAAAGCATGAAGCTAACTAGCTAGCACATGCTGACAAAAACACCGAAAGCTAACGGCGTGCAAAAGGGAAAAAAAGATTTTAGCTTGGCATGCCTAATGGTTAAAAACTATACGTTTAAAAACCTTAAAATAATACATTTGATTGTGTATCTGTTTTGTATCTGACATGTATGAACATGTACATGCTGCAAATGTCTCCTTATTTAAATTCATAGTACTTTTTCAAAAAAATTAAAGTCATACAAACAGCTGAATATATTAAAACCAAAAATAGATTTAAAAAAAAAAAAGCCCTTTTGCAACTTTGGAGTAAATTGTGCCTTGAATTTATGCCTGTCATTTAAATAAATTTTTAGGGGTATATGTACTCTGCAGAGTACATATAGTTTACCTGTGTGTAAATCTTAAATAACAAATATATTTTTTGTAAATCTGAACCTCTTTTTAAAATTTTTGTGTGTGTCTGTCTTTTCCTCTTTTAGAGAAAGCATTCAACTCACCTGGAGCGATACAAAAGCCTCACTTCAACAACTTTAAAGAGGAAGTCTGTCTCCTCAGATGAAGAGATGTCCAAGCAGCTTAAACTGTGGGAAATTAGGAAATCACAGAAAAGTGTGGATGAATACATTATGAACTTTGTTATTCAGGGTTTCTATGGAGCTATATTGGGGTCATAATCTTTGAAACTGAAAAACAAAAACTTGAAACTGAAAGTCCAAGTCATGTGATTGAACTTTGAAAAATAATAAAATAATAATAAGGAGGTTCGTGCCCCTGGTACCCCGTACACAATGCCACACTGTCAGTCTTTTAATGTCAGTCTGGAGTACCAGGGGCACTATGTTCTGATGCGTACGAGGTACCAGGGGCAGTCTGTACTGATGTGTACGGAGTACCAGGGGAATTGTGTACGGGGTACCAGGGGCACGAACCTCCAGCGAGCCCGTGGATTGGTGAATAACCCAGGAGGGGGCTTAATGGTGGGTGAACGTGCACGATAGGTGAGCGTCTAGCCTCTATGTTTTTATCCTGTTTTGCGTGTATGGATACCCCGTGTGAGGCTGAGGCTGTGGCCCAGGCTGATGCAGCAGTGCCCCGTACTTACCCCCTCCTCTTTCCTGCGGGCCCAGGCGCGTCTTTCCCCCGTCTTTTTAGCCTGTTTTGACCGGACCCAGACCCCCGTGTGAGGCTGTGGCTGCGACCCAGGCAGATGCCTGGCGTTCTGGCCAGCTCCCCTCACGTTTACTGCGATCCAGACCCCTTGTGAGGCCGTGGTTCTATGCCAGGCTCATGGAGCTTGGTCCTGGCTTGAACTTTATTTTAGACAGGCCCGTATCCAACAATGGTTCAGAGCTAAAATACAATACTCTGCGTAATAGTGTAGCAGACGGGACAGCAGGTTAGCATATCGGACCGACAGGCTAGCCCTGCCAAAGCGGCCATGGAAGACGCGCGAAATGTAAACACAGCATAAACAGTGAGCCTAGGTTGTATGAGCAGAACTGGGTCGCGAGTATGTTATAACGACAGAAAGAAAACTTGTTCCAGACCTCATTAACCTTAATGTTTCCATAAAACACTTATTGTTAATGGCAAAATCATACTTTACCTGAGTGTCGGTGGGCTGCAGAGACGCCATGCCTGTTGCCCTGTGTTCCCAGGATCATGCGTTCAAGGACACAGGCGAGGGAAACACGTTTTCCCAGAGTCTCTTAACTTTATAAAATAATACAAATTATTGCCTGTTAATTGTATTCAGTGTAAAATACAGCGTTATTATACTTTAAAGTGTATTAAAAGAAAATATAAGTGAAAATCTTGTTGTTTTTGCCACTCAGTACCTAAATAAGCATGCTGTTTATTTAGTGGTCCTTTCCCCTACGCTCCCTGAATGCACCAAGAAGGAGGCCCAACTGAAACTGAAAAAAAGTTATCTGAGGGTGAAAAAAAAAATCTGAATGTGAAAAAAAAATCTGAAACTTAAAAAATAACATTTGAAACTGTAAAAAATGATTTTGAACCCAAAAAAAAAAATTCCTAGACAAAAAGTGAAATTAATTTTATTATTTTTCAAAGTTCAATCATATGACTTGGACTTTCAGTTTCAAGTTTTTGTTTTTCAGTTTCAAAGATTATGACCCCAATATAGCTCCATAGGTCTCCACCCCTTTAGCATTGTGCAGCAGCCAGGTTTTTGAGGTGTTCTGTGTATTTGTTTTTTTTTTTTTCCTTTACTTGTACCTCTGTGTATGTGTGCATTACTGCGACTCGGACTCGAGTCGCACTTAAGTCGCTACAGACAGGCACTTGCCAGTTGACTCCGGACTTGACTTGGACTTGCAGTTTGAGACTCGTTGACAATTAACCTTTTCCCACTTGCTCGGCGCTCTTTTTATTTCTTGTTCTATTAGTTAATTCAGCGGAGTGGAGATTTATTTTTTTAGATTTTGTTCTAAACTATTCAATTGTTATTGAGAACAACGCGGCGCACGTCCTGCAGCCTCATGTCTCTGTCTCTCAGAGACAACAGCAGTGCGCTCTCACTCACAGGGAACAGAGCACTGCGCGCTCACGAGCAGAGCAGGGTTCATCTGAATCAGGGAGAGGGAACAAGAGTGTGATATATCTACCTGCTTTGTACACAGTTGCTATTAACTGTTGTTCAGACTGTAGCTTCTTGTTAGCATCGAGCTAAAGGAAAGCTAACTGTTTTCAGAGGTGGCAAAAGTACTCTAATTCAGTACTTAAGTAGAACTACAGATACTTGGTTAAGAAAGAAACTACTCTGGTAAAAGTAGAAGTACTGATTCTACCTCTTTACTTAAGTAAAAGTACAAAAGTACATCGTCTGAAATCTACTTTTGAAATAAAAGTAAAAAGTAAAAAATGAATTTTACCGTGAGGGATAACTGCAGCAACTTTTTTGTACTGATAACCAGCAAAGTACTGATACAATACAGTTTCACCCAAACCAGGAGGTATGAGAATAACAGCAGAGATCTAGAGTTGGCTTTTAATTCTTTAAAATGAAAAAAATACTGTGAATAAGCTGTGAATTTTGAAATTAAACAATAGCTCTTTCACATCATTCCCGATAGATTCTAGTTCTGGATATATGTAATAAACAACTCAAACATGCCCGAATGAACAACTTTGTATGTGTTTGAAGTTGAACATTAGAACAGGGTTAAAAGCTCAGAAAAGTGGATTTTGGAGAATATAGGACCTTAAACTAGTGTGTGTGTGTGTGTGTGTGTGTGTTCTGGATTGATAAAGCATATATGGACCAATCAGAGTTCTCCTGTCCCTCTGAAATATGCGATTAACAGTTCCTTCCCTCACTCTAAAACAAAAACACTTATAATAGAGCCCTCAGGTGACCTCAAACTCTCATTTTATGTTGTACTGTATATATATATTATGCTGTACTAATAACTACCGGTAAATGAATCTTTGCCAAAACACAAGGAAAAAGAAATCAGGTAGTGCAGCCTTAACAATATGCAAATCAACTTGAACATGAAACATAAAACCTCAGCTACCAGAATTTCTTGTTTAGCCTTAAAAGCAGGTAAGCCCTTTTGGGGGTAAAGATGAGACCTGCAGTGCTAAAAAGCCTCTCGCAGGCAGCTGAGGCTGGTAGTGGTGTGTTTAGCTTAAGTGATAAGTTACAAACAGCTGGGAAAGATTTCAGTATGTCCATGATATCATCTGGGCAGGCCAGGTAGGACTCAAGCTGCTTAGAGTTCTCTTGAGCATTTCCCTGCTTGATGGGAGAAAAGAAGTCTTCTGAGGAGGAGTTGGAGGTGTCACTTGGATGTTAGATGGGTTACTCCTTAAGATGCCTTTTGATGAACTCTAGGCCTATGAAACATGTTTGTTCCATATTAAAAAAATATTAAAAAGGATTATAGTAAACTGTTTGAGAATACTTTTATTTATTCATACACAAGTAATACAATTTCTTATAAATCTTTGCTGTTTTTTGCATTAAAGCTACATCTGATTTTGTGACTGTAAAAGTGATGTGTCTAAAAAATGAGTTTGAATGATACTCTCCCCTTTCCTAATTCCTCTCCTTTGCGGCCCCCTGTCACAGTCTCACACAAACCAGGAAGTATGTACACAAGCCAAGAGGAATGAGAATAACATAGCAAACAAAACATTAAATTATTTATTTAAGCTATGAATTTTGAAATACAGTGGTCCCTCTTTAATCGCGGGGGGTTATGTTCTAAAAATAACCCGCAATAGGCAAAATCCGTGAAGTAGTCAGCTTTATTTTTTACAATTATTATATATATTTTAAGGCTGTAAAAGAACATAGAACATAACATAATGCGCAGAACATAATGCGCGTTCATGTTATCTACTAACATGTGAATTTTAAGTGCACTGCACAGCTGTAACGGCTCCTTCTCCTTGTTCTCTCATGATCCTCACAATCCTCTCCACTGCCAGGAAGAGAGAGTTCCACCTTGTCTCAACAGGCCTCTCGAGTTGTAGTTTGCATTTTTCTTCTATAATCTCAGCAGCTGCAGTGGACCTTCCACTTTTATTCCACAAACTTGAGCACTTCGCAAAAGCTGAACGAGAAAGTCGTTTGTAGGTTGTGTTGGCATTTGCAGTGGAAAATCAACTGTTGACACCAAGTTCAAAAGATGGCAGGCACAGCGATGGTGTTTTGGCAGTTGATATTCTAGGCCATCATCTTCATCCAACAATGTTCCAGCCTCCACAAACTGAAATTCATCATGGTTTTCTTCATCTTCCTCTCCTTCACTGTTCACTTGTTCTGTTCCTGTCTGTTCCTGTCTAATCTGGTTGTTGTTTTCATCCACTTCACCATAGATCCGAAAAGCTCTGATGAAGTTTGATCCATTATCTGTAGTTGTGCGCACAGTCTTGTCACGTATGTTGTACTCTGTATGGATGTCAGTTAGTGCTCGAGCGAGTGCTGAAAATGTATGTGATCCCCTAAGTTGCTTGCATGCTAACGCAGCAGAGGATCTGACCATGGTTTCCGTCTCAATCCAATGTGCAGTTACACCAATAAAACTTCGCCTATGAGCCGTCCAACAATCAGTATTAGTAGCAGCAATGAACTCAATATCACTCATAGCAGCCTTTAAATTGTTTTTCATTTCCACTGTTGCTTTATCTATGTAATTTTTTATGGTCCCTCGAGACATCACAGTTAGATCTGGTTGCAGATGATCAGTGGCGCTGCAAGGGTCTCTTGGGGCCCCAAGCAAAAAAAAATTAAAAGGCCCTCAGACCCTCAGATATTTTTTATTACAAAGTGCACAACAGTGTTTGTTGTCAATTTAAGATTAAATATTAGTATACACACTTGAATATGATGCTTGTGATGGTCTTCTTTCCTGCTGATCAAGGAAGCCAGCAGTTGGCATGTCTCTTACTGCACTACTGGTTGAGGCTGACTGCTCACATGGGGTAGTGCTGGCTGATGTACCAGGGGTGGAGGTACCAGGTGTGGAGGTAGTGTGCTGGATGTAGATGTAGACTGAGCTAAAGGCAAACCTATGAAAGATGGCATATCATATCACAGAAAAGTTTCAAAAGTTAAAACACAATGTTATAAATATTTACTTACAGTTTTCATTATCAGGAATAAGGGAGGGTGCAGTAACATCTTTAGTTGGTTTAAGAAACCTTCCTAATGACCCTAGACAAAAAAAATTATGTTACAATGTACAACATATATATATATATATATATATATATATATATATATATATATATATATATATATATATATATATATATATATATATATATATATATATATATATATATATATATATATATATATAAGTATATATAAATAGCAACAGAATAATGATTATGTTTGAAATGTGTTTGAGGGTATGAGACAGCCAACCGCGCTGTCAATGCAAACCTTAGTGTCTCACTGCTGCTGTTGATTCAAAGTTTGTCGGTTGATTCAAAGTTTGTTGGCCCTTTTGGGGGCCAATTGCCTGTCCTGCCTATTGGCACCCAGCGCCTCTGCCAACATACACACATGTGGGAGTGGGGTGTGGGGTTCAGATCAATCACACAGTAGCACTTTTTAGCAATTTAAAATAGTCTTATGATAATTTTTTTCTGAATTGCCCATTGATGAGAGCTGTACCTTTTCCAACTTAAGCAGTGACATACTATTCTGGAACCACACAGAAATTGAAGGTGGTTTAGAGAATTTCCAGTAAGTAAAAATGCACCTCCTAGCCACAAGTAAAGTGAACACCAATTTATCAGACTGAGCAGGGTCAGTTATCACAGAGTTAACTGGGAGTCCTAATATACAATATTTTTTGCACATTTGTCTCACAGATCACCAAATAAATTTAAATATTAGCCAAAGATGATTCAAGTAAACACCAAATATCAGTTTTATTTATTAAGGGAAAAAAGCTATACAAACCTACCTAGCCCTATGTGAAAAGGTAGTTGCTCCATTTGTGAAATCATGAATTAACTGTAATTAATCACCTTTTTTATGGAAAGCTGAGTTCAATTTCACTAACAATTTTACTTTACATGCACGAAGTTGGGCGTACACCTCGTACGTGTACACAACTTCGCCAGATTGAAACAAGGTTAGTAGCGGGTGTTTTTGAGTTTGCCGTTTGTATCGAGCATACAAATCGTCAATGGTAAGATTTTGTTTCATTTCCAAATAAAATGTTACAAACCATAGCCATGTAAAAATGTAAAAGGTAAATAGTACGCTTCACATTGTGATCACTGGCTAGTTAGTGTTAGGATGTTTATGTAAGCAGTGGTAGCTAGTGGGGGAATAGCCACCTTGCCAGTCGGATACTGGACCACCATTACTTTGCTGTTTTCTAGATGTGCACACGCGAAGACGCTATATAGCAACAGCCAATGTGCGTGTCCCTAAGTTCAATATGCGCAACCCCCTTTTTCCTGACTATGTGATTGGCCAAGGCTTTCCATCCCTGGCAAGAAGTTCTCATCTGTTACAATCCTCTACAATAAACAGTAGGTGGCGTTATCAAGCCTGTTTTTTTCCACAAACAATTGCTTTTATAACATACTATTTGGGGTTAAACCATTTTCTCTCAACTTGAAGAAAAAAATATAATGTACAGCCTGTTTAAACTAAATTTGTTTGAGAAGCATTTGGAGGATACTGCCTTTTTCCATCGCTGGTCTGAAAAAGTTATGCCAAGCTCCTGTTTTTTTGAAAAATTCAACAGAGAACCTGTCTGGACCTCGTGCCTTACTGTTGTGCATAGTCTTAATAGCACACATAATTTCTATCAATTTCAAGGTCGCATCTAATTGTGATGGTGGAGCCAATAACAGGCACTGTCAAATGTTTTCGAAAAGAAGCCATATCAGATACATCAGCTACCGATTCAGATTCATACAGCAAAGAATAATAGTTTTTAAATACGTTATTTATAGCCGTAGGATAACAATATATCACCAGCTGTGTCTGTAATTTGAGTTAACAATCAGGAAGCAGCCTGGTGCCTAACTGGTGGGCCAAGAACCTACTCAGCTTATCACCATACTCATAATAAATTGTGCGAGAACCCACCAGGAGGTGCTCAGCCCTAGTTGTTAGTTCTTGTTAAATTAGGAAAATTATTGTAAATGTAAAGGTAAACAAAATAGGAAATAAATCAATTTTATTTACCATATTTTAAATATTTCTCTAAACGTTTTGAGCTTATATCCTAAGAAATTATTTACAAATGACATTAAATTTAAATTTAATAACTTATTTATCACAAGTTGTGATGGGAATTGATAAGATTTTATCAATGCCACTGACAATTCTGCTTATCGATCTGATTCTTTATCAATTCTCTTACCGATTACTGATAGCTCTGTGTGGAAAAAAAGTAATCCTATATCCTTTTTCGGCATCAAACAAGTGGTTTTATTTGTTTTAACACCTTAACACTAGCAAATCATACAGGTCACAAAATGTTCTTCCTAATATAGAATTAAAACTTTTCTCTATTTAAAAATAGGGTTGGACGCCTAAATAACATTCACAAAACTGGTTTGTGATTAAATAATTTAAACCAAAAGTGAGAGAAAACATGAACAATTCTAATGCTTTCATCCTGCCTGAGCCTGTCATCATCTAAAAAGGATATTGCGGGAATATTAATACATAAACCAGTGTTTTTGTTGAATATGCCAGTTATTAATAAGATAGCAGTGATATTTAACATTACATTTCTCTGTTCAACGGAGGTTACGGTGCTGCTTGGGCAGCTGTATGCAGCAGATTGAAAACATGACATTCCTGTAATTTAATCCCATCGATGTTTAGTCATGTTGTGTGTATTTGCACCTGTCACGAAATAACAACCTGCAGTTATTACAAATTGCATAATTTTTGTCTTGTTTAGTGAAATAAAACTAAGCTTTAGATTGTTTCTTCCTCTGCATGATTCCCTCCATGGATGTATTATTAGAACCCTGACAGTTTGTTTAAAATGATTTGTGCTAATACAGAGCATGTCCAGACATGTATAATATGTCTCTTTGTAGAAATGGTGTGAGTAAGGATTTGCACAGTTAAAATTATCATACATAAAAACATACATAAAAATGTCAAACTTTTTTAATATGATATCAAATGCTTTACAATAAATTAAACAATAAAAGAGAAGCCTTTTCCATTCCATCACAAATGAATGACTCTAAAATAAATATAATTAATGAAAGTAATGAAATTTAATAATAATTATAATCAGTGCAGCACTGGAGGAAAGCCCTGTGATGGGTTTAAAGCCAAACGCTCTTGACACTTAAATCCAGTCCCTTTATAATTACGCCACCTTAAGTCCTGCCTCTTGATACCCACATTTCCGCTCTGACAATAGAAAAAAATAGCTTTTGACACGCCCCTCAATGAGCTTCCGTCTGTGTCTCCACTGTTAGAGAATTTTTGGATCTATTGTAAGGTTGTGATGCCCTGAGCCTTGGGCTCTGTCAACAGATAGACTCAGACACCTGCAGGATAACATGTCTCCAACCTCGAGCCTAATCAGCTGAATAACAACTGAATAACAACTCTTTTGTTATTGTACTGTTTGCATATTGACCTTCAATGAGGTATTATAAGCTCTGACCAATGAAAGCATAGCCAGACTTGAATGTTCAATACTATGCTGTGTTGACTGTTCAACTGTCTCCGGGCCTGTATTTGATGGTAATAAACTTCTCCTGCTTAAGACATCCAGACTCTCTTCAGTCCTTGTATGTGGTCCAATACTTCGAAGCTCTAAGGCAGTAACCCAATTCTCTTACATCCGCCTGCGTTCAGGTCGGAAAGATATAACTCTTAGGCCCTTAGAGCCATATCTGATAGCAACAAAGAATGAAACTTCCAGGGTGAGTAAATACACCTGGCCCATAAATTTAGTATAAACACTATGTGGTGCATGGTCATGAATAATGATTGTGTGATATTAATCATCGACACTTTAGGAATGAGAGAAGTGCCAACAAAATATGATCAATACGCAAAAAAGACTGGTGCACCTGAAAATAAAAGGAATATGCCCTGGCACTAAGATTATAAAACCTCAAAGGGTCTACAAGGTCATTTTTTAAAATCTAAATAAACTTTGGACATAGAAGACTGGGTCAGGGTTTGAGAATTTGAACAATCTAAAGCAGGGTCTATAATACAGTTCAGATCACCAGCCAATATTAAAACATGGGTGTCAAGGATTGGAAGGCTGCTCAACAATTTGTCCGGAGCACATACATTGACCAACAATACAGAGTTATTACAGGGAGTACCTGCAACTATCAAGCATCCCCCATTCTTGTCACCCACTATCTTTGAAGGAATAAACTCAAATATTTTATTAATCAAAATTGCCAGCCCTCTTGCTCTTGACTTAAGCACTAAGTGAAGCACAACATTTGTGGAAAAACTTTTGCTTATCCTTGAGTTTTTAGCTTGTTTCTCTTTATTAGTTCCAGAGCATCTAGCTTTGTCTCCGCTGCAACTGTGGGATCCTTCGCCTCTCCAATTCTTTTGTTTGTTTTTATTTCATTCATCTTAATTACAATCAAGTGTATGTCGTGGTTGGACTTTACCACAGTCATTGTGTAACGTTCTTTTGTAACCCAGTGCTATTTCCACTAATCTGTTGTTTTTGTGTTGTAGGTGAGCTAGTCCAGTCCATCATCTCCCAGCCAACTTCATCCAGGTCCAGCATACTGTCTCAGAGTCCTCACTATGTCTCTGTCCCAAATTTTGGCCCTGCTGCTGCTGCTACCCCTCTGTCAGACCGTGTCCCAGCGCAATGACCCAACCAGGCACACCATACTGCCCTCACAACTGCACCCCCACACAGACCCCACACCCACTGATGGGAACAGCAGTGTGTTTATCAGGAAGGACAAGTGTGAAAAAGAGACTGTGTGCAACCCTGGCATCCTACTACCAGTGTGGAAGCCTGCCCATCCTGGCCTGGGACAGCAGGTAGCCCGGGCTGTGGTCTACTTTGTTTCACTCATGTACATGTTTTTGGGGGTGTCCATCATCGCTGACCGCTTCATGGCCTCCATCGAGGTCATCACATCACAGGTAAGTAAGGCCTCCTCAGATTTCTGTTTAGTCTCTATTAGCATCCATTCTGACTTATCGCCATCCCACCCTAATATGTAATAAGAATAAGCACTACTTGTCTATAACATTTTCTTGTGTTCTTCATAACTTAATGAGAGAACAAGTGGTTGGTGGTTGGTTTCATTTTTTTTATTTTTTTTATTTCAATCTTCAGCCTGGGGTGATCAGCCAGTAGTCCCACACAGTGCTGTTTCTAGCTTTGTGGGGGCCCTATGCAAGATGCTGTTTGGGGGTCCCTAGTTTGTCAAACTATCAAGGAGAGATTTCTGACCCTTCAGATCAGGGGTCTTCAACTAAAATTGCTTGAGGTCCACTCACTTAACTTTCCTCATGGAAAGAGTTTCAGAATTTTTTATTTTTTGCTTTTTTAGTAAAATACATTGTCCTCCTACAAGAAAAATACCCTTTTCCGCATCTTCTGCCTTTTGAGTAATGTGGAGATATGTGTAGTGTCCTGTGTGGTTTTTTTTTTTCCTTTGTTTATATTGGAGGGATGTTTTTGAGTGTAGCTTTCACCAAACACAGCTCACAGAAGAAAGGAAAATACTACAAAATATGAACAGAGGCTATTCATTCAAAGCCAGAGTAAACTTGGATTTGACATCAGCCTGGAAATACTAAGTGTCATAAATGTATGAGAACATTTTAAATACAAAGCAATCAGTTCAAGCAAAAAAAAAAAAATAGTTTGTGAAGGTGAAATTGTAATTCATCTCTTTAACATAATTACTCTGAAGATAACAGGCACAAGGAAAAATGCATGAGAAAATGATACACCAAAGCTCCACTTCCCAAAGTAGCCTACTAGTATTACTAACTCAGAACCTTCACAGATGGTCAACCTCACCTACTCATGTGCCAACAAAAGATATAGATTACTACTAAAATTTGTATTTGTGTGTACCTGTGTGCCCGCCATTTTGGGTTACGGTTTATGGATACTTGCTTTTGAGAGAAATTTGACAGTTCTGTAAATTTGGAAGATACAGGACATGGGCCATGTCTAGACAAACAAAAATACTACGGCTCAACTCTCAACCCAACAGAAAGTCTGCCATTTTGGGTAGATCCTGCAACCCCTGATATCACTCCCCTCATGCAAAAAGGACCTCCTCCTAGGTTTTTCATCCAACAAGCTCCAAACTCAGTTGAAGTCAGCTGGAGACATGTGGACAATAAATACATTAATCAGTGTTAACCTATAGTTCCTGTGTTTGTGCAGTGAGTGAATAAACTATTTTGCCCACAGGAGAAGGAAGTGACCATCACTATGCCAAACGGGGAAACATCAGTAGCAACCGTTCGAATCTGGAATGAAACAGTGTCTAACCTGACACTGATGGCTCTGGGCTCAAGTGCCCCAGAAATCCTTCTATCTGTTATAGAGGTACACCATTTGAAATAAGATTAATATTATAAGAGATGTTGTATTTTGCTAAACAAATGGGATTTTTTGTGTGTGAAAGCTGTGCCACTAAACCTGCTGAATGTTGTACCTGTGCAGGTCTGTGGGCATGAGTTTGAGGCTGGAGAATTGGGACCAGGGACCATTGTCGGAAGTGCAGCCTTTAACATGTTTGTAATTATTGGTATTTGTGTGTGGACTATTCCAAATGGAGAGACACGTAAGATAAAACACCTGCGCGTGTTCTTCATCACCGCTTTCTGGAGTATCTTTGCCTATATCTGGCTCTACCTCATCCTGTCTGTCATTTCGCCAGGGGAGGTGCAGGTAAGTGCAAGTCATTTAAGATTTCGTTTTTTATGTTGCTGAACACCTAAAATTAAAGCTGTGTTAACCAAAAACTCCACTGTGTTCTGAATTTAGGGTTACATTGTTTCTGCCTTGTTAAACATTCCTAAATGCATCAGTCTTAGCTGTGCGAGCAGAATAGTAAGCACTGGAATAGAAATTTTCCCTGGAGGATTTTTCGGCAAACATTTTTTGGATTCATTGTTTACAATCCACGTGAGACGTGTGATTGGCCAAAGCATATACTAAAATCCTTATGCCTAAGGTCTTCTTTTTCACAGATCATTCCTATAAAAAATGCTGTTCAATTATAAAATTATTATATAATAAACTATTATTAATATTGAAACAAATAAAATGCTAACAAAAATAAATGAGGTAGGGTTTGGGTCTATCTGTTTGACTGTGTTTCGGCGGCTCTTTGCTATGTGCCAGGTTTGGGAGGCCCTGGTGACCCTGCTCTTCTTTCCGGTCTGTGTGGCCCTGGCCTGGATTGCTGACCGCCGCCTACTTTTCTACAAATACATGGGCAAGCGTTATCGTGCCGACAAGCGCCGTGGCATCGTGGTGGAGACAGAGGGGGATCTGACGCCCAGCAAAGGGGGCATGGAGATGATCGCTGATGGCAAATTCCCACCACAAGGGGACGCTGTGGTACCAACTGAAAACTGCAGGAGAGGAATTCAGGACAGCACGACAGAAGCTGCAGCCAATAACGTGACTGGAGTGATTGCCTCCACAGTAACAGAGAGCGGGACCCTGCCCCTCTCCAACAGCACCATGGTCAATATGGAGAGCAGCCGTGAGCTGGATGAGAGCCGCAAAGAGGTAAGAGCAGAGATGGCCTCCAAGAGGTCTGATCAGGTTTTGCACTGTTTCACTTGCCCACATATATCAATCCTGTGTACACCAGAAAACTGGGCTGGTGTAAATTTAAGTTTCATATTAAAGCTGAGCTGCACAGCAAAACAATTACTAAGACCATACAATGCATTGCCACTTGAAAAGTATTCTATATTGCAGGTCTCTGTAACAATAGTTGGCATATTCTCTGCAACGGTTACCTTTTGTGTACCCCTAAATTTACACCTCAAGCTCATAGAATTATTATTATTATTATGATTTTGAATGACTTTTTCTTTCAACATAAAACTTAAGATAGCTGGAACTAATGCCAATTTCTGCTGCTAATTGAATATCACATCTGTTTACTTTATCTACGAATGCATGTTTTAAAAAAAAAAAAAAAAACAAGTTATAAATAATACTTAATAAATAAATAATATAAAATAATATCATATACATATATAATTGTCTCCCACATTCAGTTAAACCCCATAACCTACCATTTCTTCAAAAAAAAAGTTCTTCCTTCTAAGCATTGTGGCTGTGACATTATAGTCTTTAACAAGCTGATAAGAGAGGCAATCATCATCATTTAATTAAAAATAAACAATAAAATAAAACCGCAAGCAGCGATGATCAGCCCTCGATGCCGCGACCTGGTAATGGTGCCGAGGTCGAGCCGTGTTGTATCTCAGTTGGGGTTCTTTAAGGACCCTGCCAAATGTTGGAAAAATACATTATTGTTTTAAATTAATTAAATTTATAATAAATGAGTATTGAATTGTAATTAAATTACTGGTGTCAATGCGTGGTCAATCTGTCAGTTTTAGTTTTATAATATAATTACTGTGAAGTATATTATCGTATACAGGTGGATTTAGCAAATTTGGCAGTGCACTACAACAACATCATTCGAAATAGGGCATGTATATAAACTTTTTATCATTCCCTATGCCACAACAAACAAATGTGCCAAATTTCAAAAAAATCTGACAAACTCAAATTTTTGATGGTCCAATAGTCAATTTTTTTGAATTGTGATTTTTGGTGTCAACTTAAAAAAAAAAAACGTATGAGAAATTCTGACTTTTTAAAGTGAGATCTGTTCAGGCGTCTGTAGAGAATAAATGCTTAAAATTTTAGGCAAATGGGAAAAATATGTGCATTTTTCAGAAATTTAAATATTTGAATTGTTGTCACGGACACACGGTTGAAGTAAGGGCATGGGTCCAGTAGCCTTTCTTGTAAGATCCTGGACATGTCTGCCAAATTCGGTATGTTTTTTTGGCTTCCCAGTGGCTTTTTGCTTCTCTCTGTAGGGGGCGCTATTATCTCAATTCTCGATTTTTCCATTGAAAGTATTATAGGACTTGGCAATAAGTAATTAATTAAAAGTTGAGCCAGATCGGCCTTTGCATGTGCGAGTTATCTCCATTCTGGGTTTGTTGGACAAATCCCAAAAAATAGCCAAAATTGCAGGGTCATCACGGCAACACGTTTTAATATTCTACAAATCCTTCAACAACTTTTGATGAGACTCATCTCTAGATCATTTTCACAAATTTTGAAGTTGTTTGGACAAACCCCCTCAGATGAGTTAATTAAAGTATGAAGGGTGCGAATCAGGTGGTCACATGATCAATCCAATATGGCAGACTTCCTGTTGGTCAGGGGGCATGGCCACAATATAATTTTTTGTTTGTCTTGTGATGTTGCATGCCTGTGCCGAATTTTGTTAATTTATGACAATTAACAAAAAGTTTTGTGACGTCCAATTGGCAAACAGGCAGATTTTGGGGCGTTACCACGGCAACATAATTGGAGCTGGGATATGGCCATCATTGGCTTTTTTTCCATCCTGAATTTTCCCATTTAAATCTGTTCAGGGCCAGGGACTGACAATTCAAATTTGGGACAAATCGGACAATGTATGTGCGATTTATAACACTTTAATTTTTGGTGGTGAGCAGCGAAAACGTAACCAAAAATCGTGGCGTTGCCGTGGCAGCTTCAACAACTTTTAATGGGCCACTTGTCTAGATGATGTGGAGCGAGTTTGGTGTCGCTGGGTTTAACTCCTTAAGACGAGTCAACGAACTGCGCTTGTCATTAATTTAGTTGTAGTGCTCTTAGAACATTTAGTTGATTAGTGTGCTTCACGCACTTTTCAGTTCCAATAGGTTCCTCACCTTGGTGTGGGGATCAGGCCTAAATAAAGCCGCAAACGGCGAAGATCGGCTCTCGCTGTCGCGACCCGGTGCTGGTGCCGATGTTGATTCCTAAAAGTTCTAATGGGCCCTTCAAGAAACCGATCAAACATTTTAAATTTGAGCCAAATCGGAAAAAGTATGTGTAAGTTACGTCAGTGTGATGGCCAATACTTCAAAAACATGACCAAAACAGCACCATTCTCAGAATGAACCAGTTCTATTTTATACCTTTAGTTAGGTTCAGATCAAACCAAATATTCTTCACAGAGGGAAATATGTCTTGGGCAAAGTGCTGTGCAGCAGCACAGGTAAACATTGATATGTACAGTTACACATTTAGTAACCATAGCCAACTGTACTATCAAACTCATGTGCAAAATATTGCATAGAAAAACAGTTGATTGAGGTACAATACCTGCCCTGAGCTAAGATACTCAAGAAATAACACTCAAATAAAACCAGCTCAAACCAGGTGCGGATAGGGGTGGGGCCACAGGGGCAATGGTCCCTGCTGAAATCTGATTGGCCCTCTTTAGTGCCCCTGTGCTGTCAGTCATGTGTCCTTACTATCCCAGCCAAGTATAAGTTGTGCTGTGGAACCTATGTGACATGCCAGTGTGCACCAGACCCATTTAAAAATGTCATGGATGTGTCTAAACACTGTTAAAAATGCACAGATTTATTAGCCTGGCCAGCCAGACCGACTTTCTCATTGTATTACATACAGAGAAAGTTAGTCTGGGATCGATGGATTTAAACAGGATTTCAAGGCAGGACCATGGGCAGAACTAACGCTCGCTGAGTGAACCAATCAGAGAAGCCACGGATGTGATGTAAGGAAAGCGAAACTTATTCTAGTTGTCAACAAACCACAGCGTACATCAGCGTGGCTCGAGAGAGAAGATGCTTCGGTGACGGTGAATGACTTCTGTTGTTTTTGTCAGAAAAATCTGAGGACACGGGGTGTAATATCGAGTTTAGTGCTTATTTCGACCGTTGTAAGCTACCAAAACCTGCTACTGTTTTCTCGCGCTCAATATGACGCGAAACAAAATCCCGCCTCCCTCGCTACGATTGGTCGGAAAGAAAGCGCCGGAGCAGAAATCGGGGGCAGATTGGGCGATTCCAGACTAACTTTCTCTGTATGTAATACAATGAGAAAGTCGGTCTGGCTGGCCAGGCTACAGATTTATGCCTTAATAAACTTAAATCAGCTCTGACTGTGAGCCATAGTGCCTCTGCTTCTCTCTCTGTGCTCCTTTTGTCCCTCCCCTTTCTCACAGAACAACGCTCTGACCAGTCAATCATCTGACTCAACACTGCAGGCAAACTGATAGGGAACAGGATATGTTGTCCTGGGCCTAATGGTTAAGATGTCCCAGAGCTAGACTCTCCTATGATAAAGTTATATTTTACAATATGTTGCTAGAGTTTGTTTATTATTCTCACTTCATTTGTTTATGATAAATAAATTCAGTGTATATAAATATTCAATAAATATTCCCTCAACCCTGTGAGAGAATGGTTAAACCCATTACTGAGCGGAGCGGGAGAAACTCATTAAAAAGACAGCAGTAGCAGTATTTAGGAGCTAAACACAACAGATGGGACTAGAGATGACAGAGATTTTCTGAAAAGAGCGAGGGAAATGGAGAACACTGGAAGTGTTACGTCAGCTAACGAGACTTTCAACCTATTAACGATAGCAGCCCAGTTTCTAACACAGCATAATAGCTCTTTGAACGTCCTATAACTTTTACAAAGACCTAACAGCACTGATCTGTAAAGAGCTTGGCGCAGAGAGGCAACAGGAGAGACAGGAGCAGAGTCAGGGCAGAGGTGAGTGGAGAGAGGAGAGGACTGTGTCGCTGCGGGAGGGGCCCGCATGTGCCATTAATGAGACTCATTAATTAAAAAGTAGGTGTGCTGCTCCTGAACATGCAGTGTTAAATTTGATGTTAGATTTTGGTGGCAAAATCTCTTAAGTTGCAGCTCTTAGCGTTGCTCTGTGCCGACGTAGGAGCCTCTGATCCCTGCTCCTTACGCACACTGGACCCCCTGCACAACTGTGGTTGAATGTTGTTTCTTCGTTCACCTCAGATCCACCTGTGTCCCCTACAGGCTAAGTGTCAGGTGTGAGCTCTGAGCAGCTGACACATGCACCTTTTTAGTATGTTTTAATACTTATTTTGTGATCAGACTTTATCATAACAATAATGTATAAAGTCAAATTGTTTCAGGGCGCCACCTCAAAGAGGAAAACAATAATAAAGCCTAATATGAATTTGAACATGAGTTCTTAGCCGGACAATGATCTGTATAAGAAGTGAAACAACTTAACAAGTTAAGCATAAATTAATGAGAAGATTATGAAGTTTATTGACCAGAATTAAGACTGGAGACAAGAGGTCAGAGGCCTAGAGTAACCAGGAATGATGGCGTTACCAATGGGTCGAAACTTCTTGGTACTGCTGATGATGGTTTGGAGTTTGGTCCCCAAATCTAGCTGACTGTGGTGGTCCTCTGTGGATGGCTCTTGGTGGTTCTCTCTCTGTCTAGAGCTGAATTGCTGCTCGCTGTAGGTAAGAGGTCAGTAGCATCCCAAGTCTCTGAAATGGGCTGCTTGAAATCTGTGCCTTTATTGCCAGCTGAGTCACAGTTAAATCAGAGTCCAGCATAAAGAAAGTCTCAGATGAAAAATGGCAATTGGAAAACATTCAGAGTTCTTTGTACGCTTTTGAGCAAAACAGTTTCTGAAACAGCAATTGAACCAAAAATTGATTAAAAACACGTCCCTTGAATGGACAGAACTTAAGTAGGCTACACTGAAGAAAAAAACTCAATAATAAAAATAGCAAATTAAACAAAAATTAGTGCTCGGGTGTTGCCCTTGATCAAATTGAAGACAAAGAGAAACAAAAACTGCTGAACGACTGGACTGAACACTGAAAAACTCAAAAACTTAAGAAGGACTGAACAACACAAAAGACTTGAAAACTGAAAAAGACTGAAAACTAGGAGAGAACTGAAAACTGGGAGCGAACTTGAAAAACTGAAAAGACAAAGAATGAGGTGCACCACCAAAGCTGTTTTATCTTTTTGGAACTTAGAGAGGTGTGTATATGTAATGGCGGGAAGAGTTTCTTTGTCCAACTAGCAGGGGTTAAAAATGATCTCATGCTAAGGCTTCATATTACCACCTTCAAATATTGTGGAACAATTAAACACTCATCCGAAAACCTGTCAGTATCTGGTGTGATCACCATTTACCTCACACAGTGCAACACATCTCCTTCACATTTAGTTGATCAGGTTGTGGCCTGTGGAATGTTGGTCCACTCCTCTTCAATGGCTGTGCGAAGTTACTGGATTTTGGCAGGAACTGGTACAAGCTCCAGAGCATCCCAAACATGCTTAATGTGTGACATGTCCGGTAAGTATGCTGGCCATGCAAGGACTGGGATGTTTTCAGCTTCCAGGAATTGTACACAGATCCTTGTAACATGGGGCTGTGCATTATCATGCCACAACAAGGTAACATAAGGTGATGGTCATGGATGAATGGCACAACAATGGGCCTCAGAATCTCGTTACAGTTTCTCTGTGCATTCAAAATGCCATCAATAAAATGCACCTGGGTAATTTGTGCGAAAACCTCCTAGTGACGCTCTACTGTATCCAGCTAAATATTATGCAACACCTGTTAAAATGCACATGAATGTGCTACATTTCATCTGCTCTGCAAAAAAGAAAAAGTAATTTTAGTTTAGTTTTAGTTTTGCTGCTGTTTGTTTCATCTATAAGTGTACACAAGTGTTTAGATGAGTGACAAGTAAATCTATATAAATGCACACCAAATGCTGACCAATTAGTTGGCCCTTCTGTAAAAAAAACATGGCCCCTTCATGGCCCCTCCTTTAAAAAAATCCTAGCTCCACCACTGGCTCAAACCACATCTAAGCAAATAAATACTTGTAATAGAAATACCAATAAAATCTACAGTAAAACAAAGTAAAAACAATACAAGGCTTCCTTATTAGGCAGAGCGATGGAGGCAACAGATTTTCAAGTTTAAATTTTTGTTGAACAGTGTCACAGGCAAGCAATGCTGCCACTCTGTATTCTGAAGTATTATGATTATATCTAAAGCTGTACAAAAAACACACGAGTGCACTGGTCACACCAGACAGCAGCTGTCCAACTGAGTCAAAACTGCTCCATGGGTTGTCCGATAAAGAATTGCTGCTGCCCCCACCAGAAGTTGACAGAGCCCATTACTTGCTGTCCCCTCCGCCCACATCCTCCATCGCCCCTACTGTACACATACGCTTGGTATGGCACTGCCCAGTGGAGCCAGAAAGTGGATTTATTCTGTCGAAGAGGCATGGAAACTCATTGGCAGACATCCTGGGCCTCCCAGCTCTTCATCAGGGACAACTCGCGCCATGGGTGGTGATATTCTTTGGTTTCATGAGTAACTGTAAGTTGACTGTAACCCCCAAATTCCTCTGCATACATTGCGGCCACGCACTCCTCAGCAAATACGCATCCATTGTTTTCAGTGAGAGCATTTCCACTGCATACGCAGCAGTTCTATTTTTCTCCGACGGCAGAGCCGGTCCGCATCAATTTTGCACAGATCGCACCAGTATGGAAACCAAACGAGTACAGCATCCGGATTTTCAGAGTACAGTGGTCCCTCGTTTATCGTGGGGGTTACGTTCTAAAAATAACCCGCAATAGGCGAAATCCGCGAAGTAGTCTGCTTTATTTTTTACAATTATTATATATGTTTTAAGGCTGTAAACCCCTCACCACACACTTTATACACTTTTCTCAGACAGGCATTAACATTTTCTCACATTTCTCTCTTGTTTAAACACTCTCAAAGTTCAAACCATAGCATCTTCCTCTGCCTTTTGGGTGCGACCACAGGTGCCTTTGTCGGTGCAGAACGTTTCGTTGACATTGTGGGTTTTGTCGAGGAGAAAACTTGCAAACATACAGCACTTCAGAGTCACACTGCTAGCGATCGAACATTTATGTAAATTTGGCAAGCCAAACGCATTCTGTACTGTACAGGAGACACAGCACGGAGGAGATTGATTGACAATGGTCTACAGTCCCTTAGCCAATCAGGACGCAGAACACAATGCGCAAGTTCTCCCTTAGCCAATCAGGACGCAGAACACAATGCGCGTTCATACGCTGTAAAAAAAAAAAAAGCTTGGAAAATTGCACGAAAAAAAAATCCACGAAACAGCGAGGCCGCGAAACAGCAAGGCCGTGAAAGGTGAACCGCGTTATAGCGAGACAACTGTAATACAAAAATTTATTAATAATACAGATTTATACGCACTTAAGTTTCTTATTTCGAATATTTATACTTTTATATATATGAGTAAGCATTAAATGCAGTAATATCTGCAAAAACAAAGCTTTTTTGTGTCCAGCGGGGCTCCGCTCCGCAGCGCAGCAGATCTGAAACGCATCCAGTGGGTGCGGGTGTGCGACGTCGGTCGGAGGGTTCCGCAGCGGAGCGGAGCCGCAACGCATGCAGTGGAACCCGGGGGTTAGTCCTGCACGTGGATGCTGCCTTTCCTCTCTGCGTCTACAGACTGTGTGATCACTTAACAGCACTAATACTGTCCTGACGTTTTGTATGGACTGTCTATTCTTTTCTCATTAAACCACAGATAAATCTGACTGTTATTATGATGCTTTATTGCCGCTCATTGTCCAGCTTTGAATTTGGTTATTATTCTTGAGTTTGTATCTTTTGTTTCCATTTTTGAGTATGCACAGGACTTTTAGGAGACTCAGTACAGGCAGCATTATCACTATTATTATTGTAATACTGGTTTTTGAATTCATGCATCCTTTATTTACGCCAGTGATGTCCACAGGACATCTATGAGTATTAGTATACGGATAATATAGCTACTCTAAAGGGGGTCAGGCTTGTGTTGTTTGCTTTGTGTGTTTTGAGACAGGGAAAACAAAAAAAATTAAAGCTGCAAGCAGCCTCATAGGCCCTTGCCTTCATTTGCGACCGTGGGGGCTTATTTCCCCGGGAGGACTGCGACATCTAGGAGAGGTTGAAAAAGAGCAAAATGAACAACAAACACACATTTCTAGGGGGTGCAGGAGATCCATTTTTTAATATAGCCATTGTATTGGTATATCATTGTGTTTAGGGCATCATCGTGCACAACTTCTTCATTGGGTCTGACTAAATCCGCTGATGTTTGAGAGATCTAGGGGAGGTTGAAAAAGAACAAAATGAACAAAAAACATACATTTCTAGGGGGCGCTGGAGGGCCATTTTTAATGTAGCCATTGTATTAGTATATGATTGTGGGCATCATTGTGGACAACTTCTTCCCTGTGTCCGACAAAATCCGTCAATGTGTGAGAGATTTAGGGCAGGTCAAATTAGCGTACAATTATCATCTCACATTCATTAAGATCACAGAGTTCAGGCGTTGCCATGGTAACACAGTTGCAGGTAGGGATGAGTCATTTGAGATTTATAGTCAGGGGCCCATGAGGGTTGTGTGTACCAAATTTTTTCAAAGTCCCATTTAACTTTCAGCACATTTTTTTTCCACCCATTTCAATTTCACAGGGGGCACTGTTGGTAATACGGCCTAGTTCCAACTGTGTTTTTTACACAGGCTCCCACATTGGATGTCTGTGCCAAATTTCACAAATATAGAACAAACTAAAATTGTCCCACCCAATTCATGCATTTGGGGTGTTGCCATTGGCGAAACAGTTGCAGGTAAGGGTGGGTGGCCATGACTTTTATGTTCAGTGGGCAATGAGGGATGGGTCTACCAACTTTCATCTGCCTACAACAAATTGAATTCCAAAGTCCCAATTAACTTTCAGGGAGCGTTGGAGAGCCTTTTAAAATGGTAGCCATATTTGCATGTCATTGGATTCAGGGCGTCATCGTGAACAACATTGGCCTGACAAAATCCGGCGATGTTTGAGAAATCTAGGGGAGGTTGAAAAAGAGCAAAATTAACAAAAACACAAATTTGCAGGGGGCGCTAGAGGGCCATTTTCAAAGACAGCGATTGTCTCTGTAGCTCTTTATGTTCGGGCATCATTGTGAACAACTTCTTCATTTGGTCCGACAAAATCTGTCAATGTTTGAGAGATTTAGGACAGGTCAAATTAGCGTGCAATTATCATCTCACATTCATTAAGATCACAGAGTTCAGGCGTTGCCATGGTAGCACGGTTGCAGGTAGGGGTAAGGCATTTGAGATTCATAGTCAGGGAGCCATGAGGGTTGTATGTGTACCAAATTTCAACCGTCTACAACAAACTAAATTTCAAGGTCAAATTCAAAATTTGCAGGGGGTGATGGAGAGCCATTTCAAATGGTAGCCATTAAAGGGGCATGTCATTGTGTTCAGGGTGTCGTTGTAGACAACTTTTTTGATGGGTCTGACTACATTCATCGATTTTTGGGGGAGGCACGTTTCCTCGGGAAGACTGCATGTCGCCTTACCTTGCAGCCGTGGGAACAAATGTCTTGGGCAGGACTGCATTTCGTACTTTAAAGTGCTGGTGGGCCAGTTTTAAAGACATTGTGTTCAGGTCATTAATGTGCACAAACTCTTCATTGGGTCCAATCAAATCCGACAATGTTTGTGAACGTTACCAGAGATTTTGTTTTCCCCAAAATGGCCTCCTTGTAACTAGCTCATCAAGGCCACACCTGAAAAGATATCAAAAAACCATGGCCTACCTTTTGTTGGCACACATGTCTAGGTGATTCTGACCAAATTTAGATTTTGGATGAAAACCCTAGGAGGAGAAAGATTTTAAATGAGGGGTGTGATTTTAGGTGTCACATTTTCCACCCAAAATAGTTGACTTCCTGTTTGTCAGGGGGCAAAGCCATAATAAAATTTTTTGTTTGGCTCGATGTGAGAAATGTGTGTACCAAATTTCCTGATTCTATGCCAAAAAAAAAGTACTTTCTGAATGACGTGTGCAATTTATGGGGTGAAAAAATGCACTTTCACTTTCCATAGGCCCAATGTATTTGGATTTTCCAGGGGTCGCTAGTGAGTCATCATTTTATATTTTTTCTCACAGACTCCATTTAAATTAATTTTTTGCTGGGCTTGAATTTTGGGCCAAGTTTCCCAGACTTTTCGTGCATGTTCAAAGAGCAAAATTTGCACTCAAAGAGCAGAAAAAGCGGAATAATAATAACGGACGCATACAGTTACCGCCGGCTCAGGCCTAATAATAATAATTAATTAATAAGCAGAAACAATAGGCTCTTCCAGCTTTTGCCAGCTCGGGCTTAAAAATGTTCTGATCAAATGCAGCAAAATGCAAAGGTAAATTAATTAAAAGGAAAAGAAATTCAATCAATCAGTTGAGGTAAAAGCAGTGGGAAGGCTCAGTAGCTAATGAGTTGTTTGTGTGTTAAGGTAATTCGAATCCTGAGGGAACTCAAGCAGAAGTATCCTGACAAAGAACTGGACCAACTGGTGGAACTGGCCAACTACTATGCTTTGCTGCACCAGCAGAAGAGCAGGGCCTTTTACCGCATCCAGGTGACACACATCATTAGTATAGCCACTAATTTCACAAATTCTTTTTGTTTCTTTAGTTACAAGTTTTTACTTTGAAATACTTTCCAAAAAATAAATAAATAAATTGTTGCATGTGATAAGACTTCATTATTTTGTACTGCAATATGAATAGGTGAGGTACCGCAGAGCACCAACCCAGTAACACTTAGTCAACTAGTCAACACCAAGTCAAACTGCAACTTCCTTTCCTCAGCAATCAGTCGCAGGACAAACACTTAACATTCACATTCAGGCAATTGGAAGAAATTTATATTCACCAATTCATGTACACATGTCTTTGGTCAATGAGAGACAGCCAGAGAGAGCCCATGATAACATGGGGAGGACATGCAGAGTTCACACAGAAAGGTTGTTGGTGGCCAGTCCTGGGATTGATCCACCTTCTTGCTGTGAGGCAGATGTGCCACACTACATCTGAAACTTTCAAACCTTCATCACCTTTAGTCAGTCATACAAATAACAACAGCAAACAACGATCTGAGGTTTTATCATAATGTTTATTACTATTGTGTGTGTGGTTTTAGGCCACACGTATGATGATTGGAGCTGGGAATGTCTTAAAGAAACATGCAGCTGACCATGCTCGACGCACAATGGTGACAGATGAGGAAACTCCAGAGGAGGATGACCTGGCCATATGCAGCCACATCTCATTCGAAAGTCCCCACAGTCAGTGCATGGAGAACTGTGGCTTGCTCATGCTGGCTGTAGTCTGCCAAGGTAGGCACAACACTCAATCGTGTCAGATCTTTTACAGTGAGACTTATGTCAGAATTAGAATTAATAAAAATAGACTACTCACATTTCATCCAACATCTTATGTTTGACGCATAGAACAGTGCATGATCTATGGAAAGACATACCAGAGAACAGCTGTAAAATTCAGTTTAAAATAATGCAGGTTCAGTTTCAGACAAACTCATGGGCGTTGTTCGCACTTGATGAAGTAGTGTTTCAGCAACACAAGACAAAAAAAAAAAGTTTGAGTTCAAGATGAGGTTGCAATAAGTGGTCTTGTCTTCTTTGTCAGGGGGTCTAGGAGAGAACACATTCTACGTAGATTACAGGACTGAGGATGGCTCTGCAAATGCAGGCTCGGATTATGAGTACAGTGAAGGAACACTGGTCTTTAAACCTGGAGAGACCCGCAAAGAGATTAAGGTGAGTCAAGAAGCAGTTACTGAACAGGACATGCAGGCAATATAACTGTGTACTCAGTATACTTTAAAACACATAGCTTTTAATTCAATTCGGTTGTTAGGTCTCTTCAAATTAGTTGACTTCATCTGCCATTGACTGGATGATTGTAGTCTTATGTCAGTCAGGAAGAAGTTCTCTCCTCTCTGTTGTTCAAATGCCGAACACCACCGACATATTTCACTGTTGGTATGATGTTCTTTTTTCTGAAATGCTGTGTTACTTTTACGCCAGATGTAACAGGACACACATCTAAAAGTTCCACCAATTTTTGTTTCCCCAGTCCACAGAATATTTTTCTAAAAGTCTTGGGGATCATCAAAATGTTTTTTGGCAAACGTGAGACAAGCCTTTATGTTCTTTTTGGTCAGTAGTGGTTTTTGCCTTGGAACTCTGCCATGGATGCTATTTTAGCCCAGTCTCTCTTACGATTCAGTCATGAACACTGACCTTAACTGAGGCAAGTGAGGCCTGCAGTTTAGATGTTGTTGTGGGTTCTTGTGTGACCTCTTGGATGAGCCATTGTGCTCTTGGGGTACTTTTGATAGGCTGGCCACTCCTGGGAAGGTACACCACTGTTCCATATTTTATTTTTCTCCATTTGTAGGAAATGGCTCTCACCGTGATTTACTGGCAGTAATTAGGCCTGGGTCTGGCTGGTAAAATTGAACTCCGCTTTCCAATAAATGTGATTAACCACAGTTTTACACCACTGTACTTTTAGTATTTAGTATTTAAACAGAAGCTAGAAATGCAACTTAAAGTGTGTACTGCAGCCCTTGGCAGATTATTGGACTATACTATACAATTAAAGGACTGAATTAAAGAATATTTAATGAAAGATTAAGAACTTTAATCATGAATTTTTGCTTTTGTATTTTTAATCATCTAAATCAATGTGTACACAATTTGTACACATTGTGGTACAATAAAGTAAGCCAGTACATGAAAAAAAAAAATGTTGGATTGATAAACTGAATTGACAGAACAGAGTAAATTATAATTGTTAAAAATATTGGGTTATTCCTTTTAGAAATACATTTACATTATGTAATTATTAATGCATTATTGCATAATACATTTGCTTATTAGCCCCTTCACTTAGTCTTTGGCTTTAACAAGTCTTTCACACCAAGCTGAAAGCTTAAAGGTCCCATATTATGCAAAATCGACTTTTCTGAGCTTTTAACCATGTTATGACGTTGTTTCTACCTCAAAACATACCCAAAGTTGTGTTTTGTTTCATTCGCGCATATTTAAGTAATTTATTTAGTTTGAGCTACAGTCCTTTCAACGAGCTGTTTCACGCAATGACGTCAATATGTGAAATAAACCACTCCTCTCCAGGAAGTGCTCCTCCACACTCCTCCTGCCCCTCTCTCCTGCACTGTCAACAAGTGCTGTGCTCTGCAGCTCAGACACAGAGAAGCATCGCTGCTACTGTGTTAGCTTACTTACAGTCAGCAACATGTATTACTAACAAGCATTACTGCATAGCTCTACATATTGCTAGGCTACTTTATTATAGTTCTTTCAATACACTGCACAGCAGCTACCTTAGGAGTCTCCAGGCAGCATACATTCTCAACTTCAGTAGGCATTGTACGGTCATTTCCACATGTGCACCGATAAACAGAAGCAGTTAACACGCGCTATGCTACGGGCTACACCATAGAAACATACACAATAAATAGTTTCTCATTTACCAAGCTGAAACGTCTTGTAGAAGCCTTCGAGGTCTTTGTGTTTGCTCATGTTCCCTCGAACTCAGAATCAGACTCTGGTTCGAAGATATACGGCTCATTTACTCTCAAAGCTATTGCTGAAAAAGTTATTACTACCATGTACCGTGTTTACTTCAGTCTGTTTCCAGCGTAGCTCGCGTAGCTATAGCGTGACGTCATGAGTGGGCGGAGCCAACACGGGAGAGCTGAGCCTTAAAGTGACAGCGCCAAATCAGACCGTTCACTTTGGACTCATGATGAGAGCTCATCCAAACCGCTTGTATAAGATAAATATTGTGTGTTTCATGTTGCAAAACGTGATATGGTAACCTAAATGTATCCAAAATGCACTGTATAATGTTCAAAATACTATAATATAGGACCTTTAAGTCAGTACAAATTTACCTCATGAAGCAGATCTCTGAATTAAAGGACATATTCAAGAAAAAGTTTCAAAGAAGATATCTAGAAGTAGGTTTGAAAGTGAATGACAAAGTCCGAAACGTCTTCACCTTCAAACCTACGTTCAAATGCCTTCTTTGAAACCTTTCCTGTATTCCTTCCTGTATTGTTTACAGAATTTATTGTTATCAGAGGTGAATATGTAACAGTTCTGCATATAATTCCAGTTGCCAAATGAAATATAATGGGACTTTAATAATAGTTCTCATGCATCAAGCACCAAGAATCATGTCAAAGCAGATACACATCACTGTTAAAGCTCCACTACCTTTATGCTATACTTGTCTCAGATTCCGCTCACCCCCAAAAGCAGCTTAGGGATCACTCCAGCTTTTAATTTATTAAAAAAAATAAAACTGGACCAATTTTGCTCCACAGAATACTGATACATTTCACCAAACTGAAGTTTAGAAGTTTAGAGTTTAGAATTAGCTTAGCTAACATTACGTGATTGAATCAACAGTATTTGTCTGTGTTTTATGTTGCCTCCCTTTGCTTTTTTTTTTTTTTTTTAGCTGTTTCTCTGTGTTAAAGACAATTTCAGCACTGAAAATACACTTTATCGGCAGCAATTAAACTTCCTTCACATGACAAGCTGGTTGAGACCAATAGGAGCGCTTTTCAAGTATGTGATTGTGCAAGCATGTGATTGGCCAAGGTTTTCCATTCCTGAATAGAGGTTCTCATCTATTAAAATCCCTTGTAATAAACAGTATAAAGTCTGTTTTTTCCACAAATTATAGCATTTACAACCTACTGTTTGGGGTTTAACCATTTTCCCCTACTAGAAGAAAAACAAATCAGGCTGTTTAACAATATTAATCAAACTATGTATCTCCATTTTAACCTTGAAACCTCAAATAATTCATCAAATGTAGTATTTATTGTTGAGTTTAAAAGTGTTCAAAAGTGTCACAGGACAGATGACAGTAACACCATGACCTTAATGTGTTCTTCCTCAGAGTGTGTCTCCAAGTGTGTCTGCTTTGTTCTTCATCTGAGCAGTTTCTGAGGGTGGTTCTGGGTGTGTCTGCTGCAGGTTGGCATCATTGATGATGACATTTTTGAGGAGGATGAACATTTTTTTGTGCGCTTGTTAAATCTGCGAGTGGGTGACGCAGAGGGGATGTTTGAAAGTGACGAGGTTGGTGCCACTCCCAAAGGTCGATTGGTTGAGCCCCTGGTTGCCACAGTGACCATCCTGGATGATGACCACGCAGGCATCTTTACGTTCAGTGAGCGCACAGTGCGTGTGAGTGAGAGTGTAGGCACCATGGAAGTCACTGTGGTCCGCAACTCTGGAGCTCGGGGTACAGTCATCCTGCCGTATCACACTGAGCCGGGCAGTGCCAAGGCTGGGGAGGACTACGAAGACATCAGGGGGGAGCTGGAGTTCACCAATGACCAGACCACGTAAGTCCATTTTACAATAGTCATCCTAACTTATAAGGCTACATGCACCAGGGTCAGCAGGGTTGCCCTAACCCTAACCCTAACCCAGCATAAACTCATCATCAAATCATTATCATTATGTGTATGCTCATTACTGGAACTGGAAATTGACATACATTAATTACAATGACATACATTGCTTCTTTTATAGAATTAATTAATTTATTTATTTTTAATATTTTTTGGGGAATGTATCTTGCTCCTCTCCACTCTTCTTTACATTCAATGCAATTTGGTTTCCCTGAAAATCATTCCAAAGAGTTGCAAACTGCCTGTTTATAGACAACATTAAATGCAAGTTGGACACTAATGCTTGCGTTGGTGCAGTATTTCTAGATGAGAAAGGCATTTGACACTGTAAATCATGAAATTCATCTGTCTAAATTAACCTATTTTAATTTCTCCTTGGACACAATTCAGTAGATAAAATCATACTTAGAATTCAGGAAACAGTGTGTCTGCATTAACAGGGTCAAATCAACTTTTCTAGATGTCCCTCTTGGTCTACCTCAGACAACTGGCCACATGCCCAATACTTACTTTTGTCTTCAATATATTTTACAAACTACCTTGCATGATATAGATATTTTGTGTATATGTATGCAGTCAGACTCTCCAGGTGAGGATCATCGATGATGAGGAGTATGAGAAACATGAGAACTTCTTCATCGTCTTGGAGGAGCCACGTTGGCTCAAGAGAGGCATCTCAGGTATGACTGCTGTGATTTATGAAAAAATAAAGGTAATGTTCAAAATTATACGTATGTAGCAATTTGGAGGAGAGAGAATTAGACCAATTGATGTGGACTGATTCGGGGGCACCATTTCAATAAGAGAAAAAACAAAAACAAACAAACATTAAAAGCCTAATTTGAGTTAGCGTGAATTTGTAAGGCAGTCAGGGATAAACAGGTGGCATTTGAATATGTAGAATGAATGTATAATAAATAAACAGAGTGAGAGTTAAGGATTAAGTAATAAAACTTTGTCTGTTGAAAGTGGATTTTGACAGTAATAAATGGAAAATAAGGCAGTTGATGATTTTAGATGGTGGAAATGGTTTAGATATGTCTACGTTAAGTTTAACCTGTATGCTGAACTCTGTGACATATATGCACTCTTACTGATGAGCAGGGCCAGAGTTCAGAGGACAAGAACCAAAAGGAAGAGGTGGGGTCAGAATGGATCCAGACTGGGTCTTCGGGACTGCCAATGACAAGTGTGGAGTGCGTTGTCCTGGGGGATTCTGTTGTTGCTGTGTAGTCCTCCTGAATTGGCTAGGCTGTCTATGGACTGCCTGGGCTGCTCTTTGCTGTGTCAGGTGTCAGGGAGCATCCAAGTCTTTAGAAAAATGGAGCAGTGGCACAGCATGTAACAGGTTGCAGCCTAAGAGGCACAACATTAACAGTTAAAAATGAAGCTTATCACCTTCATTAAGGTTGTCCTTTTGAATACCCAAGAAAAGACTATTTATTATTCCAAAGCAAGCTCACTCTCTGAAGTTTGTGAGTGTTCTTGTGGTAATGGAATGTAAGTCTGTAAAGCAATTAGTTGACATTTAATTTACGACTTTAGCTTTATGTCCATAAGTGTAATGTTTTTTGTCCAAAGAGATGGTCTGATGCCTTTTTCTGGTAGGTTTGGCATATTGTGTTTGTAGGGAAACATCCTTATTTAGTGCGCCCAAAAAGTTTTTTAGCTGCTCTTGGAGCTGAGAGGAGTTGTATAAGAAAGACAGGCTAGAGACTTTCTGGGTGTCTAGGTTTATTGTCCATTGTAAGTGAAGGGAAAACTAAAATTCTTCATTATCAAATTCTTTTTCTGAGGACTGAGAGAAAAATGAAGCCAGGATGGGGTTCTTTGATTCACTGTACAGTTGTACAGTAATTCTGAGTGCTGGAGCAATTCTAACATGCCTCTCTATACTACTGATTGTCCAGTCTTAGTGAGATTAATGTTTATATATGCACACTTTGAATTTGAAATTTTTTACTATATCTAACAGCTCTTTGTTGTTTTCTGTTCTCTACAGCTTTGCTGCTGAACCAAGGTAAGACAAAGACTTTACTGAGACCAGTTAGATTGACACGCAATTCTCAATAGGTTTTCTATAACAATTTACTAGTTACAGGTTCCAATTCTTTTAATACAGCCATATTGATGGTTCCTTCTCAGGCTGTGAAAAGTGAGTTTAAAGCCTTACCTTGATGTGCTGCCTTGATTTATTTGAAGGAATTGTATTTGCATTGTCCGATTTATGTCCTATTGTAACTTTTGGAACTATAACCCTAAATTCTGGAATATATATAACCATTAGAACATAATAATGAAAATAAACTTTTCATCTTCTTATGTGTAAGCCTATTGTTAGAGAACTTACGTTCAAAGTGATCATATTATTTACGTTATATATATATCCCATCACTACTGACCAAGATACAGGCCTTCCTGCCCCTTGGAGCCGTGTGGGCCGGGTCAGTGCGGGTCAGTATGTTTCCACTTACTCATATTGCAGTTGCTTTATGAATTAGAACAAGGTCTACCTTACAAGCAGAACAGGACATTAACTTTACCACTCAGTGGAATTGTGACCTTAGTTTTACCTTAATGAAAACTATTCTTCCTCAATTCCTTTACATGTTTATTTAATGTACAATATTGCTAACATGAAATATTTATGTATGTATTTAAATATATACAGAATACTGCCAAAAGTATTCACTCAACTATCCAAATCATTGAATTCAAGAGTTTCAATCACTTCCATGGCCACAGGTGTATAAAATCAAGCGCCTAGGCATGCAGACTACTTTGACAAACATTTGTGAAAGAATCTCTCAGGAGCTCAGTGAATTCATGACAGTATGCTCCCTGTGCAATAAGTCCGGCTGTGAAATTTCTAAATGACTAAATATTCCACAATCAATGTTAGTGGTACTATAACAAAGTGGAAGCAATTGGAAACGACAGCAACTCAGCCACGAAGTGGTAGGCCATGTAAAATCACAAAGCAGGGTCAGCGGATGCTGAGGCATTTAGTGCGCAGAGGTCTTTAGCTACAACTTTCATGACTTTCTGTAGAGTCTATAGCCACAGACCTCCAAACTTCATTTGATCTTCAGATTAGCTCAAGAACAGTGTGTTGGAACAGCTTAATGGAATGGGTTCCCATGACCAAGCAGCTGCATCCAAGCTTTACATCACCAAGTGCAATGCAAAGCGTTGGATGCAATGGTGTAAAGCAAACCGCCACTGGACTCTAGAGCAGTGGAGATGTGTTCTTTGGAGTGACAAATCACGCTTTTCTGTCTGGCAATCTGATGGCGAGTGTGGGTTTGGCGATAGTTGCAGTGAAAGGAACTGTTACTGCTTCAGCATACCAAGACATTTTGGACAATTTCAGGCTTCGAACTTTGTGGGAACAGTTTGGAAATGGCCCCTTCCTGTTCCAACATGACTGCACACCAGTGCGCAAAGCAAGGGCCATAATGGATGGATGAGCAAGTTAGATGTGAAAGAACTTGACTGGCCTACACAGAGTCCTAAACCTCAAACCGATAGGTTTGGGATGAATTAGAGCAGAGACTGCGAGCCAGGCATTCTCGTTCAACATCAGTGTCTGACCTCACAAATGCACTTCTGGAGGAATGGCCAAAAATGACCACAAACACACTCCTAAACCTTGTGGAAAGCCTCCCTGGAAGAGTTGAAGCTGTTATAGCTGCAAAGGATGGGCCGACATCATATAAAATCCTGTGGATTAATAATGGGATGTCACTCATGTTCATATGCGTGTGAAGGCAGGCGAGCAAATACTTTTGGCAATATACTGTATGTAAGCACAGCAAACACATGAAAATGGTAAGATAAACCTTTGGTAGTTCATCATACTCCTCTGTGACAGTCTTTAAACCAGGGCTATAAATTATAATTGCTTAAGGTTCATTAAGTTAACCTTCAACCCCAGCTGGGACCAAACCCACTATTTCCTTAAGGCATTGGAAGTGGTTTTTAATTTTTATGAAAAGTTATACCATGATTTTAATTTTCTATGTATTCTCGTATACAATTACGACAAGACCAGAAAGAAGTGCATGACACAAAACAGCTTTTCTATCTAACATACCTCTTTAATGGCAAATTGTATTTTAAATGTAATACCTTTGGGTGTAGTTTGGGAGAAGACTGGGTGCAACAGTTCAGACAGATGCTGTAGATTCAAAACAAGGTGCTGAGTGTCTGACTCCAAGTAATTTTCCAAAAACTAGTAACACCAGTGAAACCTGAGGGAAAAGTGAGTTTAAAGTCCTGTCTTCATGAGCTGCCTTGATTTATTTGGATAAATTCTAACCATATAATCCTGACAATGATTAGTTCAAAGTTGTTATTGACATTGTACATAAGAGTCAGGTAGCACTCTCTTTAATCAAGGTTGAAGGATTAGAGTTGTAACTGTTACTGAGACATAAATACTGTACTAACCCTAAATCTTCAAACACAACCAACACTTAAATCAATCAAATGAGATCTAATTAGAGCCTGTCCTTTTGAGGACACATGTTTGATGTATCTCTGCTGAGGCTCTGTGTGTTTTCAGAGTGGGCTGAGGGTCAAATGAGTGCAGAGGAAGAGGAGGCCCGCAGGATCGCCGAGATGGGGAAGCCCATCCTGGGGGAGCATAGCCAACTCGAGGTGGTCATTGAGGAGTCGTATGAGTTTAAGGTGCTCCACTCAATCATTAGCATTGAAAAAAGTATGATATAGAGTCCACAGAGCTCTGAGTGGTCCAAACAGGCTCAGGTTTAGGGCTCTGACAAAGCAACATCAGTCAAGTTTTTAGTTCACAAGATAAATTAATAAGTCCAATATATAAATTAGTATAGTTGGCTTGGCCTACAAAAAATATAGTTTTTCATGCTGTACAGTAAATGTGATGTGGGGTTGTGATCTACAGAGCACCGTAGACAAACTCATTAAGAAGACCAATCTAGCACTGGTCATCGGCACACACTCCTGGAGAGAACAGTTCGTGGAGGCGGTCACTGTCAGCGCAGGTGAGAGAGCCTGTGACTATGGAACTTGTGTGATTTATGCTGCATGTGTCTCATCTAGACCATCTGTGTGCTGAATGCAGAGACTTATAGACCTATATGGAATGTATTATTATTATTATTATTATTAATAATAATAATAATAATAATACCATATAATATTACTAATTATAAGTAAACAGTAACAAACAAAGAGTACTGTATTTTCCGGACTATAAGCCGCTACTTTTTTCCCACGCTTTGAACCATGCAGCTTATACAGAGATGCGGCTTTTCTATGAATTTTTCTTCAGCCCTCAGGGGGGTGCTCTAGCAAAAAGTGCAAAAACGAGACAGGCAGTGGTAGACAGTACAAACAAGAAAGCGCCAGTTTTTATTCTTAGCACATGCAACCCAAGACGCACAACAGCAAAATACGGTAATATTTTTACACCCTCAACCCATCATAATGGAAAACAAATGAAGTGACAGTGGTTTGGTGTTCAGTAGTTTCAATGCTCAGGAGGAAGATGAATAGTGACTTGTGGTTTCAGTGCACGGGAGAATGAAGCGACTTTAATAGTTGCGCAGTTGCGCTTTAACATTGCGCAGGAAGAAAATTGACAGTGGTTTGGTGTTCAGTGGTTTCAGTACGCAGGAGGAAGAAAAATAAAGCAACTTGGTTTTAGTGCACAGGAGGAAGATGAATAAAACCATCAATGACTTTTCTGTTTTGTTTGATCAGCACTTTTACTGCCGTGTTACTGGCACTGTTTGGAAACAATCAGTTCAGGTATATGAATAAACACTTACAGTACAAAATATATGTAAATATCTTATTTCTCAGCCTGGATATCGGCGGCTTATAGTCCAGTGCGGCTTATATGTGACAAAATATATATTTCTTTTACATTTTAGCTGGTGCGGCTTATATTTAGGTGCGCTCTATAGTCCGGAAAATACGGTAAACCTATCCAGTTTGCAGAGTATTCACAATGGCCTTTTCTACATTAACGGAATCACACAACTGAAGAGCCCTCTAAAGAGACAAATTACGCTGTAATGTGCGCCTTTGTATTGTATAATGATTACAGGGTTTCAACCTGACTATTTAGTGACCAATTGATGATTTGTACATTTGAAAGATACTGGGTTCTTTGCTCTGGGGAAGTTGTTAGTTATTTTATTTGCATTCTTCCTGTGTTTTAGTCCATGTAGTGTTCACATTTCAAGAGGCCAGAGATCATTTAGAAGAGAACCCATTTTCCCTCAAAAAGTGGCTACAACTAAGATTCTTGATACACACAAACCTTTAGTGTAGTTCACTTGTCCAAGTGAACTACACTGAAGGAGCAACAGCATCAAACAAACAGAACCAAATATGACAAGGTTCTTAACAAATCCCCCTTCTATACAGGCACAGATCTAGAGCTGTGGTCAGAGCAGGAGCATGTGGTCAAAAGCAGAAAGTCAGAAATATTGTGGAGCTAGGTTATGGATGATAATGGTAACAGTCAGAATCTTGAACTGGAACTATATGAAATTTATTGGGGAGTCATTTGGGTTTATGACAAAGGGGTGATGTTGTGAACCAAGGTTTACCCTGACCTGTCTGCACAATATTGAACTATTGTGCTTTGCTCATACAGAAAAGAGCTGCCACTTAGTGGATCTAAAATGTCTAAATAAATAAATAATAATAATTGAGCAATGCAATTTACTGTCTGTGAGCACCAAAGGTTTGCATCTCATAGTTGCTGGAATGTAGAACAGAAGTTGCTCCAGTACCTAAATGAATATGTAAAATGGGGAGCAATATGCACAAAATTCAAGGCAGAGAAGATGCTAATGAATTCATTTAGCAGCTGCTGTCACATTTATCACAGCAGCAGGAGCTAACTGCCACTATAAGAATTTCAGGATATGGGACAGACATATGAAAAGAACCTTGGCTTTTACACAGACAGCAGTATTGCGGGGAACATTCCTTGCAAAAAACACTTTTACGTACTTTCTGGGCCTATAATTGTGTGTTTGGCATCTCTACTAACTCACAAAAGTGTGAAATAAAACAACTGCAGGATCTCTCTGTTATGGGACAGGGTCTCTCCACTGGGGCAAAAAAAGCCATGTTTCTCAAAAAGCTTGACTGTGATGAAACAATCCAAGGAGGCGGGCTCACTCCTCGCGTCACTTCCCTTTACAGGCCACAGAGCGCATTTATAGGCTATTTTAAAGCAAACAAAAGTTTGGAAGCAAGGAAAAGAAGGTAACAACAACAAACATCCACTCCTGGTGTTGTCACATAACAATGAACCAGTGGGAAAATGTCCTCACCGTCACAACCCTATTCGCTATCATGTTAGTTTATCACTTAAAGCATTTTTAAACATAAAAAACATGCTACTATTGCTTAGGCTATATGTAGACAGAGCCAGTAATTGCAGTTATATGAGTTTATAAGCTGACTAACAGACAAGAGGCATGCAGCTCCAGAGTTACATTCCCAATATCTTACTGTTCATCTTACTGTTCACAAAACCTGAAACATCAGTGAGTACATTAAAATAGAAAAATAAAGGACGAGAGGATGTTTAATATTGTAATATGTGGTTGCACAGAGGGCTGGAGTGGGATGGAGCATAAGGAGCACTGTGGAGTCCAGGTTTGAGGAGGATTAGTTGGGGACTGGTTAATGCCCGCTGTCCCTAGATCTGGTGAGCTATGGATAGGTGCCATGTTGTTTTTTATGAGCAGGTCAGATGGGCTGCTGCTCAGAAGCTAGAGAAGGTCATTCACAAGCTGTAGGGTTGGCAGTTTGATTCCTGCACTCCCCTATTCATACTGTTGTTGTGTCCTTGGGCAAGACACTTTCCCTACCTTGCCTCCAGTGTTTGTGGCACAGATGTATGAATGTGTGAATATGTTTGGTGGTGGTTGGAGTGGCCGTAGACGCAGAATCTCGGTCAGTCTGCCCCAGGGCAACTATAGCTACCGAGGTAGTTTACCACCTCCAGCATTGTGACTGTGGAGTGAATGAATAATGGACTTTTGAGTGCCGTGAAAAGCGCTATTTAAATCTAATCCATTAATATTATTATTATGTTTAATATGAATGATGCCCACCTGATGCCACGGTCAAAAACCGGTGAGAGGTGGTGTTATGGCAAAAAATGACTCGGGCGCCGATGAGTTTTGTGAAATAAAGGCTTGCCAGTGTTTTATTTCTCGGCAGAGAAAGTTCCAACCATCCAGTGACAGAGTCACGGTGAGAATGAAGTTGGACCCTGCCTTTCGGTTCAGACCAGTATTATATAGGGGTAACATCAAACACAAAACAAATGATAGGTGGGAAGAAAAACACGGGTTAAGGAAGTTTGAAACAAAAGGAAAAACAACAGATGATCATACATTACAAAGAGCCATTGGGGACTAAAGGAAAAGGGAACTGTTGGGTAGAGGATATGTTAATTAACATGTATGTGCTAATTTGATTCACACTTAGATGTAAAATCATTCTTGAGCAGACCTAAACAGATTATGGCATTTGGTGAAAGTAAAACAGATTCAAATAATCTTATAAGAAATGTTAGGTTTCCCAATTGTTTGACTGAATCAATGACAAAATTTCCATTACAATTCCCTCCTTTTGATTATTCAATAATCATGTATCTTAAGATAAGAACAATCCTTACAAGAGTAACTTATCAAATACATTAATTCACATGGATTTAAAAATGTCATCATTACAGTCGTCCTTATAGGTTTGTATGTTCTTTTTCTTGTTGGAGAAAATGAAAGAATAGTTTGATCTCATTGGTTGGTTGGGCTCATCAGCTGGAATCCATCCCTGTCCGACCCCCTCCGATTGCTCTCAGTCTGATGCATTGTCTGAAGAAGGTGCTGTTAGTTCAGGGCAGGAGCGTCGCCAATGTCCTTTTTGGCCACAATGAAGGCAGGTATCATAGTCCACTTTCCTGCTGTGTCCTCTGCCACGGCCTCGATTTCCCCGTGAGGTTGATGTGTCAGGTGGATCACTTCTGCTGGACTGAGAGTCTGTTCCCTTTGTGGCTGGTTGCGGAGGTTGTCCATTGCATGGCGCTGTCGTAGTTGCAGGGTTGTATGGTGGTGGAGCAATCGGGGGTGGGGGGCCGTCCAGGTCTGAATCCAGCTTCAGGGCAACCATCTGAGAAGACAAAGAAGTCTGCGAGTGGGGTGTTTCTTGAATTTTTACTTCTAATATATTCACATTTTTTAAGCTAAATGATCCCCCCAATGGAAAACCAAATTCTAGTGCCCAAGCGGTTAAATATTGTACACTTTTTTCCCCATATTTCCCCTTCATGATATCAACTATTGGACCATCAGGAGATGGAATTTCCTTTGAGCTTTTACATCCCATTTTAGAGGCTTTAAACTTTAACTTTTATGTTTATGCGTCCAACGCAGTTCTTGAGTCCAACTCAAGTTTCTACCGGTTACTTTTAAAGGGTTCAACCCTTTTGTTTCACGGGTCCAACCCGTTTTACTGCGTCCAACGCAGTCCTTGAGTCCAACTCAAGTTTTTTTTATTTTTTTTATTTATTTTTTTTTATGCACTATTCTAGTGGGAAAAGCAATTAGGTCCTAATAATTGATATAATGAAGAAGATTACAATTTGTACCCAGTGTTGTAAACAAAAAAAAAAAACAAACCCCAATAAAATAAAATAAAATAAAGCCAATGTTTCAAAACCTCACCAGGCACCAGTTGACAAATTATAACTGAGTTCGTAGACAAGATTCCGTCGGCGACGACCCAGGACACCAGCAGTCAGTCCTCCCGTCTGGCGCAGCAGCCAAGATGCTCTCTCATCTGTATGGACTCGCTCCCCAGGATGGCTAGTCCCTGTCCGCTCTCTGTCCTGGACGATCGCTTCGAGGAATCCCACTTCTGACACCAAATTGTTATGTCAAAAAATGACTCGGGCGCCGATGAGTTTGTGAAATAAAGGCTTGCCAGTGTTTTATTTCTCGGCAGAGAAAGTTCCAACCATCCAGTGACAGAGTCACGGTGACAATGAAGTTGGACCCCAATAAAATAAAATAAAAAAGGCCAATATTTCAAAACCTCACCAGCACCAGTTGACAAATTATAACCGAGTTCGTAGACAAGATTCCGTCGGCGACGACCCAGGAAACCAGCAGTCAGTCCTCCCGTCTGGCGCAGCAGTCAAGATGCTCTCTCATCTGTATGGACTCGCTCCCCAGGATGGCTAGTCCCTGTCCGCTCTCTGTCCTGGACGATCGCTTCGAGGAATCCCACTTCTGACACCAAATTGTTACGGCCAAAAAAAATGACTCGGGCGCCGATGAGTTTTGTGAAATATAGGCTTGCCAGTGTTTTATTTCTCGGCAGAGAAAGTTCCAACCATCCAGTGACAGAGTCACGGTGAGAATGAAGTTGGACCCTGCCTTTCGGTTCAGACCAGTATTATATAGGGGTAACATCAAACACAAAACAAATGATAGGTGGGAAGAAAAACACGGGTTAAGGAAGTTTGAAACAAAAGGAAAAACAACAGATGATCATACATTACAAAGAGCCATTGGGGACTAAAGGAAAAGGGAACTGTTGGGTAGAGGATATGTTAATTAACATGTATGTGCTAATTTGATTCACACTTAGATGTAAAATCATTCTTGAGCAGACCTAAACAGATTATGGCATTTGGTGAAAGTAAAACAGATTCAAATAATCTTATAAGAAATGTTAGGTTTCCCAATTGTTTGACTGAATCAATGACAAAATTTCCATTACAGTGGTTTGAAGGAATGGGGCTCCAGAGAGAGAAACTGCAAAGAACATAGAGCATTTGAAACTGATCTCATGTCTTATTAAAATTTTAAGCACTGAGTTGTTAATTCAATTCTATTTAACTTCATGAATCCCCAAGGGGAAATTCAGCTGCAAGGTCTCTTCAGATGAATTGCTTAATACTTTATCTTCCATAGACTGATTTATTGGACAGTCTTATGGCAGTTGGGAAGAAAAAGTTCTTGTGGTGTTCCATCCTGCAGCTCACTGAGCTCAGACATCCACTGGCTGCTCTCCGTTGTTCAAAAGCCAAAGGTAGTGTCTGGAATAGCTCTTGGTTGAATGTAAACTGTAACCACGATGACGTGATTCAAGGTCTTTTCCCCACTCCATGCCTGGACATTTGTTTGACTGCTATCTCTGTCTGTGATATGGGCTCTTCTAGTCTATTCCTAAAATCAAACGTGAGTGTAGGAATAGCGAGGTTATTGAGGAGGTTAAGAGTTACTAGGGTCTGTGTGGGACTCTGAGGCATAGAGCTAAATGTAAAGATTACTGAGGGCTTTATTTATTTTTAAAGGGTGACATCACCATTTCCCAGCTGTATTTTGGACATGGCCTGTTTTTCCTTAAAGCACTTACATTTATTGGCTAGTAATCTTTCCCCATAAGTGGGGAAGTCAAACCTGTTCTTCAGTTTTAGGCACTTCAACGTTACAAGACAGAAAGCGAACATGCCAACTGGATGGGGGGCAAGTTTAAGGGATGAGTGATGTATTCATAAATACATGTTAACCTTTTTGTTGATTAAACAGCACATTACATCATAATAATGTCATATTTAATCATAATAAAAAGAAAATATATTATTTTTAAGTATTCTCTATAGTTTAAGTGTCAATCAAGCACACTGCAACAAGAAAATAAAAAACTAACAGCTACCACAACATGATATTTCCGCCATTCATTAGTGAGTGGGTCATGGACATTTAATGGACGTTTGTGCAGAGACAGATAAATCATCAGAAAATGCAACTGGCTCAAGAAAGCATATTTATCACAACATTTGTGCTGTTGCTCATTTGAGGCCCTGCATCACACACAAACCAGACTAACACTAAAAAAAAACAAATTTTAAACTTATATTGTCAGCGAAAATTAATGCCATCATGAATCCATGTCCTTTTTAGACGCACATTATTAACAGTAAAGTTATAGACCAGCCAATCCCAATTAGCGGACCGCAACAATCCAATCTACACAATGAACTTAAAGCCAAATTATTTGTGCTACTTCTGACATCCCAGTGGCGCAGATGGGATTTTTAACTTGGGGGAACCAAGCTGTCAGCACATGATTTCAACTCAGTTAGATATTTTGCGTAATCTGGGCTTTCAATTGTTCTGAAGTAGTTACTTTGTACAATTTGGGCTAATGGTTTGCACTAAAAAGCAACTATGGGATTTTTATTTGAAATCATGGATAAACAACAACGAACAAAGGTAAATAAAGGCCTACCTGATCAACACTAGGCCAGGAGGACAATGTTAACATTTCAAATCTCATTTCAGTTAACCCTCTATAGAATAGCTGTAAGAGAATTGGGTTACTGCCTTAGAGCTGAGAAGTATTGGAGCACAAAGATGGAGACTCTGGATGACTTAAGCAGGAGACGTTCATTACCATCACATACAGGCCTGGAGGAGTCAACACTGAACATTCAAGTCTGGCTATGCTTTCATAGGACTTACATTATTAAGCCTACACAGATCCTTCCTCTTTACAAGTGGTTTTAAACTTAAAATAAACATCTAAAGAGAATTTTACCGTGAACGCACACTCAGACCATAAACACATACTCATACATACACATACATTTAATCAACACAAATCATCATCAAAGTTCAATCACTTCCATGACATAATAGCAACTAGCAATTACCAGTGTCAAACAGTATTACAGTAATATGGGCTGTATTTATGGATTTAAATGACCCCAACCCCAGGCACCCCCAAAGCGCTGAGACATGCGTCTCATTAGTCACTAATCACCCAGTGAATATTATTCCTAGCAAAAACACATGCATCTAACACTTCAGAAGTATGGTGCGATGGGCACTGATCACCAAACGTCTACCCCTGGTAATTGGCGCAGGGTAAAAGATGACCAGCTGTCAATTAGTTCTCCTGCAATAATACAATAATTTCACAATCATTACAATACAATAATAGATGTAATACATTGGAAGGCTTACAACATCTTCAGAAACAATGACCTTAAAATTATCACAAAATATTGATGCAATCGAGTTATTAATTAAAAGAACAGTCCATTCCTTCACACTGAGCAGTAACAGTCTTACTGCTCAGTGTGAAGGAATGGATTGTTCATCAGTGCAGTGGGACAGGTTAATGTGGGGCAATGTGGGGCAAAGGCAAATGTCCATTTGGTCATCCAAGAGGGGTAAGCAAGTGTTCATTGTGAAAAGGGGACAAGGATCCAGGGGCATTGGCAGGGGCACAGAGTCTATGTGGCAAAACATTTCCAGTGGAGAAGTATTCAAGTTTGTTTGTTCCAGTGGCTCTAAAGGTCACTATCTTCTTCAAAGCACAGCATTAATAAGTCAAAACTGATTTTAAACACTTACATTTTAACCAGACATTACTAAGTAAAAAATTGTCCAAAGGTAATACATTTCACAATGTACACAGTTTGTCACCAAACATACATTTCTAAAACCCAAATAAATTCAGTCAACAGTTGCTAATTATATTTGATTACCTTCTGACTTTCCTTTCCCAGAAAACGGCTTTAATTTATTTATTTATGTAAAATAGTAAAACAAAGAAATCTGAAATACCAAAAAGATACCAAAACATTTTGTACAGAGCCCCCTGTCAATGATTCAACCTTTTGTTGTTTTAAACTGATGGCCCAACAGCAACAGGTGGCCTCCACTGAGACCTGGAAACAGTACAGACCATCTCACCATCTTCAGGATTATGCACTATTAGCCTAGGAGTTTGTAGAGCCATAGCTGTGGTCTTTTTAAGGGACATTTTAATTATTGCTATTATTCAAGATCCCAAAATGCACAAATTTACAATAAGTAAAGCTACAGTCATGAGGAGTTTAACTAAACCAGCTCCCCACACCCCAAAAGCACTTGTAAAATCTCCAAGATTGAACCCATGCATCTCATGCAATTTCTGCAGGCCTTCCTGAGTGCTATGTACCATGTCCATGACCTCGAAGGTAGCGTCAGAAAAATAAGAGCAGCATTCAGTTCCAACCACTTTACATGTACCACCTTGAGCTGCAAGCAGCAGGTCGAGAGCCATCCTATTTTGCAAGGCTATAGTTTTTACTTCTTGTAATTCTTTATGTTCTGCAAGAATAGCATTAGCTGAAGCATTTAGGTGTTTTCTAAAACTTTACAGAGTGTAAACATTTCCTGTGGCATAAAATATATACCATACTACAGCACCAACACACTAAATACTTTGTCAGTAGTTGTTAAAGTACACTTATGTCTATGAAATGGAGCATACAATGCAGCAATTTCTGATGTGTTAACCAGATAACACGTACCGTACATGTTGTCGAAGGGGATGCAGCTGTAGGCATTACCTCCACACACCATGTAGACTCTTTCAGGGAGTGGGGTCTACTTTACTTCTATCTCGACACTGTGGATGCACTGGCTGTGGCCAACATCCTTTCTCTTATCAGCGCCCGCTCCCTGGAAGCAGAGAGAAACATTAGTCAATTCATTAACTGACACCGGTGTAATATACATTAAACAATCACGCTGACCAGATATTTTAGGCTGCATTGGTTTTTACAATCTAAAATATTGATTTTTACTTCACTTACAGACTCAGTCCCGAACCATGGCTGTATGTAAATCATAGCTTCAACTAACATGGTAGGGGTGTTTGGCTGAGGAGTACACATTTAATTTTTGACATTGTAACTACAATTAGTTTGTACTAAGGTCTATCCTATAGTTAAACCAGAGGTTAGTGTAGTGCTGTGCATGTGTTATTCTTAAGAGTGTTGTTATGTTAAATCCTTGTGGTAGGTAATTGGTATTAACTTCATAAGTAGCATTTTTAGCAATTGCATTATATTTGTTGTGAAAATACTCAAGTGGATGGGTAGGTGTGTAACAATCATCTGCATGATCCATCAGACGGGAAGCTATGTCATTCCAGTTGTACATCTCATAGTCAGCTTTACTAATAGGGGAGAGTTTAGATGAATTTATGGATTTAGGCATATGTTGATACACTAGGCAATTATTGAAATTATGCTCTTTGGCATAATCTACCATGAGCCCAATGGCTGAATTAGATTTGGCGTTGAAGGTTTGATTGTCTGTAGTGTTTCCAAGCTCATCATTAATTTCTAAATTAATCACATTTCTCAGAGTGGTGTTTACATGCTCAATCTTTTCACCTGTTGTTATTGCCTTTACACCTGGAGGATAGTTTATTTCCCAGTCAGAACAGACTGGTTGTGTTTTCATTTGCTGTTTAGTAAAACACCAGAATTCATAGTGTTTTCTTTCACTGGTGATAGGTGTGTAACAGATGAGCATTACCTCAGAAGAAACCTGGAATTGCTCTATTTTTGCACTTACACTGCTCTCCGTCACCCATTTCCATTCTCCTGTCTGGGTTAACTTCCTTCTAGTGATGATGCAACTTTTATACTCACATCTTAAGCTTGAGCAGGTGAAAACAATAGTGTTCAACGCTCTCCTTCTCCTTGTTTGCACTAGAATCACAAATCCATCAGTCTGCTCAATATTTGTCATAAGGTTGTTATCATACCTCTTGACTCTGCTGCTGGAGAGGCTGTACTTTGGGAACTCTGTGTGGGTCCGGTATGCACTTTCAGGGCTGAGTGAATTTTGTTTGAATCCATTCTGCCTTCCCTTGCACCTTACCTGCTGTCCTTGTGGTTAATAGCACCTGGTAAGGTCCTTTCCACTTAGGAGATAAAGATTCTTTTTCGAGAGATTTACACAAAGGGATGTGTAGTCTCCTAAGATGGTTTTGGGAAACTCTGCTGGACCTGTGAATGGAATCTTTTGGTTACGTCATCAAGAGCTTTCACATAATCAGTCAAATATTCTTCAGTCCATAACAAAGTCACCTTTTGGGGTGTAAGAGGTGGAGTTGACACTGGTCTCACCATGAGCACCTCGTGAGGGCTCAACCGTGTTGTTCTGTTTGGGGAACTGCGAATCAAGTAGAGAACTATGGGAAGTGCATCAGGCCACTGTAGGCCAGTAGACATCATTGTTTTAGTGAGTGTTTCTTTGATTGTGCAATTTGCCCTTTAAACATAGGCAGAACTTTGCAGATGGTATGGAACATGCAACTCCCATTTAAGGCCTTAAACAGTTTTGTTAGGTTTTGTGTTACTTTTGAGACAAAGGCTGGGCCTCGATCACCGTTGATGTTTAGTGGCACCCCAAATCTTGGAACAGCTTCCTTCATTAGACATTTTACCACCGTTTTGGCATCCTCTTTGCGAGTTGGGAAGGCTTCCACCCACTTTGAAAAGGCATCTGTAATCAGCAACAAGTATTTAAACCCTTTACATGGTGGCATATGTGTGAAATCTATCTGCAGACTCACAAACGGCCCTTTTGGGGCGGGTAGCTGATCATGTTGTGCTTGACCCCTTCCCTTTTTGTTTTGGTGGCAAATCATGCACCTGTTCACCAGACTATTTGAAATCAGTGTGTGGCCAGGCACGTACTACTGTGATGTTATGTGCAATCCCACTTTTACCTATATGTGATTGCCCGTGAGCAACTTGAGCTAACACATAAAGGAGAGATCGGGTACAATCCGGATGGAGCCACAAGCGAGACTCCAGATCAATTTTGCAACCTGTTCAAAGCCAATTCTTTTTTCCTTAATATCAGACAGAAATCATGGGCTACACCAAATGCATAACGTGAGTCTGTGTGAACCGTGGCCACCTTGCCTTCATGCAAAATACATGCTCTGGTTAATGCATACAATTCATCGGCTTGTGAAAATGTGCCCTCAGAAAGTGCTTTAGCTTCTTTGGAATTGATCCATTCTAGGGGATGAACTAGCATCAATAACTGCAACACAGTCATGGTTATCATCTACATCAGATATAGGAAGAAAAGTGGCAGGGTTAAGAGGAGGTGAGCGTTTTGTTGTAGAATGTCAGCCTCATAGTAGCCATAGTAGCTGAGTGTAATGCAGAGTCCATTGCAGCACAATCAGACAACCAGTGTCGGCAGTAATTAGCCATCCCTAGAAATGACAAGTTCTTTTTTGTCTTTGGGGGAGGCATATTGAGCAGCTACTTGACTCTGTTTGGTGACAACAATCGCTGTCCTTCTTTGAGGATATGTCCAAGATAAGTAACCTCAGGTTGGCAAAACTGCAGTTTAACTAGTGAAGCCCTGTGTCCGCACTCTGCCAGAGAGCAATAGAGTCAGCTCGACGAGCCTCTGCTGATGGTGAGGCTATTAAGGAGAGTGGACCCTCTGGTGAGGTGAAGGTCATCGAGGTCACGCTTAACAGCAGATGCATGTACACTCTGACTTTCAACATACCCCTGTGGCTGGCGGAATGAAAAAGCGAAAAGATCTTGGCTATTGTGATGTAATGGAATTGAGAATTAAGCGCAACAAAGATCAACTACTGTGTAATGTGTGGAGTCAGATGGTAATGAGGCCAAAATGGAATTGACATCAGGGACAAGTGGTGCAGTGGGAATGACAATTGCATTAATTGCAGTCAAATCTTGAACAAAGAGCCAGTCATCAGGCCAGCCAGGTTTCAAGAGGTAAAATAGGAGTGTTGCAGGGGCTTGTGGACTCAACTAACGCACCTTGGTCCAACAGTGATTGAATAACTCCTGCAATACCTTTAGCAGCTCTTGCTTGAGATGTGGTATTGTTTGATCATAGGCAGCTGAGAATTGGTTTTGAGTGTCACTCTGTGAGGCTGAGCAGACTTGACAAGGTCCCACATGGTTTTTGTGTTTGGCCCACAATGTGGGAGGAAACTCTATTTTGAAAGGTGGAGTTTGTTTGATAAAGATGGCCCTGGTAACAGAGTCTCCAAGCTGCAGTTGATAACAGTCATTGCTAAGATTATGTGCATTCTGTGTAACAGATAAAGCTTCAGCTTTTGGAACAGCATGACACTGTCTGACCATATCTCTTATGTGTACTACATCACAGCCTGGTGTTATGGTGATAGAAACAAAAGAAATGTCATCTTTGTTTTGCTTGAGTGTGCATTGTGTTTCAGTTAATTTTACAGGCAACGCACACCCTGGAGGACCCACATAAAGGAATTGCTCACCTTCTAGCCACTGTTGTGAATTTAGTGTGCTTTGAGTCATTTGAGTGTAATCTGACGGATTCACTGCAGCTGTGCAGAAAGTAGACAAGACCGGTCTAGCAACAGTCATCAAAGCCACACATGCTGAAGATGCTTTAGCTAGAGACTGGATTCTGGGCATAGAAAAACATTTTTTTAACATAGAGTATTAGCCGCCTTGGGTTTGTTTAGGTTTGGTTTTGCTTCAGCTACTTTTTGTTGATTCTAGTACATTCTCTTAAACTGTATCACAATTCATTATCTGTCTCATCTCTTCTCTCATCTTCCTCATCGCTGTCCCTGTCTTCATCCTCATGCTGTGTTAAATTTTTAATTCCCTCTTGCCCTCTGCCTGATTTTCCCCCTCACTCTCACTCTGCACTCTCTGTCCGTGTGTGTGTGTGCTGTCAGAGGGGAAGAATTTTGCAAAGGCAGGGGCTTTTCACCCACAGACACCGACGCTGAAACAGGAGCAAAAACAGGGGAAGAGACGGAGCTCTGTTGCTCATTGCCAGAAACTGAAAGGCCAGCATTTGTAGCATTAGAAGCAACTAAGTGTTGTTGTTACCCCCCAAAAGCCAGATATTTTCTAACTGGAGCTTGACTACTTGTACCTGCATCTGTGGAAAAAAATCCCATTGCATATGGTACATCTGTCATTCCTGGGGGTATTGGATAAGGAGACGTAACAAAATGAGTAGGATAACTGCTAGTAAATTGTGGAGGTGGAGCAGAAGGCCCTCGGGTGGAAGTGCTAGCAGAGGAGAAGAGCTGACTATCATGTGCTGTTTGTTCTCCCATTGTGCTGTCAGCTGTGACTGGCTGCTTGAAACTGGTCTGCACCCCTGTGTTCCGTGAATGAGCAGGAGGAATTGCCCACGATTGCTGTATTTGTTGCATAGCTGCTGCACATGTTTATCAGACGATCTATGTTTCTGGCAGCTGCAGCTAGAGAGGATTTTAAGCAGATTTGGCTTTGATACATTGATGATATACATGAATCCAGAATCACATGATGAATCTGATTGATCTGATCTGATGAATGTGATTCTGGATCAATGACGCCAAATTTTTGTAGTGTATCCATGTTTCAGTGTGTAAGTGGGTAGATGCTGTTTTGTCATTCCGAATGCTGCCTTTCATATTAATTGATGGGTTTTTTTCGTCTAACTGCATTGCTAATGCAGATTTATCTGTGCATGGATTGTGCAGGGCAACTTCTCTTGATATGTCAAGCATTTTGTGACATGGTGTCTGTCTGGGACCAACTCATTCACATAGTTCTGTGTGAACTCCATTAGGCAATCATTAAATGTGCAGTAAAGGGAAAAGAACAGCGTCTCAAATTCAACAGCATCTGCAACACTGCATTTTTACTCTAAACAAACTTTATATTCTCTATGCCCTTTTCACAAAGATGAAACAGTAAGTGGTAAATTGTGTTCTAAAGCCCATTTCGCTTTTTCTTTTTCGTTTTACGGCTCGCAATTGAGCGCAGCCACATCACACTAGTTACATATGGCTTATAAGCGCTTAACAAGCAGCTTTTCTTCTATTAAACGGTAAGACCTTAAACTCTGCCAGAAGAAGTGCAATGTCAGGCGGAATCCTTAAGTGGAGCTCTGTGGAGGATGTGGACAGACTCACGCAGCCCCACCATGGTTTATGACGCACCGCATCAGGAAGCTACAGGACTGAGATGAGCTGAGTGCAGCCACAAATGCAGATGCTGTTATTATGTCATCAAAATCCAGAAACCTTTGCACCTTGTTCTGTATTGAAATGAGTGCAAGTCTCTTCGGACATGGTTGACCTGGTGTAGGTTTTGATCAGTTTTAATGCTGAGAAGCTTCTCTCCCCAGAGGCAACAGTGATGGGAAGAGTAAGTAAGTAGCTCTCTGTGACAGGGCAGAAGGAGAGAGGGGTGACAGGGCCACTTTATGTACTCAGAGACGGCTAACTGTCATTGCAAACTTGTTGCTGCTGCTGTTGTGATTCTGTATAGATTGCAAATGTGTCTGCCCTCTGGGGGGCCCTGCTGGCTCGGGAGGCCCCAAGCATTTGCCTGCCCTGCCTGTTGGTAAGTGACATGTCTGGGAGTGTCTGGTGTGGGTCATCTGGTTCCAGGGACAAAAAGAGGAGATACAGAAGCTGCTGGGGGTACAAACTGAAATTTTATGAGAAATGTGAACTCACAGACAAACAAGACTGAAGAACTGCAAAGTCTTCTGAAAAACAATTCTATCATGAGAGCAGTCTTTTACTTTACACAGAGTCCTGGATTCATGGAAGATTTGTGAGTTTACAAACTTCATCTCGAACTGCTCCAAGCAAGGTATTTGTGGTCTCAGCTCTGGCCAAACTTGGCTGGTATGTACAATGAGGTGGCAGTATTGACATGCATGGGCATATTTTAGGTTTGAAGATGTAGCGAATGTTTAACCGTAACAAAAATAAATAATGGCACTGCTCTGATTGAATAAAACTGCGATTGTAAATCCAATCACTGACCAGTTATGCATTAAAAGTACCAGCTTTTAATGTGAGCTCTCCAAGACGGTACTGTGGAGCAGACTACGTACTGTGGAGCAGTTCTATCTGAGTCAGGTAAGTAAAACAACACTCTTGACTCACCTGAGAATTGCAGTCTCTCCAGATTTCGCCATTTTTTGTGATTGTTGCGGTCTTAAAAACCTGATTTTGCGGGGCATTTTTTCAAAAGTTGCGATGCAAAGTTGCGATTATTTTCCCGTTATAACATTATCTATTTACAATGAAACCACAATGTTCAACCCCTTTCAGATGTAGTTTTACCTCAAATGCTGAGAATACAGTTTTCAATTACATTTCAGATAATTAACACCCCTTAAACTGTATCTGCATACATGTATCTCAGCATGCATCAGGTTATGCTGAGGTACATGTACGCATTTTAGGATAGTGACTGTAATGTCGAGTGGGTTCATTATTTGCAGCTCTTTTTTTTGCACTTAAAAAATGTTTGTCAATCGATGACTTTTGCTTGTGTTGAATAACAATATTTATGCTGTGTTCACACCAAACGTGAATTGCGTGCAAGTTTTCTTCCAGTCTCATTGCAAAATGGTTGAGCTTTATTTTGTTATTTTTGGTTTATTTTGTTTGCCATGTTCAATTTACTTACTAAACGGCGTAGACCTGTTCGGCGCCGTGCCTGGGTCCATCGGATGCTTCAGAGGCACACCCAGCTTGATCCAGGAGCTGCGCATGGATGACAGCCGCTTTCAGCGGTACTTCCCACTGAGCCGGGCCCAGTTCAATCACCTGTTGCCCTGTGTCGGTCCGAGGATTTCCCGCAGGACACTAACTAAGGACGCTCAATTCAAACTGCCTGTCCTTCTGTCTCCAGTCAGTAAATCATGAAATATTATGTATTACAAGTTGTTAATAATGATATGCTGTCAACTGTAATGAAAATGATGTCAAGTATTGTCATTGTGTAGTTGCCAATAAGTAAGCAAGGTAAATTAGCTCACATATAGTTAAATTTATAATATTGTTTTGTACATGTCTTTGTGTTTAATAAATGGAAACAGCCCCTGTCTTGTCCCATTGTTTCTCATTAACACTGGTCCAGTCATAAATAACTTTTCATTTTCTTCTACTGTGGGTGTTCTTGCAATAGGATATAAGAAGAAATATTCTTGTAGCGTGTGGGGAGTAAGTAGGACCCAGGAGCGGAAACGGTTCAGGTAAAGACAGTTTATTTCACAGGTGCAGGGGGGTTCACAAACAAAATCCACAAGTGCAAAAAACCAAAGAGAACTGCTGGAGAGTGCTGGGCTGTGAGGGCAACAGGAGGCACTGAAAAAAAACACAAAGAGAGGCACAGGTAAAACACAATGTCAATTGGTCACGAGAAATATTACCAACGCTGAAGAAGAGCCAAGCTGATACCACGGAGGTGATCTGTATACTCTGGCGTCGAGGAGTGTCTCTGCAGGCCTTAAGTTGGGGAGGCTTGATTGTAAGCAGAAACAGGTGTCCCCAATCACTCCTCAACGCCGCGGGGGAAGGGTGCCTCAGGAAGAACCAAAACAAGTTACCCAACAAAACACAAACCAGGAAACAGTGAAACCAAAACAAAAGCCCACAAAAATACCAACCACCACAGTACCCCACCCTCAACGACCGCCTCTTGGCGGTCCACCGGGCTTATCCGGATGAGCCGCGTAGGAGTCCCGGAGGAGAGAGTCATCCAGAATCAGGGCCCGAGAGATCCAAGACCGCTCCTCTGGGCCATAACCCTCCCAGTCCACCAGATACTGGAAACCCCTCCCACGGGGTCGGACATCCAGAATCCGAGAAACGGTGAACGCAGGATGGCCGTCGATGAGCCGGGGGGGGGTGGAGGGGCGACGGCCGGAGGGGACAGCTCACTGGTGCTGACGGGCTTTAACAGGGACACGTGGAAAGATGGGTGGATCTTCATGGAGTCCGGTAGTCTGAGTCTGACAACGGAGGGGTTAATGACCTTCAGAATCTCAAACAGCCCCACAAAGCGGGGGGAGGGCTTACGTGACTCGACATCGAGGGGAAGATCACGTGATGACAGCCACACCCTCTGACCGGGACGATACTCGGGGGCAGGAGAACGGTGAGAGTCAGCGAGCCTTTTGTTTCTCTCAGCCGTGCGAGAGAGCGCCGCCCTGGCGGCCTTCCACACCGCCCGCATCCTCCGGAGATGTTCTGTGACGGAGGGGACCGCCACAGCCGCCTCTTGTTCAGGAAACAGGGGTGGTTGGTAGCCCTGGCAACACATGAAAGGGGACATACCGGTGGCGGAGCAGACAAGGGAGTTGTGGGCGTACTCGATCCAAGGGAGCTGAATGCTCCAGGAGACCGGGTGGTGGGCAGTGACGCAACGAAGTGCAGATTCGAGGTTCTGGTTAGCTCGCTCTGTCTGGCCGTTGGTCTGGGGATGATAGCCTGAGGAAAGGCTAGCCGTGGCGCCCACTGCTCTACAGAACTCCCTCCAGACCTGAGAAGCAAAATGGGGTCCCCGGTCTGACACCACGTCGAGGGGAATCCCATGTAGCTTGAACACGTGGTGGACTAATAGATTGGCAGTCTCAATAGCCGAAGGGAGTTTAGGAAGAGGCACGTAGTGAACAGACTTAGAGAAACGATCAACGATGGTGAGAATAACTGTGTTACCTTCAGACGGGGGAAGTCCAGTGTCAAAGTCCAGGGCGATGTGGGACCAGGGACGACTAGGGATGGGCAGAGGGCGTAACAAGCCAGCAGGAGACTGATGAGATGCTTTACCCCGGGCACAGACAGAGCAGGCGGCAACAAATTCCCGTGTGTTCTGGTTCATATTGGGCCACCAGAAGCTCTGTCGGAGGAACTGGAGGGTTCGGTGAAAACCGGGGTGGCACGTCAGATTCGATAAATGGGCCCACTGGAGAACCTGTGACCGAACCGAGTCTGGCACAAACCTACGATCGGGAGGTCCTGTTCCTGGGTCCGGTTGCTGCGCTTGAGCCTCCTGGACGATGGACTCGATCTCCCAGGCTGCCATGCCCACGAAACAGGAAGGAGGGGGGATGAAGTCTGAACTCTCCGAGTCCGAGGAAGGAGCGTTGAGCCGTGACAAGGCGTCCGGTTTCGTGTAGCGGGAACCTGGACGATGGGAAAGGGTAAAGTTGAACCGACTCAGAAACCGCGCCCATTTGGCCTGGCGGGGATTCAGCCTCTTGGCGGAGCGAAGGTAGGCTAAGTCTTTATGATCAGTCCAGACTAAAAAGGGGACTGTCGTGCCTTCCAGCCAGTGCCTCCACTCCTGTAGAGCCCAAACCACAGCCAGCAACTCTCTGTTCCCTACGTCGTAGTTCTTTTCTGCGGGGGAGAGACAGCGAGAAAAGAAAGCACAGGGATGCAGTTTGTGGGTAAGAGGATCTCTCTGGGATAGCACTGCCCCTGCACTGGTGTCAGAAGCATCCACCTCAACCACAAACTGCCGAGTTGAGTCAGGGAGTTTAAGTACAGGGGCCAGGTCATGATACTCAGGAGGAACAGAGAAGAGATCCGGAGCCGGAGGAGTCACAGGGGCACGCCGAATCGGGGGGTTAGCCGAACGCAGGCAATGAGAGTGGCAGTGAGGACTCCAATTGGTAACACTGGCAGCCTTCCAGTCAATTTGGGGGTTATGGAGTAGTAACCAGGGGAGACCCAGGACCAGGGGAGCATGAGGAGAAGGAATGACAAACAGCTGGAGATCCTCCCTGTGGTTACCAGAGATGATGAGGGTGACAGGGGCTGTGCGAAACTTGACTTGGGCTATAAGTCTACCATCCAGGGCTGTGACACTCTTAGGGACGTCTAAGGGCTCTAACCGGAGGTTGAGTTGGGCTGCCAATTCCTCCTGGATGAAACTCGCATCCGCTCCAGAGTCAATTAAGGCTTTCAAGGGCAGTGATTCTCTTTCCCAGAGAAGACAGGAGGGAACAGTTAAACGTGTAGGAGAGCTAGGGACAGTTGAGGTCTGACTCACCAGGACGCTCTCTTTCACTGGTGCCTGGCCCTTTGGCATCTGGGGACACGAAGCCAGGAAGTGACCCGCCTGGCCACAGTAGATGCACAACTGTAGGTGAATTCGGCGCTGTCATTCACTGGGGTGTAGGCGAGCCCGGCCCACCTGCATGGGCTCCTCGGGGAGTGAATTGGGGGGGACGAGAGCCGGAGGAAGAGCGCTGGAAGGAGCTAACTGACCTGAGTTGGAAGCTGACTGGCGACCTCTGGTGGAACTGGTCTGAACTCTCTCCCTCTGCCTTTCTCTAAGCCTGTTATCTATTCGGATGGCTAATGAGATCAAGGACTCTAACGAGTCCGGCTCGTCTCAAGAAGCTAACTCATCCTTGAGTTCGCAGGATAAATTACGGAGAAATACTCCTCTCAACTCGCGCTCGCCCCACCCGCTCTCTGAAGCGGCTATCCGAAAATCTATAGAAAAATCCGCCACTGATCTAGAATCCTGAACGAGGGAAAACAAGCGTTCAGCAGCTTCCTGTCCTTGCCGGGGGTGATCAAAAATACGACCTAACTCACTAGAGAAACTGGCAAAAGACGAAAGAATGGGGGATCCCTGTTCCCACAAAGCCGTAGCCCACTGAGCAGCTCTACCCCGAAGTAAATTGATGGTGTACGCGATTTTAGCTTTATCTGACGGGAAACTAATGGGCTGTAGATCGAAGACCAGGGAACAACGCAAAATAAACCCATTAGCCCCCCCAATCTCACCGGTGTAGGGCTCAGGTGAAGGGACAAAGGGCTCTCGGTGCAGGCTGGCATGTGGTGAAGACGGTGCAGGAGGGGGAGGAGGTGCAGTACTCACAGAGGGGTGCTCAGTGGGGGCGCTGTGGTCCGTGTGTGGGAGCTGTTCTGTGAGGCTGGAGACCTGAATGCTGAGGGTTTGGAGAGTCTCCATGATTCCCTCTAACATGTTCTCATGTTGTCCAAGCCGGAATCCTTGTCGGGTGATTGCTGTCTGAATGGGGTCCGGATCCGCTGGGTCCATGTTCGGGCCAGAGTATTCTGTAGCGTGTGGGGAGTAAGTAGGACCCAGGAGCGGAAACGATTCAGGTAAAGACAGTTTATTTCACAGGTGCAGGGGGGTTCACAAACAAAATCCACAAGTGCAAAAAACCAAAGAGAACTGCTGGAGAGTGCTGGGCTGTGAGGGCAACGGGAGGCACTGGAAAAAACACAAAGAGAGGCACAGGTAAAACACAATGTCAATTGGTCACGAGAAATATTACCAACGCTGAAGAAGAGCCAAGCTGATACCACGGAGGTGATCTGTATACTCTGGCTTCGAGGAGTGTCTCTGCAGACCTTAAGTTGGGGAGGCTTGATTGTAAGCAGAAACAGGTGTCCCCAATCACTCCTCAATGCCGTGGGGGAAGGGTGCCTCAGGGAGAACCAAAACAAGTTACCCAACAAAACACAAACCAGGAAACAGTGAAACCAAAACAAAAGCCCACAAAAATACCAACCACCACATATTCTAGTGTTAAATACTGGACAAATAACATTACATTGTACACAATTAAATCAGTCTTAAATATTGAAATTAATTTTGGGACAAATAAATTAATAAAACATTATCCACTATGTTGTGCACAATTAATACATCAAAACTTTATTATATAAAACATTTATTTAAAAAATCCATCCATCGTCTTCCACTTAACCGGGGCCGGGTCGCGGGGGCAGCAGTCTAAGCAGAGACGCCCAGACTTCACTTTCCCTGGACACGTCCTTCAGCTCCTCTGGAGGAATACCGAGGCGTTCCTAGGCCAGCTGAGAGACATAGTCCCTCCAGCGAGTCCTAGGTCTTCCTAGGGGTCTCCTCCCAGTGGGACATGCCCGGAACACCTCCCCAGGAAGGCGTCCAGGGGGCATCCGGAACAGATGCCCCAGCCACCTCAGCTGGCTCCTCTCGATGTGGAGGAGCAGCGGCTCTACTCTGAGCTCCTCCCGAGTGAACGAACTCCTCACCCTATCTCTAAGGGAGCGTCCAGCCACTTGTATACGGGATCTTGTACTTTTGGTCATGACCCAGAGCTCATGACCATAGGTGAGAGTAGGAACGTAGATTGACCATTAAATCGAGAGCTTTACCTTGCAGCGCAGCCCCTTCTTTACCACGACAGACTGGTACATTGACTGCATAACTGCAGAAGCTGCACCAATCCGTTTGTCAATCTCCCATTCCATCCTTCCCTCACTCACTCGTGAACAAGACCCCAAGATACTTGAACTCCTCCACTTGAGACAGGAACTCTCCACTGACCTGAAGGGGGCAAGCCACACTTTTCCGGCGGAGAACCATGGCCTTGGACTTGGGATTCTCATCCCAGCCGCTTCACACTCGGCTGCAAACCATCCCAGTGCACGCTGAAGGTCCTGGCCCGATGGAGCCAACAGGACCACATCATCCGCAAAAAGCAAGGATGAGATCCTGTGGTTCCCAAACCAGACCCCCTCCGGCCCCTGACTGTGGCAAGAAATCCTATCCATAAAAATAATGAACAGGACCGGTGACAAAGGGCAGCCCTGCCAGAGTCCGGGAACAGGTCTGACTTGACTGCCGGCAATGCTGCCTGCTCTGGTCATACAGGGACCGGACAGCCCTTAGCAGAGGGCCCCGGACCCCATACTCCTGGAGCACCCCCCACAGGATGCCGCAAGGGACACGGTCAAATGCCTTCTCCAGATCCACAAAACACATGTGGACTGGTTGGGCAAACTCCCATGAACCCTCCAGCAGGAGAGGGTGTAGAGCTGGTCCAGTGTTCCACAACCAGGACGAAAACCGCATTGTTCCTCCTGAATCCGAGGTTCAACCATCGGCCGGATTCTCCTCTCCAGTACCCTGGCATAGACTTTACCGGGGAGGCTGAGGAGGTGATCCCCCTATAGTTGGAAGACACCCTCCGGTCCCCCTTTTTAAAAAGAGAGACCACCACCCCGGTCTGCCAGTCCAGAGGCACTGTCCCTGACTTCCACGCAATGTTGCAGAGGCGTGTCAGCCAAGACAGCTCTGCAACATCCAGAGACTTGAGGAACTCAGGGCAGATTTCATCCACCCCCAGTGCCTTGCCACCGAGAAGCTTCTTAACGGTGGAATAGAAGATGTTTGCGAACATTCAGACAGCAGCGACTATTAGCCAGTTTTTGAATAATGCGCATGCCCAAGACCAGCCGACTCGTTTCACAGTTCTTTCCGAGGTCCTGCCTCCAAAACAACACGCACGCGCCAGAGACTAACAGACGGCGCTTCACAGCTGACTGGCCCCGATTCTCTCCATACAATGTCACAAACACCAGATAATACTCCCAACTAGCAGTTTTTAATATGACAACAAAACATTGAGCCTAAAACTTACCTGCCGAGCAGCGTATTCCTCGCTGTGCCTTCAGCGCTCGCTATCGCTCAAACGATGCACCAAGAACAACTCTGGTTTTGTTTCTTTCATCTGCCATCTTTTTCCTTTTCGCAGCCACCTCAAACATAGTCTTTCTTTTACAGTTGCCTTCATCAGTGTTCTTCGCAGCCATTGTGTAAAACCTTGCTAACGACAAAAAATATTAACTAGATATAAATGTAGCCTGAAGCTAACGAGGAGTAGCTAGATGAACAAACTAAAGCTAACGGATGGAGTTAACGCTAGTTAAACAGACTGTCCCCCCTATCTACACAAATAAATAAAGAGAAAAAGAAAAAAAGGGAAATAAATGACTATGTGGTCCTGACAATGGAGCTGCACGAAGGAGCAGTCTGTGCCTGACAGTGAAGCTGCACAGTGAGGCTGTTCAACGGTAGCAACACAAAAGCAGCTGTAAACAGAATACGTGAACGCGCACACTTCCGGCCTCACGTAGCAGGAGTGATTGACAGGCTGATTGACCAATAGAACACGCGATGAGAGCGTTTTTGATTGGTTAATGTTTTTAAGGCACCACCACTTCTACAATTGACATGTAATACATTTTATTTTTCAAGACCTCTTATTTTCTGATGCCTTATATGCAAGTAAAAACAAATGTATAAAATATAACAAAAAATGTATACAAAAACATCTTCTATTCCACCTTTAACTACCTCGATGACTTCAGCTTGGGTGATGAACGAGTCCACCTCTGAGCGCCCAGCCTCTGCTTCCTCAGTGGAAGACCTGTCAGTGGGATTGAGGAGATCCTTGAAGTATTCCTTCCACCGTCTGACAATGTCCCCAGTTGAGGTCAACAACTGCCCACCTCCACTGTAAACAGTGTTAGTGGAGCAGTGTTTCCCCCTCCTGAGGCGCCAAACGGTTTGCCAGAATCTCTTCGAGGCCGACTGATAGTCTTGGACTCACCAAACTCCTCCCAGACCCGAGTTTTTGCCTGCACAACCACCCGGGCTGCAGTCCACTTGGCCTGCCGGTACCCATCAACTGCCTCAGGAGTTCCACAGGCCAACCAAGCCTGATAGGACTCCTTCTTCAGCTTGACAGCATCCCTTACTTCCAGTGTCCACCACCGGGTTCGGGGTTTTCCGCCACGACAGGCACTGGAGACCTTGCGGCCACAACTCTGAGCAGCTGCGATGGCAATGGAGGTGGAGAACATGGTCTACTTGGACTCAATGTCTCCAACCTCCCTCGGGATCCGGTCAAAGTTCTGCCGGAGGTGGGAGTTGAAGACCTCTCTGACAGGGGACTCTGCCAGGCGTTCCCAGCAGATCCTCAAAGTACGTTTGGGTCTGTCAAGTCTTTGTGGCTTCCTCCCCCGCCATCGGATCCAACTCACCACCAGGTGGTGACCAGTTGACAGCTCCGCCCATAAGCACAAACGACAGTGAGAGACCTCTCCCCGACCCGAAAGCGCAGGGAGGTGACCCTCTCATTCACCACGGTAAACTCCAACACGCGGCGGCTGAGCTGAGGGGCTATAAGCAAGCCGACTCCAGCCCAATGCCTCTCACCGCGGGCAACTCCAGAGTAGTAGAGAGTCCAGCCTCTCTCAAGAAGTTGGGTTCCAGAGCCCAAGCTGTGCGTGGAGGTGAGCCCGACTATCTCTAGTCGGTATCTCTCGACCTCAGCAGGCTCCCCCAGCAAGGTGACATTCCATGTCCCTAGAGCTAGCTTCCGTGTCCAGGGATTGGGTCGCCGAGGTCCCTGCCTTCGGCTGCCACCCAGTCCACATTGCACCGACCCCTTGTGGTCCTCCTGCAGGTGGTAGGCCCACTTGAGGTTGGCCCCACGCGTGTGTATGTATATATATATATATATCTATATATCTATATCTATATCTATATCTATATCTATCTATCTATATATATATATATATATATATATATATATATATATATATATATATATATATATATATATACAGTTTAGATGCTGCCCTCTTTGCCCATTTTAGTAATATCCTCCATAGGAGGAGTCAAAATATCCAGGATGGAAGCACAGTTCATTGGTGGTTATTTGGACGAATTAGACCATATGTATATATATATATACATATATATATATATATATATATATATATATATATATATATATATATATATATATATATATATATATATATATATATATATATATATATATATATATATATATATATATATATATATATACACATATATATGTACATATATATATATATATATAAGAAATACAATAAAGTGCATTGCAATTTTAGACTACAAAGTTTTACTGTCATTTAGGATAGTTTTTATTAACCTTGCGCTGCAGCTGGATTCTCATGAGATTTGTGAGTTTCCCAACTTGTGTAAATCCATCTTGTATTGCGCCAAGCAAACTGCTTTTGTTGGACTGTGGGCTCACAAGACTCTTGTGACCAATTATGTGGCAGCACAAACAGAAAGAGTGTTGTTTTTAATTTAACTCCTTAATTTTTCTCCTCTTTGTTGTCAACATGGTGAAAGACGTTAGCAGAGTGGCACATCATAAGAATAGTTGCTATGATTGGTTAAAGAAACCTCATGGTATGCGAATACTAGTCGGTGCTTCAGCTAATCACCTACCAAGTTTTTGGCAGAAGACGCTTCCCTTTTGCAAATGCCTCTAAAAGGAGCCTTACCAGATGGTACTGTGAAACAGACTATGTTCTGTGGAGCAGTTCAGTCAGGTGGAGTCAGGTTAGATAGTTATTGCTTTGGGGAAAAAGCTGTCTCTAAAACGGGTGGTTCTGAGGCTGCAGTTCAAAGAAAGAGTGACCCAGGTGAGGTCACAGGATATTTTCCATTGCATTAGTTATAGTAAATAGTTGTTGAACATCCACATAACCATAGCCAATTATGAGATCACCAAGGTCCGCACCTCAGAAATAATAAATGACTAAGTCTACCTGTACTGCCCTCGTAGTTACCCTTTCCACTATCCAGTTGGTTAAACACCTCCACACAATTAGTCACAGATGCCAGAATGGGTATAAACTGTTCTTTACATGGCAGGTGTGAAACTGTAACAAGTATAGTATATACATAAGTAAGCATGAAAAGAAATACAGAAAACATAGCTTTTAGCAGATAATGCTAATCAAAATGCACTTATCTACGTAGCAGCAAAATAAAATATGCATGGATATGCTAAATCCCTTGTAAATAGCCTTAGCTTGTAAATTGTTCTTTCATAGAAACATTAACTGCTTGAATCTTATCATTTTTAAGTCTAATGTTTGTTTTCATTAGTGATGGGTCATATTGTGCTGAGGCTTTGGTGCATGTGTCAAGTAATTTCCACTATTAGCTGTCCCTACTATTAACCCCTTTACAAAAAAGATGATTGTCCAAAAGAGAATTATTGTATTTCCAAATGTAAGTGTGACCCGGTTCAGGCAAGAGCAGAGATAAAGTAATAACACAATGATCGGTTAAGGGAGAAGCAGAAATATTACATTTACTAATAAAATTTATCAATGTTGTAGAAATGAGCCATGGTTTCTGTCTAACCAAAGGTCTGGCACCAAATTAAAGTCTCCTCCAACTATAATTTTGTCCGTTGAATAAGAACAGTACAATCTGTAATTAATTTACATAAGTCTGAGATTAATGTTTTGTTTTTGCCTCTCTCATTATAGCCATAAACACAAACCAGAATAAAGTTTTCATCATTAATCTCTGCTATTAACACCAAGCAGTGACCCTTCGTGTCACTAATATGTTTAATTATTTTCACAGGAAACCTGTTAAGCAGGATCATAACACCAGTGTAATGTGATGTCCCATGGCTGAAAAAAACCCAGAATCACCCCATTGCTGCTTCCAAAAATTCAAATCTTCATCAAAAGAATGAATTTCTTGTAAAAAAAAACAAAAAAAAAAACAAAAAAACACAATTAGCTTTTTGCTCCTTACAAAAAAGAAAAACTGTTTTTCGTTTTAACATTGTTTTTTTTTTAGCCCCCTAGCATTAATGAAATAAAAGATAACATACCTGAAAACTAGTATTTGGTAAAGCTCAAGCACCTGAAGATTGAATGAGAAACAAAGTCCTTAACAACATATAAGGTGCAGATACCAGCCAGATGGGTTAAACAAGACCAGACTGGAATCCTTTTCTATTATGGGTCGTCTTTGATTGTTGATCAGTGCATATCGTTCCTTCATGAACGGTCTCTGTCCTCTCTTCCTTGCATCCTGCACCAATGGCCAGAGTTTAGCGCAAGCCTCTCTATCTTCTTTGGTGAAGTCTTCTTTGAAGTAGATATGCATATCCTGGCAGACCCTGGCATCTCTGTACTGCTTCCAAACATTGTCCCTGACTGTCCTCACCACAAACTATATTATTATTGACCGCAGAGTGTTGTTTGAAGTGGCAGCAGTGCCTTTCTTACCCACTGATATGGTCACCACTCTAGTCAGTATCCCAATAACGATTTCCCCTGTATTCTCACTATCCTTTTCTTTTATACCGGGCTTGTTCGGTGACAGCTTCTTTGAGTTGCTTGTTTTCATCTTGGAGCTCACTTACTTTCTTCTGTAGCCAGATGATACTCAGATGATATTCTGTCTGTTTGTTCATCTTCTCTGACTGTATGTCCACTTTCCCTGTCAGTGCTTTCACTGCCTCTGAAATGGCCTCACACATGCTTTCATCTTGGGAGTTCTGGCTGCTTCTCTTTTGCTTTTTAGGATGAGGAGATTTTATTGGAGTATGTGTCAGGTTAATTTTCTTTCCCTTAACAGTTTGTTTGTCTCGTTCCATGTCTACTAGCTCATCATCATCGCACTCTTCATGAAGAGCGGCCAGGTCGTAGTCGTGGTCATCTATCGTTAACCTAGTCGCTTATATTCAGTATATTTGGTAATAAATATTGTGTATTACCTATTGTTTTCACCAATAGGAATGGACTTCACAAAAAACTGTCTTGAGACTGGTCTTAAGTAGTTAACTGCACACAAATTCACGTTCTAGGGTTCTAGGACTAAGTAAAACTTTTTACACAGGAGCCTGCAAGTTGCGTCTGCTCACTCTGCCATCTTGGACCCCCCCTGTGAAAAAGCAACTGCAGCGGCTGAATCGCCCACTTGTAAATGGGTAACGTACACCTGATTGAGCTTAGTGTTGATCAGAAACGTAATGTGACACTTCACTGCACCCCACTCCTCCACCACCAGCTCTCTTTATGTTAAACCCAGACAAACAAAACAAGTTTTAATGGTAGAAACCGTTTGTGTTGCTTTTAAATATAGAGAACACAATCATATACAACATTTTGCATAATATACAATGACTTTATGGGACATGTATAAATTTAGGGATAATGCCACAGACCTCTGCTAATAGCGCCATGTCTAGAGTGCCCCAAAGTGCACCTAATTTACAATAAGACTGTGACCTGAGAACTACACTTCAGACTTGATCTAAGTCACAACCTGTCTGGATTGACAGCAGACGTCTTTCTTCGCCTTCTGCTGCTGCCGTCTGCTCTAGTCTATAATCCATTCACTAAATTCCAGGGGTTTCATTACAGAGTATACTGGGCGTTTCTAAAAGCGTGGAGAAGAGGCCCCTTACAAAAACTCCCCGATCACACGGAGCAAGCTTGTTTTTTGCACAGCTATTTCAAATCTCACTATTAGCTACAATGATCAGAAATGCTGGAGAAAGCTGTCACACCTGCAATGGACAAAGGACAAAGCAGTCATAAAGGTATCTTCTTTTTCATGTTTTATTGTCTTGCAATCACACGATTTTGTGCAGTAATGTGCTATAATATGCAAAATATAATTACGCTTTACTGTTGAAGTGAGTGTACTCAACCAATTTTAATCTGAAGATTTTATATATTTGCATCTTCCATCAGACTGGATGTTGACTCCCATCAACTTTCAAAATATGAACATAATCAAAAGAGTACATCACAGGTATTGTTTGATTAGAAGAAAAACTGAAACATCTCTGTGAAAGCCACAAGCGTTCTTCTAGCACATCGTGCTCTGTTTAGTTAACAATCAATTAATTTATTGTATGTTTTCCTCCCCATGAGAGTACCTGTTTATGTATTTGTGAAAAATCTTAGTTTTTATATATTATTAGTCTTTGTTAATATTTTCAAATACAAATAAAACTGCTCATCATTTGTTTCTTTAAGTAATTTACATTTATAAAAACGTGCAACCCTGGATTTAAAATAGATATATATAGATAGTAATTAATTTTGTACATAACTATAAAGATTAAGACTTGCTATACTGACAGTATACATGTTTTCTGCAAGGCGTTGATGAATTAAATGCAATTCATGTCCTATAATTTTCACAGTTTTTCTGTTGTTTTAATGTTCCTGATGACAGGTCTGATGATAGTTACACAAAACAGAGAGTGGCACCACAATGTTCTCAGTAGATAAACTACAAGAATACAACCACAACGGAAGATTTGGTATGTTTTGCTACATATTTTCTCCAAATACTGCTGGATATAGTATATGCACTGTATATACAATACAGTGAATGGGTGTCAGATGCTGTTGCTGCAGAGACACTATGCAGAAATAAGAATTAGTTTTAGCACAAATATTTAGACCTTAGTTGGTTCAGATTTGTTTACTTTACTCTTCTGGAAGGTGTCTCTTCAGGAGTGGGATTGGACATCCCTGGTATCACTGTAAATATAATTCAGCATCCCTGTGAATTATGCCCAAGTAGTGAAATATAGCTTTAGACTAATAATTTGTTTCTCATTACTTCTCACATTTTAGAATTACTGTCATAGAAACTACAGTACTACACTACTACTTTATAGTAAAATATATGTATTTATTTTATATTTATATTTGTAAGTTATTTATGACAGAAATGTTTGAAGTAGGTCTATCAAAAGATTAATGGCATGCTAAATAAATGTTATATATAATTTATATTATTTAAAATATACATATTTAATATATAAATTCTTTTCCCCTAAATATATAAATTTTGCTTGTGATGGGGAGAGTGCATAGAATAATTTTGAAAATGGGGACAGGGAGAATATGATAATGGTGCAATCATTTTTGGTAGTTCATTTGGGTGATTTCAAACATTACCAGCATTTCTCTGAAATAGCTAACTGCTCCTTTAATTCTCACACACTTTTTTTTTCTTATTCTGCTTTTGATTCATGTGTCTTTCTTTCTTTGTAGTGTGACATTCCACTCTTTCGAAAACTGATGGTATGGGAAATTGCACATGAAAAGATCCTGTGAGCTCTGGATCAACTGATTTTAAACTGGAACATTATCTTTGAGTCCTTTTCTTTCTGTGTAAAAAAAACCTGATCATTAAATTATTGTTGTTGAAACAATACTAAGGATTAATAATAATAATAATAATAAAAAGTTTGTATTCTTTTTCTATTTGTATTCTTGTGTGAAAGGACACTGAATTGAATTGAAGTCAATAAGAGCTTATTAAGTGAAATGGGTAGTGCAGAACTGAATAGTGTTGTGTGATCATTGAACACTCGCAATGACACCTGGAAGGGCAAATATATGTTCTATTTACTTTATATACTATATGTTTATGTTTAGAAACAATATACAGATGCATAATTCTACTGTAGCGTAATATGATCTGAATGATTGAGAATTTTCACAAATATCCAGGAGAACCAATTATCCTTCATGGACCATAAATCTACTCCATTTCCAATTGTCCTAAGTTAATGAGGCAGTTAATTGTGTGTGAATGCTCTCTTCTCAGGTGATGCTGATGAGGATGAGGAGGGCCGTGACGAGCGCCTCCCGTCCTGTTACGACTATGTCATGCACTTCCTCACAGTCTTCTGGAAGGTCCTGTTTGCGTGTGTCCCTCCAACAGAGTACTGGAATGGCTGGGCCTGTTTTTTTGTGTCAATCAGTGTCATTGGTGTCCTCACAGCCATCATTGGAGATTTGGCTTCTCACTTTGGCTGCACTGTGGGACTCCGGGATACTGTCACTGCTGTGGTGTTTGTGGCACTGGGAACCTCCATTCCAGGTAAGCACCCCTCTCTTGTCTCACATACAATGTCTATACAGCAAAGCCAAAACCTGTTTGTTCTACTTAGACACCTTTGCCAGTAAAGTGGCTGCCATACAGGACCAGCACGCCGATGCCTCCGTGGGAAATGTCACAGGCAGCAACGCAGTCAATGTATTTCTTGGAATCGGAGTTGCCTGGTCAGTGGCCGCTGTATACTGGAGGATTAAAGGGAAGGCTTTTAGAGTGAACCCAGGCTCTCTGGCCTTTTCTGTCACGCTCTTCACTATCTTTGCATTCATCTGCATGGCTGTGCTGCTGTTCCGTCGCCGGCCGTCTATCGGGGGAGAGCTGGGTGGTCCCCGAGTCCCCCGTCTCCTCACTACACTGCTTTTCCTGGGGCTATGGTTCCTCTACATTCTTTTCTCCAGTCTGGAGGCCTACTGCCATATTGATGGCTTTTAAACACAGATGACTGAGCGCACAGCAGCTCACACATTACAAGTTTAACAAGTCATCTGTTCAACAGGCCTGCAGCAATCCAGGGACACTGGGTACACCAAATGACTCTGTAAATATGCATGTGTGAAGTGATCCTACATGCACTTGGTCAAAGTAGCAGCAGATAGGGGTCAGCACAGGTGCTTCGTGACATGACAACATGAGTGCAATGTTTACATTAACAATAAAACAAACCTGTTTACTTTAAAAATAGGCTGATATCAAGTAAAGTAGAGAACAGTGCTGCAGATAGTACATGTAAATATCATGCTTCTTAGTCATGGATGATTTGATGTGAGGGTCAGGTTTAACACACCAAGTGGAGAGGCCTAAAGCTGGAAAGTGAAATAATGTAGCTGATGAAATACATGTGTTTATAAGCCATATATGCCATGCAGGTGTCTCTGGTTTCCAGGGTAACCATGATATCACACAAAGTTGTATGTTGATAATCTTGTGCATGTACATAGCTGCTGTTGTGTGCATTACAGTGAACAACAGCCCCTTGATATGAAGTGTATGTTCACGAGTGGATCAAAGGACAGTTCCTGCCTGCACAAGATGAGCCACATGTCCACATCTGGAATCTATCATCGACTCATCATCAATTGACAGTGTTAGTAACCCACACATCAGCTATAATGAGCCTAGTTAGGACAGGCCTGATTTGACTAATGGACCAGATGAGTTGATTTTGGTTTAATGTCTGAAGGAGCTCAGTCATTAATGCAGTCTGAAGCACATGTACTATCGTGTAGTTTTAGGTGAAAAATTTCACACATGAGCTGAACATACACACTGATCTCAGAATGGAGGCTCAGCAATCACATTAAGAGTGAATTGAGGCTGCTGTTTTCATGCAAACAATAGCAAACACACACCTCACTTAGTATTTAAGCTTTCAGCCTTTACAGTACATCCTGTGGCATCTCATTAAGCTGACATTCACATTGTATGCAGAATCAATTGCAACATTAACAACATGGAGTTTGCGATGCATGTTACTGATTGGAACATGCAACTGTGAAGGCACATATTGCTCTGAAAAGTTGTAATACAGACAATTGTTAAAAAAGGGATTTTCCCAACATTGATACCATGAGTCTCTGTTACTCACTCTTGTCTACCATCCACTGTAGTGTGGGTTCTTTTTGCCCTAAAAATGATAAAAGTAGAGCAAATATGAGAGAGCATCACAATGATGCTCTCTCATATTTGTCAGAGGTTTCTCTCTCCAAAAAAAAAGAACATCTGAAAATTCATCATGGCTGTATTAGGACAAATGGTAAGGGCATTACAAAACAAAAGTAAATGGAGCACACCATGATTTGATGTGGCACCTTTGCTTAAGGGTCACCTCAAATGTTTCAGTGTTTACTGCCAGGACTGTTCAACCAGTGATATTTAAGTGCTAAAAGTGGAATTCACTTAAGTTAAACCGAAGTCAATACACTTTATAAACCTTTTCAAACAAACTTTATATTGCTCAAATGTAGCTGATTAGATTTTGATATATTTTCCACCAAGGAAGCTCCTTTGTAGTTGTGAGCCAATCAGAACCATACTCTTTCATTTACTCAAGTGTGTGTACTGTGTTTAATGTAAATTAGTACTTATTATCATGAATGTAGTCAGTTATGACTCATGTTTAATAAGAGTGCATCCAATGTGCAATATTGTGCTTCAGTGTTGGCTGTAGTTGGAGGTGTGTCAGTGGCATGTTTACAGTCAGACAGTGGAACTCTGGGCTGTTTTGAGCAAAGCAGTGAGAGCAACATGTGGTCAAGTGTTGCTTTTTCAGTGTTAAAAGTAGGCTTGTAGTTCATGTTCAACAACAATGCTGCTGTTATAGTATCACTTCAGTAGAAACAGGTCAAAAGTGCTTCCTGGACCACACAGGCAGCAACCTTCTGTAGAGGAATGCAGACCGTCATTTCACAATGTCTTTTCGGGTCACCTGGGGCCTCATTCGTAAAACAGTGCGAAGGATCTCTTCTTGAAGAATGCATACGCCCAAAGGTCAAAATGTGTGCATGTCTTAAAATAAAATAAAATAAAGATTTATAAAACTGTGTGTATGCTCTTAGGCAGCAATTTCCATTTTAAATCCCACCTGGTCCTTTATGAATGCGCCTGGACCTAGACAGTCCTGAATGACCTGTTTGCCTGTGTGTCACCTTTGTGCCATTTCTCCTTGTGGGTTAGAGTCAGGGCAACAGTTTCACATCTATTTGGGCTTTTATAAATCCAGACTGTGGTGTGGAAATTGGCGCACACAAGTTTCATCCTCATTTTGAGTGTACACAAGCTTTATAAATGAGGCCCCATGTCACTTAAAGAGTAATTCAAAAGTCTCTTAGAAATGCGTGGTTATAGCCCAAATTCTGGCTTGCATTAGCATAAACATTGGAGCTCATGCAGTGCCATGAAGACTTGTCTGGACTTTCACAGCCACTAATTTTGGCTTCAGTTAAATAATTTCTCCAGAAACAGTAATACTGGAAAAAAGTGATTCACAAAACATGTCAAATACATTGAGGACGTAATCATCTACTGTGTATGAAATGTTTAAAGAAAGCAGGCCATAATTTATCTCTCATTTGTAGGCCTGAGCCCTTCAGCAATAGCAGGGCTATTTTGATAATTGCAAACAACCAAACAACACTATCATGAAGTTAACAATAGACTGACCAGCACCAGGCAGTGACGGCGAGGGCCAATCATTGCGGCTATATTTAGGCCCGAGCCCCTTAGTGATGGCAAGGAGCCCATTGGAATTGTTCAAAGCGTGCAGAGCGCACTAATGTAAATGCGCATAGCACACTAAAACTATGTCAATTATGAGCACGAAGCTCTTGGAATTTGACAAAATTTGGCACAGTGACACCCCAGAAAATATTAGGACTTAAGATCACACACAGACATGACAGGGATTATTACCTATGTGTCACACAAAAGTGTAAAATAAAGGGCACAACAGCAGCTTTGTAACTCTGGCAGCAGTGCCCATGGAAAAAAGTCAAACATTTATTTAGTAGTGACTTGTAACAGCCGATTATCACTGCTTGTAGCTTTAATTTTCAGTTAAAGCAAAACATTTTATTTTTTGTTTTAGTGATTGGTTAAGTTCACAAACCATTTTTGCAGACATTTGTTACTAACCAAATTGTTGGGCCAGGCAAAACTTCTTGCATGAGTCTGACAGTGATTGTACAAGATGATCTAATAATGACCCATGATGAGCCTGTTTCATGCAATCGACAACAAAATTCCATGGAGCAATCTAAACCAGTAAGTCTGGGTCATCATGAGGCTGATCAATCACCAGGAAGTATTGTCTGGTCCTGGTTCAGACCTGGAATAATGTTTTATCAGATCAATCAGCTTTACTAACCACAAAGTCCAGGAAATAAATATTTAGAGTAAATACACAGCTGCAGATAAAGGGCTGATGAACATGCAAAATAGGTCGCTTTCTCCAGAGTGCGCAAAATCTGTAACATTTAACTGTGAAAAATATGCAAAAAAAAAAAGAAGAAATCAGGAAGGGGGCAAATATTTTTCACAGCGCTGTACATACAGCTGCCTGCATCACATTTGCAGCTGCTACAATTTCTAACAGCAGATTACACGCAACATGCCCACAAACAGAATGTGCTGTTACCTGTGGTCTTTTTTGCAGTGAAAGGCAATAATCTCTCATTACACTCCTTTATTCTCACCACTTTCCTTCTGCTCTGTCTAACAGATGCCAAAGGCATATTTCTGTGTTAATTTCTACCCTCCTCTCCCAATCTTTGTTAGTTAGAGTCTTAAAGAAATGTTCGCAAAGGTGGGTGTTTTTTATTTTGGCTTCATTGCATTACTGCATGACTTCAGTGTTCTGCTGAAGCATGACATTATGGCATCTTGTCAAATCTGACTGAGGTTAGTCTGCCTCTCAATTCCTGTCCAGTCTTTATGGAACTTCTCTGCTCACACTAAGACAAGTTGGAATTTGGATTGTAAACAAAGCTTTTCTTTGACACTTTCATAAAATCCCCCCAAAGCCAATAGCTAGTGACTGTTGTGGGTCAGTGTAAGGATGCAGTGGAAGCCCACGGTTCCATCTACCTGATACCTGATTGTGGTCTGTTACTTAAAGCAAGACTATGGAACTGCCGGATTCCCATTATCATCCACTAAGCCTCCATAGCATAATGTGGAGTATGTGTAGTATACAAAGCCATGGCTTTGCTCTCCACTGTACATCTGTCATGCGGTGACTTGGAACTGAAGTGTCCCCAAAATGATGCGCACCATACCAGGCTTTGGGTCATGGTCCAAGTTAGTGGTCCACTTTCCTGTAGCTGATTGGGCAATAGATAATCCTCAAGAAAAGCAAAGATAAATATAAAAAAGAAATGTTTAACTTTCAATGAAACATGCCTTCTGATATACAGTAATATTCTAAGACAAAACACGCTAACAGTAGCCTAAGAAAATTGGCACAGCTCTTTGAATATAATGTTCAGAAAGTTGCTAATAAACCCTAACTATTTAAAGTTTACCGCAGTAGTACACAACTGTAATTTCAGCCTCACAATAGGATTTACACGTTTTTTATATTTATTATTGGCAATGCGTTAACATTTTTGAAAGTGTATTTCAAATACAATTTCTGTCTCATACAGAAACTTAACTTTTGTTTCTTTTGCTCTTAGGTGACATCACTGTTTCTGTAGCAGACATTGCTCTTTGAGACAATGGAAAATGCAAGCCTTGTAGAGGTTAGCCGTACTAAACTGAGCCGTACTACTCCGACCTGTACAGTTCCACAACAGTGGAAATGAGGCTCAGTTGCTTGAATTAGGAAACATACACTCTCATACAGGGCCTTCTTTGACATGATGCATTATTTATTCCTTATCATTAAACTGTAACATAGACCTAACTGAAAGCCACACACTGTGTATCAGGGATAAAAAAACAAGTCAGCATCGCGAAACCAGTCAATAAGTCAGGACCATATTAATGGTTTAAATGTATCTCTGTACTAACTGGTGGGCTCCGGCCATTGTTGCTCTGTGGTAGATGGACACCTCTCGCCCCTTTGCCACACTTTGACTGAGTCTACCCCTACTCCTGTGTGTGCTCTCCTCCCTCGTGTGCCTCTGCATGAGAACTCCTCTTGTATGTAGCTAACAGCATGGTCTAGTGATTGAAGCTTCTTGGCATATTTGATCAAGTTGATTTCGCACATGTGAGTCTCTGGCTGTTGAAGCCATACAACAGCAGCATTAAGACCTGCTTAGATCTGTACTGTGGAAAATCCACTATGGCCAAGGCTCCAGACAAAAACATTTAAGGTTATTGCACTATATTTGTATGTCTGTGTTAGTCTTTTCCTGTAGGTCTTGCTCTCCAGTGTGTCTCTGTGTCAGATGTTCCTTGTGATGATGAAACGCTATGCCTGAACTGAAACTTTGTAAGAAAACAGTTATTTATCAAGTTATTTATTTAGATTGTTAGATAAAGTATAAACATTTATTTGAGACTGTAATAAATGACAGAGGAAATTTAATTTTTGTTATGAAATATGAAAACGTAAAAACGGTTTTGTTGGTTTCAAGAACATGGCATGAGGTTTAATGTTAATAAAACAAATGCAGTTGATCTTACAATATACAATATAATTTATTGTTATAAATTGATTCTTGGTCTTCATGTGTCCGTTTTATTTTTTATCTTCATAAAATAAACAATGGCAGAATTTCAGATACATGTATTTAAAATCAGTGTTGAGCAGTAGCGACGCTACAAGTTAAAAACGCTACTAGCTTACCTACATTTCTCAGTAACGTAGTGGTAACGTCACTGTTTTCTGAATCAAATAGCTTTTTTGTAGCTTTTGTTTATCAAGTAATATAGTGCGTCCGCCCAAGCTACATTTTCTCAGGCATCCCATTTCCACTCCGCCTACGCCCGATGCAGCCTATGCACTATGTATGAGTATTTTCGGCTTAGGCGTCACATATAGTGTACTATCACCTCACGCCACAATGATAGATTCACACTTGCCCCACAAAGTCTCGCCCGTGCCCCTCTGTCTTGCACAGCCCCCGCAGGACGCAACCTGACAAGATCTGACATCGCTGCACATTCAGGTAGCAGTTAGCAGAGTTAGCAGAGCTTTGGTGCGCTATTCCTTTGAGATAATTAGACGTTCCTTAGTGCATCGCCTCACTTTACATCACAAACCAAACTTGCAATGGCAAATAAACAAAAGACTCGCTCCGCAAATACTGATGACGCACCTTACTCCTCTTTCTCTCACAGCCCAGCTCGGTGCATCACAACCCAAATTGGCAATGGCTAATAAACACTTGATTCCGTGCGCCTTTACGCACGCCCTGTCTTTGATTTGACTCGACTAGAGCGGCCATCACATGCGAGAGTAAAGTAGTAGAGCAACTGGTAGCTTGCCCAACACTGTTTAAAATATAATTTGAAATACAAAATAGTATTTTGAATTTTAAAGCCAGTAATTTAAATACATTTAAGATTAGTATTTTTGTATTTTCAAAATACATACAATACTTTGTGCCAGTCAACCTCTTTATCAGGGTGCAGATAACATTAGCCAATTAGTTTCGATAGTTCAACACAACACTAAATGTTCAACACAAACACCCCCTCTTCAGCTCCCGTACAACACTTGTTTTCATTTGCAGTATTTAATCAATAGGCCACACAGACAGACACCTTAAACCCAATCTTTTTGAAAAGCTGGTGGTGCGAAATATCGAATAGATGGATGTCTGAAATACACACATACACCTCTGGGAGGAGTACACCATCACCATAATATAACTGACAAGTCATGATTGTGATAAAACATACTGAAAGAAAAAAATTCAAGTTTTTTATTTACTATAGAGCAGAGAAAGGTTATATATATATATATATATATATATATATATATATATATATATATATATATATATATATATATATATAATGAAAATTAAAGTTTCTAAGCAGTTCAAATTGTTTTGAATTCAGAATATGTTCAGATATGTTTCAGCCTAATAGGGATACCTTGACTCGAACTGTATTTGTATTTAAATACGTTTTTTCCACACCGTATTTTGTATTTGTATTCAAATGCATTTTTCCACACAGAATTTTGTACTTTTATTTTAAATTACATTTCTTTGTATTTGTGCCCACCTCTGCCTCCAACCTATTTAACTAGAATGCACAGATATTAGAATATGAAGAAATACCAGAAGATGGGTAAGTTTAGTTTATATTCCACACCAGTAGATGGCGCAAATTGAATTGGTGGTTACCATAAAACGTTTACGGCCATTGTTGTGTTGTCTGTAGCGTAACGCTACGTGACTCGACAGCGAGCAGTTCATATCCGAGTAAGTATCCCTGCAGACACAGGGTTATTACGCTGAGCTCAGCCATTTGGTGCAGTTCAGACTCTCGCAATGTCTCTTTATGTTGTGTTTAGCTAACCAGCGTTAACTCAACATTTATATTTTTCCCAAAAGTCACTTCAGACGGCTGGATCCACGTCTGCGTTAGAAGCTGAATCGCAAAACAGCCAAGCAGTGGAAGAAGGTAAAGCTAAAGCTACAAAGCTAACGCGTGTGGACGCCATTGTTTTTCGGTTAAGGATAACCAGGCCTGCTTCGATTCGTTCAAAGTACAACCTAGCTATTTGTATGTATGACTGGCTAGAAGTGTTTTGCACTTTTTGATATGGCTAATGTTTGCGAAACATTCTAAATTAAAGAGTTCCATTTAGGCCTGTGTACCTGCCGGCCCTTTGATTTTTGTTTCGTAATGGGAAATCAAAAAACGGAAAACGGGCGTTTTTTGGGTTTTTTTGCCTTTTCCTGTTCTACAACAAAAATAAAAGAAAATTGGTTAACTGATCCGTTTTTCATTTTTGGTTTTGTATATCAAAACTTTACCCGTTTTTGTATTATAATTGAAAAAATTAAAATAACAATAAAGAGCTCCCGCCTCTCTCTTCTGCCACTGACCCGGAAACCAAACTTATTGGTTCGGAGCTGGTACGGCGTGAGCTTGCCACTGTTTATTTTGGCTATAGCTATATTATTAACAGGTTTGTGTTACAAAGAAAAGAAATAAAGAAAAAATGTATATTAAACGGCAAGATGGACTGTTTTACGGCAGTGGCGTCACACACCGGGTTTTGTCGCGTAGCTCAGCTGTTATTTTGTGCACAGCTTTGGACATTTATAATTTAAGTTTATGTGCGGGTTTAATCCCAAAATATAGTCCGGTGATAATTTTATCACAGATTTGATTCAGCGCCCTGAAGTGCCCCAGCGTCCTGTATATTCTGTTGAAAGGAACGGAACTGGTCTGCAGCACGGATACACTCACGGTCCTTACTTAAAACAGTAGCCTCAGCCTCAGTAGCCTCCTACTGTTTTAAGTAAAGACTTGATGTACAAAATGCGTAGGTCATATGTTCTGTCAAAGGAGAGGAAGCATATTGTTATTTTCATTGTTTATTTTCTAACAATTACGCTTTCCATGTTCACGCAACTCATGGACAACAAATAAACGCCATCTTGTTGCATGGAATGGAATGAAATAAATTTATCAAGATTCAGTCCTCAGTCCACATTTTAAACATATTCAGGAGCATTAACAAAGGACAATGAAATATGAATTGCTATACGAATACAATCACATGCCTTTCACAACACGTCTGTAGAGGTCTAGACTACAAAGTTAGCAGCATTAATACATTGTAAGAGCCCATGGAGATGCATCATGTGGACATTGTATTACCTAAATAACTGCACCGTTTGTGATTCACTAATTCTGACCATTCAAATTGCATTTTCGATTTGATTGGGATTAGTCAACATACACAGGGTGCAGGGGCACTCCAGGGTGCTGCATCAAAACTGTATTAAAATTATCACCGGACTATGTTTTGGGAATAAACCCACACTTAAATTAAAAATGATCAATGTCCAAAAGTTGTCCAGAAAATAACTGCCACACCAGTCTCACAAACGGTAAGTGGCGTCACTGTCGTAAAACCGTACCAGCTCCGAACCTCTAAGTTTGGTTTCCGGGTCAGGGGCAGAATAATAGAGAGAGACAGGCGGGAGCTGAATCAGGGAAAGGCGTTTAAATTTGTTAATTTTGTTTTTTTTTAAAGTTTTTTCAATTATAGTACAAAAATGGGTAATGGCTCATTTCTCGTTGTCCAATTTTGGTATACAAAACCAAAAACAGATCTGTTTACCAATTTTCTTTTTTTTGTTTTATAAAAGGAAAAAGGCCCGCTTTCTGTTTTTTGATTTCCCATTACAAAACAAAAATCAAATGGCCAGCAGGTACATGGACCCTCAGCTCACACAGACCCATTATTGGATTTTAAGTACCCATTCCTGATCATTTTAATGGATAGATGACTCTCAATCCAACAGCATTTTGATTTTCTTGTCTTTATTTATAGACTTGAAGAAATGTCATCCTACTACTCATCCTCCCGTAGTTCTTCTCGGGCCACTGACTGCAAAGTGTATGTGGGTGACCTGGGAAATGGTGCCGCCAAAGGGGAATTGGAGCGAGCTTTCAGTTACTATGGCCCACTGAGAAGTGTTTGGGTGGCTAGAAACCCACCTGGGTTTGCCTTTGTGGAGTTTGAAGATCCCAGAGATGCTGAAGATGCAGTTAAAGGCATGGATGGAAAGTAAGTTGTACTTTTTTCTGTTGCTTTATTGTGTTACAAAAGTATGCAGCTGCCATTTACCTTATCATTTTTCAGGGTCTTGTGTGGCTCTCGTGTTCGGGTGGAGATGTCCACAGGCCTCTCAAGGAAGGGCCGTGGGCGTCCCAGCCGTCGTCAGTTTGACCCCAATGATCGGTGCTATCAGTGTGGAGACCGCGGCCACTATGCTTATGACTGCTATCGCTTCAGCAAGAGAGGCCGCCGGAGCAGGTCAGAGATACGGTGTGGACATGTTGGTGGTTAATTCTAGTGATTGTATGCTCAAAGTGGTTAACCAGCCATTAAATACACTAATTTATGGACTGCACAAGTCACATGTATTAAAATCATATCTGCTCTACATCTACCACTTCAGCGTAAAACTCACCATCATACAAAAGCAAACAAGGCAATATATAGTCTACATGTTGAATAAGAGCATCACTAACCTGAAAAATCTCTGGGTTGGTGACAAATTACACACACAAGTGGAATTTTGCTATCTTGACAAAACAACTTTTTTGTTAATGTTCTCTTAAGTTGATGAACCCATCAAATGAGCACAAAGGCCTCTCGAAGAATGTTCAGGGCTAAATGTCTGTTTTTATTGCAGATCCCGTTCTCGGTCCCGCTCGAGGTCTCGCTCACATGGGCGCCGTTACCGCTCTCGATCCCGCAGCCGCAGCTACAGCAGGTATGTCATTTACAGAAGTACAATGTGCTTCAACATAAACTCATTGTTGTAAATATGCAACTAAATTGTCAATTTACTTGTTCAGCTTGGCCTCACTAAATGCATGGTTATAATAGTGCATTGATCTTGGTGTAATTTTTACTTCTGCCTGTAATATTCCAGGAGCCGTCGCCGCTCTCCTTCCTATTCCAGGCGCAGAAGCAGGTAAGCACTAAGGGCTGTACTTTTTAAAAAATTGGGGCACATTGTGATGAATACTAGCAACTCATTCATGTTGTTCGCTCTACTTTTGCAGACCTATACACAGTTTGTATACAGTTGTATATTTGTATACAAACAGGTGCTCAGTTTATCATGTCCCCTACTCTAAACCCCTCTCTCCTAAAACAACTCAGGAGAGACAGCTGGGTCACTCCATTTATATGAAAATTGGTGTTTCATACTGACAATAGTGAGACAATCGCTGCAAATTCTAACATTGTCCGAAGGGAACAATTATTTGATGTCAGGGTCTGATACTCACAAAATTCATAAGTCTGTCAGCACAGCGGTTTCCATCAAACTCGATACACAAAGGCCTCAGATTCAGGCATACAAGTCTCTTAGAGACATGCTCTGTGATGAGATTGTAATTTTTGCTTGTTTTTTTTTTTTTCTGGGGCACAATTTTAAAATTATATTACAATGAAATATGAAAATATACAACATGGTAAAAACCCCCAAACAAAAACATATTACTAATCAGATAAACTGTTAACACTTTTATCTCTTTTAAATGACTAGAAATTACATTAACAGTAGTCATATAATGGGATACTTACAGATTAGAGATGCTCCGATCAGGATTTATGAGGCCGATCACCGATCACTGAAATTGTAATCGGCCGATACCGATCACATTAAATGTGTATTTAAGGGCTAAATTAAGAATGCTATAAACAAAAATGAACCACTGAATTAATTCCATTACCGTTACCATTCCAGCGGCCATCGTCACTTATTCATTTCTCGGTTTTAGACAACCGCTTGGTACACATGCAGCACATCATTGGAAAGCTTAGATTCTTATCTTTTTAGTGATGTAAACCTTTTCTAGACACAACATCAACATTACGAACACTTAAAGCTTCTTTCGAAAAAAACAAACAAATCGAAACCGAAACTTACTGGCGCTTCTCACCTCTGAAGTCTTCCTGCGGCTCAAACATACAAAACAATCCAACAAACACGGTCCTGTTCTGTTAGCAAGTGTTCAGTAATCAAATACAGTAAAAATATCTTCCAAATCCCCAAAGAGTGCAGTTTCGTCATTTTGATCGGAGTATTCTCTTATTTTGTCGCTCCTAAGTGCTGCGCGCTTGTTTTGAAACTCTGAACCACTCTGAGCGTTTGATTGACACATCAGGCGTTTTTTGGCAGGATCGATAAGGGGTTTAAACTGTTTAACTGTTCTTTTATTTAATAATTTAGTAATTTTTTTTCAAGTAACAGCCAGGTTTCCCAAAAACAAACATAGGTATAAACCATTAAAGAATCTCTGCCAATCCACAGGTAGCTCTCAACGTTGCAGGGCTTAAATAAGTGTAAATACATATTTCTCCTTTATTTAGTAAAGGTTTTCCAGTTTCTATGGATAAACGTTAAACAAATCTCGCTTGTTCTGCGCATGCGCATGATCGGTTTTTTTGATTGGCCATTTTGCCGATCACACTATTTATAGCCGTGATCGGCCGATCATGATCGGTGACCGATCGATCGGCGCACCTTTAATACAGATCATACAGAACTTATTCAGATATCACTTACACAAATTCCCCAAAACATAAATCACATTCCTGGATAAAATAAATAAATATACAGACAACCATCAAACCACTGGAGTCTCTTTTGTCAACAAGCATTTAAGATCCTAATATCATCACTGTCGAATTCTTACCAAACACCGTATGTTAAACTTTAAAAGTAACTTTGAGTATGCAAATTTTTTTTTTTTTCTGTTCAAGATCATTAATAATATGGCACCTCCACCACTCAAAAATTTACATCTGAACAGATGAGCAGAACAACATGGTCAACAACCAGTGGTCAATGTGTCATACTCAAAAGGAAAACAGCAATAGGACAATCAGCTTTTCCCTTTAAAACATTAACAGAATGGAACAAACTTCTAACAGTTATGCAAAAACCAGAAAACATTTCGCAAAGAAACAAAAAAACTTAAACTATTGCTGACATTTCTATTTTTTTTTAAACTATTTGTCATGTTTTCCTTTACTACTACACTGTGTAACAGTGCACTTTATGAGGGCCTGAGGGAAGTAGATGGCGGTTAAACAGGATATAGTCAGACTATATTACTAATATTGGAGCATTGTGTTTTACTGTTTACTAATACTGTTTACTGTACTCGCCACGTGACCTGTTCTGACCAATGGGTGTGAAGACACGCTAGAGTGGTGACGTCATAAAAAATAAGTTATTTTTTTAGTGAATTTTAGAATTTTTAACAGAAGAAGTCCAGTATAAGAAAATATCACTACAAAATCCAAACATTTCAGCTATTTTAGGTGTCCTGTCAGCCGAATCCAGGCATTTGTTTTTATTATTATTAATATGTTTATTTAATAGGGACAAAACATTGTTACAGCTTCAAGTGCAACAGATGCCATCTAGCTAAAATCTAATTTGCTGACCTGGTCCCTAACAAATTTCAATAATCATCGCGGTCTATCTTTATTTGGGCCATAGAGGATTTTTTGTTGCAATACCTGGGCCACTAATCAAATTGGCGGCAGGGTAAAGGGGTGCCATGGTATTATACATCCATGACAGTTATTCGTTACTTAAGCTAACTGCCAAAGAAATATTAACTCGCTTAAACATTTGCTGTACATTGATATAAAATAAACAGTTGGAAAATGTATTTAACACACTTATACTTCACAGGACACAGATGAAACTTGTCATTCACTCTAAACTTTATAAAATCAATTAATCACAGAGCCGTTTTCATACATACCGTCAGACATTTAATTCAGTGGCAAAGGGGACAGCTGATGAGCGTGCCACTGTAACCACCCGGCCACTAAAGGCACTTTCAAAACAAACGCCTGGGGAATGATACCCATAAAATGATACCCATTGTCATTAGTCTATTGCATGGTGCGGTTTAGCTGCACATGTATTTTGCACCACTGCATTTTTTTTTCTTGCATTTGTCACATTTGTCTCTGTACAGCCCTGTTGTGCATTTGAAACTAGTTGACAACAAACATAATTCATTAAAGGTCACTCTTCTGTCCTGTTAGGTCTGGCTCCCCTGCACGTTCGAAATCCAGGACTCCAGTGAGAAGGTAAGTGTGCTCTTGTAAAGCACATAGAGAGCCTAGTTCATGAAGATGGGGCCCGTGTACAAAAAAAAGCTCTTTTCACACGTCATCTGAAGAATCTCCTCAAAATTTTAGAGAAAAGCATGACACAAAAAATGTTGGGACTATTTTCTTTGCCTCTTTGAGAGGGTGGCACCTTTTGCTTGCTCATCGACTTTACATTATTTCAAAGCTGTTTTATCAGAGCAATCAATTAGCTAGTTAAGTGATGTTTTAAGTTTGGATTTTAGTTTTAGTGTAAGATCTTAGTATAGTATTTCATCTTTAAAAGCCTTATTGGTAGCCTCTTGGAGATCAGCTTGGATTCTATCCTTCATTGACAATGACTTTGTTTTTGTTTCAAGTCGCTCTAGATCTCGATCAGGCTCCGTGCCCAGAGGACGCTCTGTTTCTCGGTCCCGCTCTCGTTCACAGTCATCCAACAAGAGGAACAGGTAAACAATCAGTCTAACATTTCACATTTATCAAAGGCAAATTAGAAGTATTGGTTCCTCCATTAGTGAGATGAGATGAGGCCTAACTAGAACAACTGTAGATCTTGCATTGTAGAGAGCTATGTCTTGTGATCCTGAACTAAGTGCTCTTCTATAGGCAGTAAAATAATGTAAAGCTCATTTGGCATTGTGCATCCACCACATGGCCGTGAGATGGACCACCAGCGAGAACTCTCTTAGACCCTCATCACAGAAAGATGTGCGCCTTCTGCTGAGTCCTCTACCGTTGTCCAGGAATACTCTTGAAGGGGTTTAGAAAAATGGGCAGTGGTATAGACACCTTTCTGGCATTAAAGGCCAGAGGGCGTATGTGACGTGGGAAAAACTGCAAGATGGGGTATAATTTACCTTTTTGTCATTGTCATCTTAAAACAATTCAAATGCATTTTTGTTGTCTATAGTCTGCTTTTTAACAGTCCAAGCCCTATTCTGAATAGGTTTATCCATTTAGATTTTGTAAATGTTCAGTAAAGATACTCAGAAGTAGAGCTGCTTTTAATCTTATCACTGCAGTGTGATGCAAAATATCTGACAGTGTGGTTGAGACAGAACGGCACTAATGGTTAGCATCGTTAGCATTTTTGCAGTACAGTTTTGTTTATTTTTCATATTTTCTTTAAAGTGTGTGGTGGGACCTGAGCACTGCATTGACACTGCAGCTGATCCCAGGCCCAGGCTCTGCCACTTGGCGGTGTGTACGTCCTGCGGGAGGGTGACTTAGCACTGAACTGAGATCAGCCTTCGCCTGCAGCTGGTGTTAGACAGCGACCTACCCCTCTCCGTAGCGAATGGGCACCCGTCTGTTCGACCGTCGCACACGCTCAGACGAGATCAGCCCGTGCACACATAGAGTTGTTCTTCTAGAGTCAGCCAGCCAGCCTTCAGACGTACCGCGGGCTGACCCACACAGATCAGAGCTTGACTACTGCCATTTAAATCCATACCCCTACCTACCAGACCCCCCTACTACCTACCAGAGTTCTTCGGCCTCTGTCTTAGCTTCTGAAAGTCAAAGAGAGCTGACGAGAGATCAGTCTTCAAGAGCCTCCCAGCGCAGTGTCTCTCCAAGTTGTAGTCATCCGTCCTTCAGCCCTATCATCCTTCGCTTCTCTGTACTTGTTGTTTCTGCTACTGTCTCCAAAGGTAACCAAAAACCAACCCCCTGGTGAACTCATGTTGATGAGTAACGCAAATACTGGCCCATAGTTTGAAGTAGAGCTGATCCAAGATAAGGCTGAGGCTTTAACAAGCATGTACAGTGTACGAGCGGTTGTGTGGTTGTGTGACTGTGCTGATGACTGATACTGTGTATTTTTGAGGCCTTGTGAGATGATGTTGCACACACTGCTATCAGACCTGTTTTCTCAGATTAAAGTAATAGAGGAAAAAGGCAGTCCCAGTTTGGTCACAGATGTTTAATGTGCAGCTGTGTCTGCTTGGTATGTTCATTTGTGAGCTATACAAACATGAAGAATACTCAGCAGACCTGCTTAGAGGATGCCAACATTAACATTTGAAAATAGGAGTTTAGCTGGGAAAGATAAAGGAATATTGACAGGGTAGCTAGTATTTCAGTAAAGGCCTTTTCTACCAAGTGGTACAGTTAATTTAAGTGCAGTTCTTACAAAAAGGTATGTGCCGTCACCTCCCTACACTGTGACCCAGACAGTGGAAATGGGTACTAAAAATTGAGCTAAACACTGCAATCTGACGACTGAGCTACAAATAATCCTCTCTTGGGCCAAGACTTTCCAGTGTAGTGTTGTGTCTAGTTGTGGCAAAAGCCATACGGCTGAAGAAAAGATGCAAAATGCTGCCATTTCTTCAGAATCAACTCAATGTTAATTTACAGAGCAGAAAGACGGAACCAATCAAGTTTATTTGCTTGTTTAAAGTGGTTAAAATGACTGCAAAACTGTTTTTGTCACTGATGCTGCCATCTTTAGTTGGCTACACCCAGTATATCACCCCCCAAAGGACACATGTCGAATCAGGGAGTTGTACCACTTGGTGGAAACAAGGCGTAACCCTCTTTTAATGAACATTCATTACTCGCACAGTATCATGTATGGCGTGGTAAAGGAGTGTGGAGCTAGTAAGCAAGTTGTTTGAAGCCCTACCTGTTGTAATAACTCTTTGGTCTTTGTTTCAGCCGTTCCAGGTCAGCAAGTCCTGCAAGAAGCCCCACGCCAGCAGACGATTAAGAAGTTCTTTCCACCTGTAAACAAACAGTCCCTCACCCTTTACTGTCTGCCATTACATCCCTTCTTTATATTAGTCTATTTAGTTGCAATCTATCAGTTGAATATCCCATTGAGGGCTCTTCTGTGTACTGTGGCAGGTTACGTCTGTTTGGTATTGTTTTAAAGGAGATTGCTGTGTAGTTTGATCTTAAATTGAGTAGCGAGTGTGATACAATTTAAGGTAATACTGCATGTTACTATGAGTTTTAACAGATTGCTTTGTCATGCAACAGTTGGTTTTTCTAAAGGGTGTGACGTCCAAAATGCTTTTATTGAGTAAGGCTTAAATTTACAATATTTTCTTTTTTCCCTTGTTTTATTGATACTATTAATCATAAATCCTGTTTCTCTCTGCAGTTGTCACATTCCTGTTTTGTGCTGCACTCCTGTTACAAACATACAGTATCAGCGTGAACATGTCAATCTTTCCTTATGTGTTAAATTCTTTTTTTTTTCTATGGTGCATGGGTTAAATCTGTCTCTTGCTTGTTTGAAGATAGTGGCAGTTTTATTTTTGAATAAATACCTTCAATGCTAAGTAAAACCTCTTTCCTAGTAACCAACATTAAAAAGACAAACAAATGCAATGTTGCGTGTTTTGTTTGTTTTTTTAAAAATATTTTTTAATACGCGAGATAAGTCACACCCGGCCGTATGGGTTGTTTATTGTTTTTACTCCCATAGGATCGATCTTGGTTTCTTAAAAAAAAAAATCTAAGAAACATTGTCCAATCATTCCATTTCATATCATTACACAAACAAAAATAGCTGAGTTAAAACTTGAATGAAAACTACAACAAATTTGATAATTGGATCGTATACTTATACTGCTCATAAGTTTAAAAAAGTGAGTAAAGCTCAAAATCCTTATAATAGCTATTTTCATTCACGCAAAAGCATTGGGAACACTGCACATTCTATTCCAAATCAGAACATGTTAAAAAAAAAAGGATCAAATTTGTTATTTCTATCAAGGAATAACAAATTTGATCTTTTTTATCATGTTTTGATAAAAAAAAAAAAAAAGTGAAGAAAATGGAATAGTAGGCTGTTTAAAAAATAGCAGTGTTTGCATTTTTCTTTTAAAACTCAAACATTTACGGTATAAACTGAAAAATGCTTTAGATTTTGTCTTTCCTGTGAATTACTGAACTACTATTTCATGGTATAACTGCTTTTGAGAAGCTGACACATCTGTGTAGCATGGAGTCAACCAGCTTCTGGCTCTTGTCATTAGCGCAGGACCAGTGGACCTATTCCTACATTTCTTGTTTTTTCCTCAAACAGCATTTTTGATGTCACCCTACAAATTTTCTATTGGAGTAGGGTTTGTGCTGGCCACTCCATGACGTCAGTCTTATTGGAACCAAGATGCTGCTCTTACTGGTGTGTTTGGGGTCATTGTCTTTTTGAAACACACATTTCAAGGACATTTTCTCTTCGCATAAGGCAGCGTGACTTCAAGTATTTGGATGTGTTTTAAACTGATCTATGATCCCTGGTATGAGATAAATACAATCCACACCAAAGTATGACAAACAGCCCCACATCATTATGCTTGTGCCATCTGTCTATAAGCCATGCCCTAACTTTAACCATGTCTCCGTGGCGTAGATTAAAATATTAGCATTTATGTTTAAAAACACAATTTGTTATAACTTGCACAATTTATTTCAACTTTGCCTTAAATGTTAAGCATTTATTCTCTACAGATACCTTAACAGATCTTACTTCAAAAAGTCAGAATTTCTGAAAAAATTTACCCATACGTTTTTTGAAGTTCACACTGTCATTTAAAAAGATTGACTATTAGACCATCAAAAATTTTAGTTTGAATTTTACCAAATTTGGCAGATTTGTTTGTGTGGATAAGGAACGAGGAAAATGTTATATACATGCCCTATTTCAAACCACAGAGATAGCAACACGGTTCAACCACCAGCACCGGGGCAAAGGCGAGGGCAGATCATCGCCGCTTGCGGCTTTAATACTTTTTTTTTTTTTTATCGATTCACATCCCTAGTAATGACATCTGGATGAGGCACTGCACCCTTTCCCCTCCCAGCAATTTGATTGTAGCCTCTCGAGGTATTGCGATAGAAAACTCCTATGCCCAAAAGGTAGTTTCCTATGGAAACCTTTTTATGACTTTAAAAACTCGTAATAATGAAAAAGTGCTGCTTTTCTTTGGCTGTGTTTAAAAAGTACATGCACAAAAATATAAAGCTTGCTACTTCTAATAATAAGTAATTAATAAAGCTTATTTATATGATCTTAAATGAGAACCCTAAATAAACTTAAGGATTTTATGCTCAGGCCACAATTAGGAAGTCGTGTGAAAAATGAATGCAATAACATGAAAAATAAGGCTGTGCATTGTTCATTTTTAATTGACTGCAAACTGTGACAGCACATGTGGAAAGAAAGGTGAAAAAGTATATATTGTAATATATAGTACATTAGGATAGCATTTCTGTAATGCACAAAAACAAATGCTTGTTATTCTATGTTGTGTAAAATGTCTGATGAAAGAGAAGATGAAAGTGGAAGTGGCAGGAGTCTGGTCTTCAACACACACTGGTCAGGTTTGTCTGAATCACCTTCAGGATGTGAAATACAATTCAACGAAGGCCCTAACTATACTGATCGGTTTATTTTAAGAATGTAATATTAATATAGATTCAAATCAATCTTTTCTTAAATGATAGGATTACTGTATTGCAATATAAAACGTAAGGGGTTTTTTTTGCCTTAAAATAGCAATAAGATTTAAATCTGCATGAGGGAGTAAAGCATTGCAGTACTGCATCATAAACCTCAATTTTTTCTAATCACAAAATAGTGTATTATGTTTAGAACAAATAAACATAGTGTTAAGAGCATAATTCCAGTCAATATTATAAAACTAGTCTAATCACAGTAATGTTCTGGCTTTACATTAACTACTTACATTTTTGAAAATGATAACATTTTAATGTCTTAATAAACAATTAAAATAATGCCACCACATCTTTTTATATGAGACTGCACTTCCCCAAATCTAACATAAACATAGAAATATTCCTTAAAATTCAAAATATATAGGACTTTTCCATCTCATTTTGCGACTGGTTTTAACTGCTTTGATAACTCTGGTAATAGCCTTAAGGGCTGTTAGCATATCTGCTAAAATAAATTGCTAATAAAGACGTAAGCAAATATACAATGTGAATGTTACTCACCAAAAAGACTGGAGCCAAGCTTCTTGGACGGTCTGTTAATGAAGGGCACATAATACTACAGAAAAATAACTCAGTAGTTAATGTGTTACTTTTCTTCCCCTGCCCAGTGATCTCTTAACCGTAGTACAGAGGCTGAACAGGCATGTATTTTCGTTTTGTTGCACAAACTTTTATTGGCCCGACATACAACATATAGCATAGGAGAGTAGCCGCACTTCTTGCGCTACCGTCCGAATGAGAGCCCCTAGCGTCACAATATAGCACAACTACTACACTTCCCACAATGCATCATTCTTAAAGGGACCAGGCTAAGCTGGTAACACTACCCCCACTCGGGATGATGATTAAACCATTAAAATCACTCCAGCACAACACTTCATACGATGCAAGTTACCAAAGGACATTATAAATCAAACACTCCCCTCTAGTGGTCATATTCCCCAGCCCACAGTCAGTGCGTACTGTATGGGTAGTCACTTAAAGGGAATAACTCAGGTGAATGTGCAATGTCCAGAAAGAGTTCATAAAAGAAATAGTGCACATATTCTTTTAAATCAAAGCACAATAAAGTGTACAGTGCATGGAGGCATCCTAAAAGAGAGGTGGGATGGTTAAGTGCATAGCATGAGTCTGATGAAACATTCTGTAGTTGTTTTAGCTCATCAAAAGGCATCAAACATTTCAAATCCACGTTCCAGCAACCACTACTCCTATAACTCGTAAGGCACTCGGTAATAAACACAAATTGCAACACACAGAACAAAACAATTGTGTCATATCAAATTGCATATGAACATGTAAACAACAAACATGCTGCTGACTTTCAAACAGAACAGTTTTGTTTTTTGGTTTTTTTGGTTTTTTTAAACCTCTGAGTAGGGCAGCAATCCGCCTACACCCTGACTGGCAGAGGTGCTTCCTTAGCCATGTCTAGTGACTGGTCCAGTCACCAAACATCCCAGGCGGCGCCGTCTCACCTTCCGTGCAGGACGTGGAGTACTAGCCTCATTCTGCTGAGGCTGTGTAGGGCTGGTAGGAGGTGGACTAGGGTACGATGAAACAGGAGAAGAACCAGCACCCTCGTTGGTCACTGTGGCAGGGACCTCGGTGTTGGCGGGGGTGTCCCACAGTAGAAGAGGCCCAATGTCCTTGTCAGATTCTTCATCAGAAGCCGGGGGTGACATCTCCAGTGGTGTCGATGTGTTGGCAGTCTGCAAAACCCAGCTATTGTCCAGCAGGGATCTGGAGTGGTAGGCCTTGAGCTTGTCATGGTGAACAAATTTGATCTTTGACCTCGGCCCCTTTTGGATCTGGTACACCAAGTTGTCAAGGTGGCCCACTATGAAGTAAGGACCCTCGTAGGCTGGCAGAAACTTACGCATTTTGTTCCTTACTCTCTGGGTGCCTCTAATCAGATACCACACAGCAGTACCAACTTTATGCTGGGTCTGGCAAATGTTTTTGTCATATTGTCTCTTGGCTCTTTCAGATGCTTTTCCCAGAGGCTCCCGTGCAAGCTGGTGGGAGAGCTCAAGTCTCTCTCTTAGCTTTAGGACATAGTCAGGTAGTGAACTAGCACTAGTGTCATTTGGAGGGAGACCAGCAACTAAGTCTATGGGCTCAGTGACTTCTCTACCAAACAGCATCATGTTAGGGGTCAGTCCTGTGGAACAATGTTTGGTGGCTCGGTAAGCCATGACTGCATAGGGGAGCATTAAATCCCAGTCCCAGTGACATCTTTCGGCGGTGGCTGCTATTGTCTTTTGTAAAGTGGCGTTGAAGCGCTCCACCTGCCCGTCTGATTGCGGGTGGAAGGGGGTGGTACAAGTCTTTTCGATTCCCAGCTGCTGGCACATGTTCTGGAATACCGCTGACTCGAAATTTGTCCCCTGATCGCTGTGCAGGGTGTGTGGAACTCCGTATCTACATACCCACTCTGACACTAGCTTTTCGGCTACTGTCAACGCTTGTTCGTTAGGGATAGTGGGTAGGCTTCTACCCACTTGCTGAAGTAGTCTTGTACAACCACAATATAGCGGTTGTGTCTGTCAGTCTCATTTAAAGGCCCCATGAGATCAACTGCGATCCTTTCCATGGGTGCTCCAACCCGCACGGTGCCCATGGCAGCCTGTGGTGTTTTCTTTTTGACGAGCCTTAGCAGCACAATTGGTACACGCACGGCACCACAATGTCACTTCGTCCCTCATGTTGTACAAGTAGTACCTGGTTTTTACGCGTGCAAGAGTCCTTTCTCCTCCAAAATGGCCCCCGACTGGACCATCATGCATCTGCTCCATTACAGCTTTACGTAGTGTGGGAGGCAAGAGGATCTGGGGGTAAAACGTTTTACCTTCAGGACAAAAATACTTTCTAAGTAGTACTCCATCTTTAATGTACAGTCTTTTCCATTGTGACCAGTAAGCTTTGGTAGCGGGGCTAAGAGCGGCTATGGTGGTCCATGGGGGACGGCTCCCTCCATCATCTACCCACCGCCAAACTGGTGCAATATCAGGGTCATTCTTTTGGGCTAAACTCAGCTGCTCTAGTGTCCAACCCTGAAACAAGCTAGTTTGTGGTGGCTCACTTACTCTGTGGATACTCAGACAGGTGGTAACGCAGCTATTAGGTATGTTTCCCACCCCCGCTACAGGTGGCTCAGGCCCAAACCCCACTACCCCCACTAGAGGCTGCTCTGGGGTAGAGGTGAAAGACACAGCTACCGTGGAGTAATCAGATGGGTCACACTGCACTGCTTTATCGTGGAACCGGTCACTACTAAGCTCAGGATTTTGCATGGTGCAGGGACAGGACCCCCGGCATGGCCGCCTAGAAAGCGCATCTGCGTTTTGGTGGGTCTTGCCTGGGCGGTGGACAACAGTAAATTCATACTCAGCCAGCTTTTCTAGCCAGCGTGCCAGTTGACCTTCGGGTTCTCTAAGTCTGGTCAGCCAGCGAAGGCTACTGTGGTCAGTTCTAATAATAAAGGGGCAGCCGAGTAGGTATTGTCTGAAGTGGGAGGTGAAATCTACAACTGCCAGGAGCTCTCTTCGAGTTGTGCAGTAGTTTTGTTCGACAGCTGACAGACGTCTGCTCCCATAGGCTAACACCCTCTCCTCGCCCCCCTGAACTTGGGAGAGGACTGCTCCAATCCCACAGTCGCTAGCGTCAGTGTCAAGAAACTTTTCTTCTTTGTCGAGGGGGTAGCCCAGGACAGGAGCCGAAGTCAATAGTCTTTTAAAATGCCCTCTGACATTGAACGGTCCAGCTAAAGCGGGCGTATTTCTTTGTCAGTTCATGCAATGGTTTGGCTATTGAGGCAAAGGCAGGGACAAAACGTCGGTAGTAAGACGCTAGACCGACAAACTGCCTCACAGAGACATTTCTAGGTGTGGGCCAGTCCCTGACTTTCTCAGTCTTTTGGGGGTCAGTGGCGATGCCATGGGCGGAGACAATGTGCCCCAAGTAGGGCACCTCCTCCCGGAACAAACAGCACTTGGACAGCTTAAGTTTTAAGTTGGCCTGTCGCAGTCTTGTGAACACTTGCTCTAACCGCTCTAACATCTGGGAAGTGTCGCATCCCAGGACCACTATGTCGTCTAAATACACTAGACATGTCTCCCACTGCAGTCCCACTAACACCCGATCCATAAGTCTCTGGAAAGTGGCTGGGTCGTTACATAGTCCAAAGGGCATCACATTCCATTCGAAAAGTCCTTTACGGGTACAGAAGGCTGCAGCCTTACGGGCTCTAGGGGTCATTTCTACCTGCCAGTATCCCGAGGTCAGGTTGAGTGTGCTAAAATATCAAGAGTGTCCTGGATACGGGGCAGTGGATAGGCGTCCTTGATGGTCCTTTCATTCAGCGGCCTGTAGTCCACACAGAGCCTCGGGGTCTTGTCCTTTTTCCTTACCATCACGATAGGCGCAGCCCAGCTGCTGTTGCTAGGCTGAGCCACACCTGCGTCGAGACTGTGTTGTAGCTGCTGGTCTGCTGCAAGCTGCTTGTCGGCCGCCATTCTGCGAGGAGGCTGCTTGACAGGCGGCCCCGCCGTGGTCTGAATGTCGTGCTGCACGATGCTGGTGCAGCCAAGATCAGCTGGACCAGTAGAGAAGACATCGCCGTAACATAGCAGCAGGAGGGCTAGCTTGTGACGGTCGCCTTCGGCCAGGCCGGAGCAGCTCTCAGCATACAGGACCTGCAAATGAGAAGGAACAGAAACAAAGCTAGTAGCCCCCCCTCTGGCGGGGACATGAGTGGTGTGGGATCCAGGGTGCCCACCACCTTGGCAGGCTGGAGGATACCAGCCACGGCCCCTCTCTCAGGGCGACGGGTGTAGCCCGTACAGGGGGCCTGAGCTGGGTTGGGAGAGAGTTGAAGTGGTGTAGGGGCAGCACATTTCTTCGAGCACCAGAATCTTGTAGAGCACAAAGTCTTAGTCCATGTATAATTATCTGAACACACATCTCTTCTTCTTGACCCTTTGTGCAGACAATCACTGCGCTGGTGTCGGGAGATGGGTTCTGAATAAAACTCACTTGCTTCTGTTGAAAGATGCGTGGGGAAGGGCACTGCCTCTGTATGTGTCCCACACCGGAGCAGTTATGGCAGATGACCTCCCCTGAGGTCACTTTACTGGAAGCAGTCTTTTTAGAATGCTGCTGATGGGCCCTTGGCGCCTCACGTCGCTGCTGGGAGGGAGTTAGTGGAGCGCACCTTGGCTGGTCACACACAGAAGCAGGAGTATCCTCAAACACCACGGCGGTTCTTGTTGTGGGGCCTCGGGATCCAAAACTCGGACGCATCATCTGTGTTACGGCCCTGGCAGCTTTCTTTGTGATCTCATGCCGGTGGGCAACTTCGTACGCATTGGCTAGCGTGCGGGGCTTTTCTTCCAAAAGCTTTTGGATGATGTCTGCATCTGTCATAGCATTGGTAAAAATCTCTACAGCCATACTGTCTTGGTCTAGCTCAGTGCGGTCACCATACACAATGGCAACCTTCTCGTAAATGTCATCATGGAGCATGTGCATGGCTTCTCCTGGCTTCCTGACTCTTTGCCTCAGCTCGATCCCAATGGCTGCAGCATGCTCTGAATGTGGTCCATATGCAGCACCCACTTCGTTTTTAATTGTTGTTCATAGCTCCAGTGGGCTGACTTAAGGTTTTTGTGAACAACAGCACCAGCTGCACCAGTTAAACTGAATCTAAGTTGAATGGCTTTAGTCTTTTCTGTCCAATGATTAGCTCGTGCACATGTTTCAAACTGGTAAACAAAGTCTTTCCACGAACCTGACCCGTTGAACTGCCCTGGTCGCAGGACTGGGATCCTCTCTTTAAATCCGTAGCATTCCTCGTCGCTGCTTTCCGAGGAGTAGCCGAGGACCCGGCGCGGGGAATGGCCGCTGGGCATTGACTTTTCTCGCCTCAGGTCAGGCCAACCAGCGCTGGGCAGGTCGTGTGGCATGGTCCGCGCTTGTGCGTGAACAGCGGGAGTCCAATATTCACAGTTTACAGGCACAGAAAAGGTCTGCATCACTTTATTTTTGTTTGCATCACCACTGAGCACAAATGGTGTTGATGTCACACACTCCCCCTAGAGTTGTCACGTAACAAGAACTCAGCTCTAGAGACCAGAACCATCTTTTGTACCAGGCTGTACAAGGGTTTTTTACACTTGTAAAGTTGCAATTGGATTTTACAATATAATTCTTCTTTTGGAGCCTGCCCTCTGGTGGATGGAGGTATATCGCTGTATGGCGGCGTCCTTACGCGGGGCCTATTTATGAGAACGTGTCCTAGCCGCTTGGAATAGACCCTTTTCACGCTGTGCGTGACGAAACCGGACGTAGCAAAACGCCGTGTGATTTGACTTCCAGTCACATTATTTTCCGATATTCCGATATTGGTCAGGAAAAATGGCTCAATCGACCAGGAAATGTCACTGTAGTGTTTTATTTTGCTAATCAAACAAACAGAACTATCCACGTTAAAGCTTTCACAACTTTCTCGAAAAAAAAAAAGCCATCATCAAACAGATTTAAATTTTTTACAAATATTTTGGTAGATAGTCTGATATTGTAGCTTATGTTCTTTTTGTGTTTATGTACATCAGATAACGCATCAGTGATTATAAATAAAATATTTGTAAAAGTAAAATGTGACCGAGTAGAAACATATCCAAAGACGGAATACAGAGTTTTTACACGCTCGTCATTTAAATCCCCTGTCGCTCACCTGATCTCACAGTATCGCCCATACTTTTGCCGGCTCTCTCATATGTTGACTGTCGGCTCGGGTTTCGTCATTTCAAGCAAATTTGTATGGGACAGCGTATTTTCAGACGTCTTAAGTTGAATAAATATCATCCTCCTTAAAATGAAGCCCACAAATGTATGTGCGCCCTCGAAGAATTTTTAAATGTGGCGCTCATCTCTTCTGATTGCATTCACCCAGCAAGATCGTAGCTGCTTATCTAAGGGAAAGTCGTGAAAGCGTAAAACATGGATGGCCCTGCTTGTTTGATTAGCAAAATGGAACACTACAGTAACATTTCCATGTCGATTGAGCCATTTTTCCTGATCAAAATATTGGAAAATAATGGAACCGGAAGTCAATTTACACGGCGTTTTGCTACCTCCGGTTTGGTGACGCACGGCGTGAAAAGGGTCTATAAGCCACTTTCACACATCCAGTGAGATCCGCAACGTACGCCAACTAAGCCGTGTGACTTGATTGTGTCGCTGTCAAATTTCACAGCTGGTCTCGATCGTTTCTGGACAAGGACAAGTCCGGAGCGCTACGTTGTAGGAATAGTATACAATGTTGGCTCTGCGATGTGCTAATGGTGCCGTGCGTCTGGAACTGAAGCCTCGTACCCTCCGCAGCTTTTTCAACTTCACTTTCAACTTTTTTTTGTTGTTTACATGTTTGAATAACTGTCGTTTCAATATTAGTGCAATAATCAGCATCACCGCGAAGGACTCAGCTCATTTGTTTGTTAGCTTCGTGTTAGCTCCGTCAAGCTAATTACGCCTCATCCCCCGCTCTTTCCATCTATTGCTTCTCAGTAAAACCACGAGATCTAAGTAAATTCATGAGTTCGATGAATGTGGGCCAAAGATGAAATATACTGTATTAGCAAAAAGGAATAGCACAAATTGTGTATCACTTTCCAGCATAAACAGCTGCTCACTTTACACTCCCACAGTATGGGTTCGAATAAATAAATGCGGAAAAATATAGGCCTATATAGTCTTTTGTTTTGTTTTTTTTAGTTTGTCATGACTAATAAGCCTACATTTAATGACTTGGACTGGAATTTTATTCAATGACTCGGATTTGTAGCCTATTGACTTGTGAAGAAAGGACCACTCAAAATGTAATAAAGTTTAAATTTATTTAAATTACTTACCAAACAATGTGAAGTCCAAACTAGGTCGCCGGCAGCTCATAATCCAACAGTTGTGTGGCTGTCTGTAAAACAGTGAGCAATGACGAGGAAAGGGGGCGGAGCCTTGGATTAACTCCAAAAGAGTTATGACCAAGTTTAGAGTAAAGGGTTAAATTGTTTAGAAAAAGTGATTTAACTCTTAAAGAGTAAATTCAGTAACTCTTCAATTTAACTCCTCGTTATAACTCAAACATTTTTATCTCCAGAAATTTTAGGAGAAGAAAACTGACTCTATAAGAGTTAAATGACTCACTTCCATGCTAAAATTTGCGCAATACAAAGAATTTCACTCCTTGAAATTTGCTGTGTAGACAATTATTTTCAACTAAATTAAGGTGAAACCACTGTGTTAGGTGGGAGGATTTTAAAGCTTATATAAGAGAAATTATTAGCTATACTAGTACCCAAAACAAAAAACAATCAAGAAATACTGTTGTTGGAACAACAAATAAAACCCCTAGAAAATAAACTTTATAGTTCTAATGATCCAAGAAAACTTCACAATCTAATGGTCATGAGAACTAAATATGATAAATTGGCAACTAAAAAAGTGGCAAAACAATTCATGTGAAACAAACAAGCATTTTTATTACCAAGGAGAAAAAGCAGGTCAACTTCTGGCCTGAAGAATAAAAAAGTTGTTAGCTGAAAGGGCCATCCTGAGTGGACGCGGATAAATTGACTACTGACCCCATAGTTGTACAAATCAGAATGTAATACTACTGAAGATGTCCAAAACAACTTTCTTAATAAATTGCAATTTCAGACACTATTGGAGGAAAATAAATTGATACTGGACAGTCCAATAATGATAAATGACATATCTAAAGCCATAGGGGATATGAATAGTGGAAAGCACCTGGGCCGGATGGACTGCCGTTTTTAAAGGGAACCCCGACTTGTAGGAATAATTGACCTTGTGTAATGAACATTTGTTTCAGCTATAAAACGCAGTCTTAAATATAGTGTACACTGTTTAGTTTTTTAGAATTTGTGAGAAAATTGTTTACATGGCATTTGATTTCAGCCCACGTTCATAACCGCAGGCACACATTAGCTGCTTTAGCAGTTGTGGTAGACAAAATGACTCAAAAGCATCAAGAGAGAAGTGTCAAGAACACAAATGCGGGTCTTTATGAAGTTGTGTTCATCCACAGGCTTTCTCCCACTCAACTCTCCTCTTTTTATCACTCGGAAAGCACTGAAGACTTAAATCACTGTTTTTGTTACTTTTTGACTGGAAATTGCAACCAAAAGCAGAACAGTGCGGCACTGTTTCCCCTTTTTAAGGCTAACTAAGAGAAAACATAGCCTGAAACACAGTAACTTTTCTTGTCTTGGTACAGCCGAATCACGTCATCATCCGAGAATGCACTGTGTAGGTTAAATAATGGCGCCTTCCAAAATGGGCCAAAAAAGGTAGTAAACATATACGATTTTTAAAGTAGTTAGGAGTTTGCATGTGCCACTTACAATGAATTTTAGTAGAATAGGACAACATATTAAGGGCAACAAGTGCTAATAGTCGGGGTTCCTTTTAAAAATAAACTTGTACGACGTCTCCTTAACATGTATAATAACTCATTAGAATTAGGAACACTACTGGAAGTTAGCCTTTTATTTTAAAGCCTAACAAGCCCCTAACAAAATGCTCATCCTCTAGAGCAGGCATGTCAAACATACGGCCCGTTGGATGATTTAATCCGGCCCGGCATAAATTTCTGAATATGTCAAAAAACGAGTTTCTAGCTCATTTCTATCAAAAGTTATGATTTTTTAAAATAAATATAACCCAAATGCTCCCTCCGGCCGCTAGAGGGCAGCAAATGTGAGGCAGTGAGAGAGAGAAAAAAAAGTGTGATGACACGAAATTTGTTTGCACTCATGAATACAGATCATTAAAAATAAGATTAATCTGGTTTAATATTAAAGACAATTAATATTGTGCAGTATATTCTCAGCTTCAGTAGACCCAGCCTAGTAGTTTGATCTGATGTAGCCTAATCTTATTGCCCATGCACTGCTATAACTTTTTATTTTGTATTTCTTTTTTTATTTATTTCAAAGCAGTATGACAATTAAGGCAAAAATATGTTTTTCATAGCTCCCACTTGAGTTTGTTGTGTGGTGAGTTGGTTCAGGTGTAAAACTGCATTCACTCAACAGTTAAATTAAACCAGTTGTTAACACATTCACCGCCAAACACGAAAATCTTTTTTTTTTCCCAATTCCAGTTTGTGAATAAATGTGTTGTGCTTAGAACAGATCCTTTGTCATCCGTCATTATAATATGTAGGGTAGGCTACAAATGTAGGCTGAATGATAAAGCATAGTACTGAAAAAGGAAGCTAAATATTTGGAGTTGACATTCTTTTACTGATCTGGCTGGAGAACAGAAGGTCTGGATCCGGCCCCAGAGCCAAACTGAGTTTGACATGCCTGCTCTAGAGGAATTAGTCTTATGGAGTGTGATATAAAAAATAGGATGTAATATACTGTCTAAAAGATTAGATAAATATATGCCAAAAATGACTGTTGCTGATCAACAAGGTTTTATTAGAAAGAGACAAGGGTTTTTTTTTTCGAGGTACAAAGTATATCAAAACACAGACATACAATATACACTTTACAAGTACCAAATCAAACCTAAGAACCTAACAGAGCAAGAGCAGTCCCCCTCTTAAACAAATACACACACAAACACACAGCAGACAGTAAAAGCACCATCGATCAAACAATAGTTTAACCAATAACAGCGTACCCATTTAATGTGGAAAAACTGACACAGTATACACACTCGAGAAACAACAACAAAAAAAAGTGCCAAGGAATAAAATAGTCACTGACAAAGAAGTCTGATCTAATAGTGATAGCGTTACGAGCAATATGCATGAAAAAATAGTTATAGTTTAATCTGGAATGTGGGGAAAGTCCAGCCTTTTAAGAACTAAAAACAAAGGACCCCATATGCAGGAGAATTTTTCAGAGAAATCCCTCAGAGTGAGACGTATTTTTTCTAATTTCAAAAAATGAAGGACATCTCGCAGCCAGTGGGCATAAGAAGGGGGTTGCGGCGATTTCCATTTCATTAATATAACACGGGGTGCAAGGAGAGTCATGAAAGCCAATACCATCTTTTGGGAGGAAGAGAAATGTAGCTGAGGAGGCACCACCCCAAACAAAGCGCAAGAGTCAAGGTTATCACATTAGACGCATCCTAAATATATAAGTAACATGAGTGAAATGATACAGCAATGCTGGCAGTAGATGCATGTCAAGCTTTTGACAGAATAGAATGGAACTACCTTCTGAAACTGCTTCCAAGGTACGGTTTAGGTGAAACATTTGTCAAATGGATTAGATTATTATATACCAATCCCACTGTGCAAATTTTAACAAATTAAAATTTGTACAGTGGACTAGGGCTGTCCCCTGTCTCCAATTCTGTTTACATTAGCTATGGAACCATTGGCCATAGCAGTGAGAGCACAGACAGAAATTTTGAGTCAATATTGGGAGTAGCAACCATGTTATCTCACTATTTCCTGATGATATTATAGTTTTTCTTACAGATCTAAGGAAAACTATTCCGAACCTGATGGGTTTAATCGAGGACTTTGGAGAATTCTCCGGGTATAAAATTAATAATAGTAAATCAGTACTTATGTTTCTGGATGAAGAGGAAAGGAAAAGTTCCACTTTAACACAATTCACAATAACCACAGAAGGATTCAAATATTTCGATATTAAAATCACGCCGGACCTGAATAAAATAATTTCTGCAAATTACAACACCTTGGTAGATTTGAAGCATTAAATCGATGGTCTAATTTACTTAATTGACAAAATTAATATTATAAAACAATTTTACCTAAATCTTTGTACTATTTTCAGACACTCCCCTGCTGTTACCACCCTTATTCTTTAACAATTTAATCAAGTTGTTCAGTCAGTTAATTTGGAATGATAGGAAAGCAAGACTCTGTTTAAGGTTACTATATCTACCATATGATAGAGGGGGGTCTCCAACTTCCAAACCTTAAATGGTATTAAATTTATACAGCTTCACATGACTTTGGTGCAAACTCACCACCAGCTTGGGTGAACATTGAGCAAGAGCTATATATATTCCTCAGATGTTAAAACATTGAAGAAAGGTACAAAAAAATCCCTCCATCCCTCTTATTATTTATTATTATGGTGTGGCACACTGCATACAAACATGCAGGGGAAGCTGCAACATTATCCCAGTTTACTCTATCTGGGGTAATCAACAGTTTGCTCCAGGCAAAAAGGATGGAGGGGTTAAATTATGGAAAATGAAGGGCATCCAGGCAGTTAAAGATTTGTACAGAGACTGAGTATTGCTTACATTTGTGAATTGTGTGACAAATATCAAATACCTCCTAAACACTTCTTTAAATATTTGCAGTTAAAGAAGAAAGGCTTGATATCTAAATATTATAATTTACTCATGTCTCTCTACACTAAAGACTTTGCAATTGAAAAGTAAATGCATGGAGAAGGGATCTACAAGAAGATATAGGTGAAACAGATTGGAGTGAGGCGTGGCCAAAAACAAACAGTAAACACATGACTGAAGCTATTACAAAATAAACTTAGCACAATTAGTAAGAAAATGTGTGTTTGGAAAGCCCATTTATTTCTCTTTTAAATGGTGCCACATTTGTAAGGAACATGCATTTCTAGGATGAGCAGCAGAGCTGAGTATGTGGTTGTGTGCCCATAAAAAATTTGCTAAATCTCCTCTGCCAATGCCAAACAGCTTATTTTGCTGTTGCTATTGACTCTTGTTTTAAGCTTCTGGTACCCCCAGGTGCTGCCAATCAGGTGTGTCCCAAGAAGACGACACCCCAAGAAGACTGTTCCTTACCCTGTCAGCACTTAGGTACCATAGTCTGTCTTCTACAGATTTGAAGGTTTGCAGGATGATATGGCCGACAGCTCTCTGCCCAGACAATCCGGAACAGACTGCTCGCAGCCAATCTCCGGTCTCATAGGGCTGCCAGGAGGTCTGCCATTACTACCCTTCACCGTCAGGCCCATTTGTGCTGATGTCGGCAACACATGCACTGGAACCTGAACATGTGGAGGAACGTAATGTTCAGCGATTAGTCCAGATTTTGTCTACGGCAGTTGGAATGTAGGGTCAAACTGTGGAGAAGACGCGGAGAACGCTGTGCTGAATGCTGCACCGAGTAACATCTTTTGGTGGAGATAGTGTGATGTGGTGGGGCAGCATCTCCCCTACTGGGAAAATGACGCTTTTCATTATTGGAGTAAATCTCAATGCAGAGATATATCGAGATGAGATTCTGCAACCAGTGGCAATCCCATATCTCCACAGTCCGGGACCGAACTCTTTCCTCCAAGATGACAATGCTCGCCCCCACAGAGCAGGGTTTATCAGAGACTACCTCCAGAATTTGCACACATTATTTTTAAAATACATAAATTTTCTGTCATAATTAACACTGATTGGCACTGATGCACCAAAACTGATGGAGCCTTGATGGACCTTATTCTGTCAGAAGCAGAGTTGGATGGGTCATTAATGGTCCATTCCGTGATGATAGTGGGACAAAGACATCACAGGAGCAGATTGAAATGTCCAGAGGAAATATCAAATTTATGGCTATTATCAACAACACAGCATAATTCACTGAGAGACATTACTGTATAGACTTACCTTTTAAGCTGGAAAACCCCATCCTCCAACACACTCACTGCATTGCTGAACAGCACTTCTAGAGCCTGAAAAGAAAATTCAGCAAAAACACCTCCTTCAGGGAAGATTACATCACATTTTTGAGTAATATGATATCTAAAGGATATGATGCCAGCTTTTATAGGGGCGTGATTTGCATGTAGCAGCCATGGCCGATATTCAAGCAATGCTCTTTTGCCAGAATAACTAAGAACCTTCCTCTGCTTTCTATGGTGGCCTGAAGGTGACACTTTACAGACTCCAGGAGAACACTGAGTGAAAATACATTCGGAGCTTGTGCCAATTATTAGTAAAACAGTATGCTGTGCCATGCTGCCAAGACCATGCCAATCAGTTTCTGGTTAAGTGGTAGCACATTCAAGCATAATATTTATGTGATGACTGTCTAAAATCTTTGTCTACAGAAAAGGAAGCTATAAAAATTCTCTGCTCTTTGTCATAAAGGAGGTATCAAACGTTAGGTATCACCAGTCATTCTATGCTGCAAACATTCATTCATTCATTCATTCATTTTCTACCGCTTATCCCATTTGTGGGGTCGCGGGTGGCTGGAGCCTATCCCAGCAGCTTTGGGCCTTAGGCGGGGTACACCCTGGACACTTAGACGCAGACATTGACAGACAACCATTCACTCTCACATTCAGCCACTAGGGGGACTTTAGAGTCACCAATTAACCTATCCATGCATGTCTTTGGGCGGTGGGAGGAAGCCGGAGATCCCGGAGAGAACCCACAGTGACACGGGGAGGACATTCAGACTCCTCACAGAAAGACCAGAGTTAGCCAATGATGTTTGAGTTGGCTACAATCAGCCAACGATGTTTTGGGTCGGCCGGGATTCGAACTCACGACCTTCTTGCTGTGGGTAGGAGCGCTAACCACTCTCCTACCGTGCACCCCATGCTGCAAACAGTCTCAGATAAAAAGCAAAGCAAAGGAAATTGATTTGGATGTAGATGAACTTCCAGTGGAACGAGCATTAGAAATACAGTGGTGCACAGAATCTGACATTTCATTTCATTCAATTCAAGATCAAACATACAAGAGGAATACTGTCAGTAGTCAGCTGACTGTATGATGCTTTAGGTTTCCTTGCTCCATTAATTTTCACTGCCAAGCTGTTGCTACAAGAGCTCTGTCGGAGAAACCTGGGCTGAGTTGATGTTGTCCGCCATCCTTTTTCCAAACAATGGTCTGTTTTGCTGGAAGACCTGAAACTGATGGCAGGGTTTCAAATAGTCTGCTGTATTAAGAGTATAGACTTAAGCACTGTTACAGCAGCATAGCTTCACCACTTCTCTGATGCTATCCAAGTGCAATGTGGTACAGTGCCTTATTTAAGACTATAAGGGATCATCATGTGGGTGGATGACAAAACATACATTTCTTAGTGTCCGTGGTGTCACATACTAAAAAATCTTTAAATTTCTGAAAAAAAAAAGTTCATGTTTTTCCTCTTATAGGATATAGTACATCATAGCAAACCATCTCAAAGTGGTCACTATTCTAAGGGCAATACTCAGTGTTGGAGAAGATGTGGCTGCCAGGTCGCTCACCATTATCCTGTTTTCTGGGACTGCCCCAACATAAAGAATTATTAGAAAGAGGTCAACAAGGCTATGAAAATAATCATTAAAACTCGCATTCCCCTCTACTTTATAATCAAGTACGTAGGATACATTCATCCAGAAATGAAGAAAATAGAGCAACATCTTTATATCTAATACAGCATTAGCAGCAGGGAAAAAAGATGTAACAAAAAAGTGGATGGCACAAAATGAACAAACTGTTACGGACTGCAATGTGATAACTATGGATATGTACAGAAAGAAAAAGATCTTCTCAGTAAACCTAAAGATGGACATTTTTGTTTTGTTAAGATAACAGGTATTATTTTCCTTTTAGATGTGTGCACTACCGTACACGGTGCACAGACATGCAAATATGGTTAGGTTTATTCTCTCTCTGGGTGTATATAATATATATATATATATATATATATATATATATATAGAATAAAAATGGATAGAGACACTATTCAAATGTATCTTTTTCTACTACTCTCTTATACACCAAATCACAGACAACCCATATATGAAAAGTTGTAATGAACATTTTCTCTACCTTAATAAATACAAAAAAATAAAATAAAATAAAACGACATCAACATCACTTATAGTGGTAAATGTTTTATGACTGTTTCTAAAAAAAAAGGTCATATGGTGTGACTCCTTTTTTATGGTGACACCATATGACATATTACCATGAAAAAGTAGTTGTCCCATTCCTGATTTCTAATTCTTTTGCACATTTGTCACACTGAAATGATTCAGATTATCAAATAAATTGAAGTATTAGTCAATTATAACTCAAGTAAGCCATTTTTAAGTGATTATTACATGTATTAAGGGAAAAAAGCTATACAAACCTACCTAGCCCTATGTGAAAAGGTAGTTGCCCCCCTTCTTAAATTATGAACAGATGAGAAACACAGTAATTGACATCTATCAGTCTGGAAAAGGAGCCATTTCTAAAGCGTTTGGACTCCACCCAGCCACTGTGATAGCAATTATCCACAAATGGAGAAAATGGTAAAACTTCCCAGGAGTGGCCGGACTACCAAAAGGTACCCCAAGAGTGCAGCAAAAACTTATCCAAGAGCCCACAACAACATCTAAAGACCTGCAGGCCTCACTTGTCTCAGTTACAGTCAGAGTTCATGACTCAGCCATAAGAAAGAGACGAGGTAAAAATGGCATCCATGGCAGAGTGTCAAGACAAAAACCACTACTGACCAAAAAGAACATTCTGCTCTGTAACAAAAAATCCTGAAGGAGAATGTCCGGCCTTCAGTTTGTGACCTCAGGCTGAAGCACAATTGGGATCTGCAGCAGAACAATAATCCTAAACACACCAGCAAGTCCACCTCTGAATGGTTTAAAATAAACAAAATGAAGGTTTTGGAGTGGCCTAGTCACAGTCAGGACTGGTAATCCGATTGAAATGCTGTGACATGACCTTAAAAAGGCGGTTCATGCATAAAAACCCACCAAGGTGGCTGAATTAAAACAATTCTGCAAAGAAGAGTGGGCCAAAATTCATCCACAGCAATGTGAGAGACTCCATTGCCTGTTATCGCAAGCATTTACCGTATTTTCCGGACTATAGAGCGCACCTAAATATAAGCCGCACCCACTAAAATTTAAAAGAAATATATATTTTGTCACATATAAGCCGCACTGGACTATAAGCCGCCGATATCCAGGCTGAGAAATAAGATATTTACATAGAAAGATTTTGTACCATAAGTGTTTATTCATATACCTGAACTGATTGTTTCAGAACAGTGCCTGTAACACAGCAGTAAAAGTGCTGGTCAAACAAAACAGAAAAGTCATTGATGGTTTTATTCATCTTCCTCCTGTGCACTAAAACCAAGTTGCTTTATTTTTCTTCCTCCTGCGTACTGAAACCACTGAACACCAAACCACTGTCACTTTTTCTTCCTGCGCACTGTTAAAGCGCAACTGCGCAACTATTAAAATCGCTTCATTCTCCCGTGCACTGAAACCACAAGTCACTATTCATCTTTCTCCTGAGCATTGAAACTACTGAACACCAAACCACTGTCACTTCATTTGTTTTCCATTATGAGGGGGTGAGGGTGTAAAAATATTACCGTATTTGTCTTGGGTTGCATGTGCTAAGAATAAAAACTGGCGCTTTCTTGTTTGCCCTGACTACCGCTGCCTGTCTCGTTTTTGCACTTCCTGCTAGAGCACCCCCCTGAGGGCTGAAGAAAAATTCATAGAAAAGCCGCATCTCTGTATAAGCCGCATGGTTCAAAGCGTGGGAAAAAAGTAGCGGCTTATATTCCGGAAAATACGGTAATGCAGTTGTTGCTGCTGAGGGTGGCACAACCAGTTATTAGGTTTAGGGGGCAACTACCTAATCACATAGGACTAGGTAGGTTTGTATAGCTTTTTTCCCTTTATAAATAAATTTCTTACTGAAAAAACTGTATTTTGTGTTTAGTGGGGTTATCTTTGTCTAATATTCAAATGTATTTGATGATCGGAAACATTTAGTGTTTAGTGTGACAAATGTGCAAAAAAAAAAAAAAAAAGATAAAAAACGAAATCAGGAGGGGGTCAACTACTTTTTCATGGCACCGTAATAAGCAATCCATCTAATTTATGTTAATAAAAGTTATGTTGTTAATAAGTTGTTTTATTGTTGTTTGCCATTCTGTCAATAGTAAAAGTTCTACATTTTTTTTCCTACATTTCGAGTCACACGGGAGTACAGAGAAAGAATGCTGACACCTCTAGGAGAGAGGAGGTCTTAAGAGACAGAAAGAAAAAAAAAGGAAATAGCTTATGGCAGTTCACACAAGACAGGCACTAACTATAAGGGGTGTTAAAAAACTAAGTCATATTCAGTGTAATATTGGTCCAACACAAGATCTCATTGTTAAAGTGGTGGAGGAAACAATAAATGTCAAATCTTTGTCTTTGTCACTGTCTGTTTTTCATTAACAGGTACAATTGTAGTCTGGTTGTATATGCAATATCTGAGCTGGAACCGCTTTATAGGTCGACTGGGTAAAATTTTACATGGTTTAAAGGATTTCTATATTTTAATTCTATATCTATATTTTCTGACACTTAACATTTGAAATTCTTATGTATTTTTCTGAATACAGTTAAGCAATTATATGATTGAGCAGATCAGTGTCTGCTTATGAAAGGTGCCTGTTTATGAAATGTTTGTTTATGAAATTTTTATCATACTTTGACAAAAAATTGTGGCTTTCAATAAGGCATTCATTTAAATAAACATGTTTTTTTTGAGTAAAACATTTTCTTACTTTCCTCATTTCAATTTAATTTCATGATTTCTCACATCAGTACTTTTAGAGGCTTTAAAATACCTTTCATATCGAACTTGTCCACTCAGTTTGAGGTTAGGCAAATGATATTAGGCATTGTTACTTCATAATGATCCCCCTCTTTGTGTTAATATCTAAATGGATGTCTATAATCACACTTTTGTGTGTTTGTTTGATTTGTATATTATACCTTTTTGTAAGAGTAGTGCAATTCATCATGTGGCATGACAACACATCATTTGATGTAACATTCTGAATTCTGAAAAAAAGGGTTTGTTGTTGATAAATTACAAAAATGTTCATACAAAATAGTTCAACCTAATGTTCCCAGCATTTTGTTAGAGTTTTAAAAAGGTTTGCAGGAATTAAGTTAAAATTACGTTGAAGACTGTGAGGAGATGAGATTCATCTTCTCAAACTCCCATACCAAATGCGGGTGCACTAACCCCTTCACCAAAGGCACCAGAAAACCCTACTATGGGTAAGATAAAAACTACCGTGGCTTGGCTTTCACAGGCATAAGTGCTCCTTTAAATCCTTTTTCATAACGGCAGAATACAAGCATCCAGCCATCGTGTCTAAAGACACGCCAGTGGCAACGTTGATTTTGTGCTTATATCCATCACAAACTCAGACATCCTGTCTAGGCTCCTTGTATCAATGCAGTTCAAAGATTCTCTCCTGGATATATTGTCCTGATTGTTGATGCTACTGCTCTCAGAGGATAATGGCAAATGGGGAGAGTTTTGGCTGTAAGAGGTGATGCACAAGGCCTGGTTTGTTCTGTGCAGCTTCACATCTGACACTTCCCTCTCTCTCTTTCATTCCATCAATCTTTGTTTGCAGGTTCAAGAAGATGATGAAGTTCATTTAATACACATACTACTGAAGAGTTTGGTAATGGAATCATTCCTTGTAGTTTATTCTATGGGTAATGTGATTTGATGCACAATTAGGGGCCGGAATTTAGGAGCCATTTGTCGTATTTTATTTCTGTTAATTTATTAGTATTTAGATTTTGCCTTATTGTATTTTGCTGCTTTAGTGTGTTTAGTGTGTTTGCATATGTTTACTTTTCATAGTAATTTATTTATTTATAGTATCTTTATTGATTTATTTTAGCCCTTTTAGATTAGTTTTCTATTATTACAATTTGTTTATTTTAATTCCGTAAACTATGGGCACCTAGGGGTATACAGTAAGGGAAAAAATTATTTGATCTCCTGCTGATTTTGTATGTTTGCCCACTGACAAAGAAATGATCTGTCTATAATTTTAATGGTAGGTTTATTCTAACAGTGAGAGGCAGACAGAATAACAACAAAAAACAAAAACAAAAAGATTTTCAAAATGTTATAAATTGATTTGCATTTTACTGAGTGAAATAAGTATGTGATCCCCTATCAATCAGCAAGATTTCTGGCTCCCAATAACAACTTGTCAATTCAAAATCAGATTAGAAGCACACCCTTTAATAGAGTGCTCCTAATCTCAGCTCGATACCTGAATAAAAGACACCTGTCAACAGAAACCATCAATCAATCTCATTCCAAACTCTCCACCATGACCAAGACCAAAGAGCTGTCCAAGATTGTTAGGGACAAGATTGTAGACCTTCACAAGGCTGGAATGGGCTACAAGACCATCGCCAAGCAGCTTGGTGAGAAGGTGACAACAGGTGCGATTATTCGGCGATTATTCTGAAGAAACACAAAATAACTGTCAATCTCCCTCGGTCTGAGGCTCCATGCAAGATTTAACCTCGTGGAGTTTCAATGATCATGAGAATGGTGAGGAATCAGCCCAAAACTACACGGGAGGATCTTGTCAATGATCTCAAGGCAGCTGGAAGAAGAGTCACCAAGAAAACAATTGGTTAAACACTACGCTGTAAAGGACTGAAACCCTGCAGCGCCCTCAAGGTCCCCTTACTCAAGAAAGCACATGTACAGGCTCATCTGAAATTTTCCAGTGAACATCTGAGTGATTCAAAAGGGAACTGGGTGAATTTGTTTTGGTCAGATGAGACCAAATTGAGCTCTTTGGCATCAACTCAACTTGCCGTATTTGGAGGAGGAGGAATGCTGCCTATGACCCAATGAACACCATCCCCACCGTCAAACATGGAGGTCGAAACATTGTGCTTTGGGGTGGTGGAATGGGTGGGTGCTAAAGGCACAGGACAACTTCACCGCATCAAAGGAACCAGGGATGGGCCATGTACTGTCAAATCTTTTTTTTACTAGTCAGTCAACAACAGCCACGAGCAGGAGATGCTATATTGTTTGTTTGCCTGAAATAAACTGGAATAAAACTTCTTTGGTATGGACAACAGATTATTTTAACTGCATAAATCACAACCCATGGTGCATCTTATTGTTTATTTAAGTTATGTTGGAGTTAAGCCTGATTCATTTTGATTTTGTTGTCAATCACTTTTACTTAAGTAAGTAATGTGACTGTCACTATTTACTCATCTGTTTTTGTGTGTGTGTGTGTCAAAATCATGTTTAACGGAGCAGCAATTAGCAGATTTGTTTCCAGTAAAGTTACAGAATGATTAAACAAAGGCATTAAGACAATCTCTCACTTCACAGTGAGCTGCCTCAATTTAAGCGCTATGGTATTGTGGTACTTTTTTAGTATTAGAACTTTGTGCCATACTACTGTTGTATCACAGCAGTACTATGGTCAGAAATCCTAACGCACCTGTTCTGTCTACACTGTCAACAACCTTCTCAAATCTTGTACCATCCAAAAACTTGTAGTATTAGTAGTAATAATAACCACAAAAGACCTTTTGTGTGACTTTTTCTAATTGTTCTACAGTTGATTAATTCAAGTCAGTCACTTGAAGAAATGATCCCATTGGAACAAATTTAAACATCCTCATTTCAGGATGAGAAATTGCTTGGACTGGAGTAATAATGCCATCACCCTTGACTGTCAGAGATGAGCCACCAGGCCCAGCCTCCTACAACATATGTCTTGTCATCAGCAACGCAGCAGGCACCTATAGAAAGGGAGGATAAGAAACATGCATAGCAAATTAACCTATATGAAAAATAACACATAACACTTACACACGTATGACTACATACACTGTCCCAGAGAGAAGGTAGAACACTAATTCAAATGAACCCCACAAATGTAAAAATCCCAAGTATATCAGTCTGTAAATTACTGATTTTAACTACATGAAATATCTCAGTTTAAACATCTGATGTTCTATTGTGACTGAAATATTCTTTTATGAGATTCGTAAATCATTGCATTTTATTTTATTTACATTTCACATAGTGTCCCAACTTTTTTGGAATTGGCTTGTGTGTTTTGTAAGACACTAGGTTAAACTAGATTTAACTAAGCAAATAGGCAAGAGCCTCCCATACAAGATCTTGGCAAAAATTAAGGCTACTCTGGACGGGAATAACATTGCTTGCCGCTGCCGGTCCCTCAACTGCTGCCTGTGGCCTTGCTTGTCCCACTGCCGGTTGCTCCACCGCCGCCTGTGGCCCTGCTTGTCCCGCCGCCGGTCGCTTCACCGCCAACTGTGGCCACACTTGTCCCGCCGCCGGTCGCTCCACTGTGGACTGTGGCCCCGCTTGTCCGCTGGCGGTTGCTCCACTGCCGCCTGTGGCTCCCCTTGTCCCGCCGCCGGTCGCTCCACCGCTTGTGGCTCCACTGTCTCTGCTAATCTCTCAACTGTCTGTACTCCCAGATGATCTACTGTTTCTGCCATCTCATTTTATTGCCCCGGTTCAGCCGAGCCATTTTCTCAAGTAAGTAAGCCCATCTCCAGCAGCACCAAATTATTTTTAAAAGAAACAGATCCAGCAGTGTGGTGGAAAATTGGCGAAGAGGCACGCTATATTTTAATTGATCGTGGGTCAAATACTTTCCATAATAGGAGGGCCCATTATCCTGCTTAAGTCCGCGATGGAGAACTGTCAACTGGCAATATTTTTTGCTTTCTGTGCATGCCAGCCACATCCTCAGGGCAAGCCTTAGGATCAGCCACAGCCTCAGAATCAGCCAGCCAGTTACAGCCAGCCAAAACCAGCCACAGCCAGCCTCAGCTCGAGCCAGCCACAGCCAGAGCCAACCACAGCCACATCCTCAGGGCCAGCCACAGCCTCAGGGCCAGCCACAGCCAGAGCTAGCCACAGCCAGTCACAGCCAGTTACAGCCAGCCACAGCCAAAACCAGCCACAGACTCAGGGCCAGCCACAGCCAGCCACAACCTCACAGCCAGCCACAGCCTCAGGGCCAGCCACAACCACAGCTATCCACAGCCTCAGGGCCAGCCACAACCTCAGGACCAGCTACAGCCAGCCATAACCTGAGGGCAAGCCACAACCTCAGGGTCAGAACTAGCCACAGCCAGCCACAGCCTCAGAACCAGCCACAGATAGACAAATTAGTATGTATGTGTAATTCATATCACATAATCAATCAGTTGGTCATTGTGAATAGTTGTATTTAACAGCGTTTAACACTCAGGGCCAGAGCCAGCACCAAAGCTAGGGACAGAGCCAGTTGAACAAGTGGGAGCTAACCTGTAAGAAAGGGTTATAGGAGGTAAGGAAAGACTGGAATTGTCATGGAAACAAAAAAGGGGTAACAAGCTGTGTAGGGCCTCATTTTGGTGGTGTTTTAAAGGGTTTTAATGTGTACTTTTTTATTTAAGAATGTTTTTTAAAAATAAAAAAAGTTTATTAATTTTATCACGTCCACGTTATTGCATTATTTGTGAGATTTGCCATTTACATTGTGTTAGGTTGGGGCCCAAATAAAATTATGCCCAGGGGCCCCAAAACTGATAATTCGGGCATGTCAGTAGGGTTAAGGTCTGGACTTTGTGGTGGCAAGTCCAAGTATGGAAATGATGTGTCATGCTCCCTCAACCACTCTCACAATTTGAGTCCGATGAAACACATTAACATCTTTTCAACGTCCACAGGATGGGTCTTCCGACATAGTTGTTAAAGAAATGAGAAACTACTACTACTACTGGTTTCAGCTGGCAACAAGTGTTTTTTTTTTGTATGACTAAAGCAATACAGAAATGCTTTAATTACCTAAACATTTTTGATTTACCTGTAGGTTGCACCCAATAGCTAGCACTGGATCCAAATGCAATCAAATGAGATACACCCATAAATTATTATCGTTAGCGTAAAGTTAGCTTTAGCCCAACTGCAGGACAGCTAGGTTAGCTGGCTAAAATACAAACACGTACCAGAAACCACCAATGCTTCGTTTAGTCCAACCGTTAGACAGTTACATATGTTGACTAAAACAAGAATACCCGGGTATAAGACTAGATTTGGCAACTTTTACCCCTAACTGCTTTACCAACACGGGCGTGAAAGACTCAAATTTTATGTGACGTAACGCGTCAACGCCACAAGCTTATTAAGGTGATGAGCAGGACTCCTGAGCGCTCATTGCTTCCAAACCTAAATATAATCTATTCATTGATAGACTATGTATTTCTTTATAAAAAGCCGCTAAAAATAACCCTTATATATCTTCTAGTGTTTGGACTTAGATGAGTGCCCTGTTATCTTACATGTGAGCTTATACATTTGGTGAAAAAGGGTTAAGTGCATTCATGTATTTTGAGTAGGCTAAGACCGCTGCCTTAGGAAAGAGCTGGAGTTTTGGAAAACAGCATCCCAGTGGAACAGATATTGCTGCAGGCTGACCAGCATGGAAATTCCATACTTGCAAAAATCATCTTAAAATTTCTTGGTGGCTATGAAGGCACCACACGCACACTCAGCCGGCAATCTGTGACCCACCCCAACTTATACGGACGTCCACACAAACGAATAGACAGCGGAGAAAGAGAGACCGAAGCCAATAGTGTGCATTGAGTACCCATTGGGGGCAGGGCTTTAGGTACAGCAGGGTTCTCTGAACCTAGCTAACAATAGCCTTGGCTCGGCAAGTTTACTGTTGAAAACCGAGCAGGCGAGTGGCAGTGTTTTACAGAGCTTTTCAAAAAGGACAGGAGAGTTTCGCAAATACTCGAGACGGTGTGTTCCGGTGTCCCCTTCTGGAAATATTGTGGTGAGTAAGCCTCCCGACATTATTTCTACACCTTCACCGCCACTCTCCTTCTCAGGCGGGCATGGAGCGGTATGAATGAGGTGCTCAGGTTAATAGATGCTGGGCTGTGGTAGCACTGTTTATTACACACCAGTTGTTTATCACATACCATTGTTATATACGTATTCTCTTCAAGTTAATGAGTTGGTCATTTTATTGCACAGGTTGTCTTGACTTTCTACTCGCTGATTAATTTTTCTTGTCGGGCATTCTGTGACAAGTGCTCTGGGTGGTTGTCGTCTTTTTGTGCTGTTTTCAGAGCCATCTTCTCTTTCCAGCTGTGAGAGAAATTTCCCACTAATTTTTTGCAAAGACTAACCTCGAGTTATGTGTTCATCACCTTTAATAGTATTTTCTGTAAAGTGTAAAAAAGACAAAACAATACAACAATATGTAAACTTAAGAGTGAAATAACGTAATTATTATTATGTCACAATTGATTTAAAATAGCATTTCAAAATACAAAATGAACCAGGTACATATAAATCAAAAATCTTTGTTTTCACGCACCCTGCCATGCTGAACTAAAATAGCTCTAAATGATCACAGGCATACAATAGTTCTTGTAGATGAGCATTTAGATTAATGTGGGTCAGGGCTCAGACCTGATTTGATGTGACAGAGCAACAGTAAAGAATATCGAATGAGAAAAGGCAATGAGAAAATTTTTGTTTTGCACTGTAAAAAGTCTCCCATAGCAAGTGATTTAGATTGAACAAATGTACAATCAATATTTATTTACATTTTCTAAACAAATCTATCTCCTTTTATTAAATATTTGAGTAGAAGTGATTTACTTTTACTAAATAAATTCATTTACTTTTATTAAGTATTGGAGGAACTCTGATTTGAATTTACTAAATATCCTAGTAAAAATAGATTAACTTTTACCAAAAAAAAGTTGTTAAATTTAAACTTAAATGTGCATGAAAGGAAATTATATCTATTCAATAAAATCAGGTGTCACTTTAACCCAATGTGCCATTTGTGTAAGGTTTACAATAACAGTAAAAGTCAAGTAACATTTAACATTACCATTCATTATTGCAAACATGTTAACATTTTACAGTGGTAGTAAGCACACTTTCTAACAATTACTTTTGAAACCACTAAAACAGGCAGCAGCTTAGAGCAGAATTGATGTTGGGGAAAAAGGCGTTTCTAAACCCCCAAAATTATGCTAGAATGTAGTAATACTATATAACAACCTTTTGTTATTGCAAAGCATCTGGTGACTTGGAAACTACACATTCTGAGAGAGCCATGCCCTTGTGCATTTCCACCAAGGGATAAAGATACAGTAGGATTTTCTGTTTTACTTGCAAATATAATATACAGTTTGTTAATATAATGCACAATGTATGCTTAATGAAATACACTTTGCTGTTTAAAAGGTCTTTTCTTAGCACCAAGTTAGCCACTGCACCATGTATCTTAAGCTGGCTGGAAAGACAATGTGCAAATAATTTAATTTACAGCTAACCAAAAAAACTAAACACTGGAACACTGTACTTTGCCATGGTAAATTGTGATCTTCAATTGCACTGACATAGGCCTGTGGTAATAACGTTAATAATAAAGTTAATAAAGTTTTCTAAATGTCCTGAATAGATCAGTACAGACTCCTGAGTGAGTGTTAGGACTTTGAAGCATGCTTTACTGTTATAGCCTCACTTGACAATTGTATTATGTTTATCATAACTGCAAACCAACTTTGGATGTGTTTGTGGAAAAAAAATACTTTCACCAGACTAACCTGGTAAAACACTGAATACACTCTGAATTAGCTTATTCTTTTATTATATATTCCTTTATAAAGTAAAGACTAAATATTTTTGTACTGCCTGCTTTTTTATTGTTGGACCACGTGTCCTAAATAAAGTTGAAATGAAATTAAAAGAAATAAAGACCCCTTTAGGTCGCAGTGCATAATAATATTAGTACATTATATACAACACCAATTCTGAAAAAGTGGGGACACTGTGTAAAATGAAAATGTAAAGTAAATCTAATGGTTTGCAAATCTCATAGAAACATATTTTATTTACAATAGAACATAAAAAAACATGTTAGATGTTGAAACTAAGATATTTTACCATTTAAAAAATAGCAGCTTCTTTTGAAATTGATGGCAGCAATCCAATACTAAATATTCAGACACTGCCTTTCCAAACATATCTTTTTTATACCCACACATCTTATTCAAGTGTTGCCAATTGAGAAATAATTACAAAATGCTCCATTTTGAAAAACATTTTCCAGCCTTTTGTTGATCCATCCCAACTTTTTTGAAATGTGATGCTGCCATCAAATTGAAAATGAGCTATTATTCTTTCATTAAGTGGTAAAATGTCTCAGCACCTGAAATGTTGCTCATGTTCTGTTGTGAATAAACTATGGTTTTATGAGGTTTACAGATCATACACCTTTGCTGACTTTTTTGAAATAGGGTTGTATTGTAAGCGCATTCATAAGTGCAGTAGGTTCAATCAAAGTTTTGTCAAGTATATAAAACAAAACTTGAGGCAAATAAAAGCACTTTCTATATGCAAAATAAAAAAAATATCAGGGCAAGTTCAAGTACTTAAGAATCCCCCCTCTAATGCTACACATGTATACATGTGCAATAAAAATGGCCTCTGTACCAACAGCTGATAAACTTCAGCCATTTAACAACTAAACAACAACATTAACAGTGATCACAACAGCTTATTGTGAAATTGGGACATCTTTTTATAACAGTAGTTTATTCTTTTTTTTATTCTTTTTATTTTCTTTTTGTTGTCATTTCTAAAACAAAAACAAGGTACATTCTGTACAAAATACACAAACATATGTTATTACAACCGGCCTAAAAGTAAAAAAAAATATATATCTGTCCTCCTCGGTCCTTGATTGTCCATAACCTGTTATAATGGGATTATAGTACCACAAAATATATAAGAAAAAGATTACAGTTGTCCCTTGCTATAATGTGGGTCACCTTTCGTGGCCTCGCTGTTTCGCAGATTTTTTTTAGTGCAATTTTGCATGCTTTGTTTTTACAGCGTATGAACGCGCATTGTGTTCTGTGTCCTGATTGGTTAAGGAAGAACTCGCGCATTGTGTTCTGCGTCCTGATTGGCTAAGGGACTGTAATCCGTTGTCAATCAATCTCCTCTGTACTGTACAGTACAGAATGCGTTTGGCTTGCCAAATTTACATAAATGTTCGATCGCTAGCAGTGTGACTCTGAAGTGCTGTATGTTTGCAAGTTTTCTCCCCGACAAAACCCACAATGTCAACGAAACGTTCTGCACCGACAAAGGCACCTGCGGTCGCACCCAAAAGGTAGAGGAAGATGCTAAGGTTTGAACTTTGAGAGTGTTTAAACAAGAGAGGAATGTGAGAAAATGTTAATGCCTGTCTGAGAAAAGTGTATAAAGTGTGTGGTGAGGGATTTAACAGCCTTAAAATATATATAAATAAAGCTGACTACTTTGTGGATTTCGGCTATTATGTTATTTTTAGAATGTAACCCCCGCGATAAATGAGGGACCACTGTATTGTAAAAGGAACATCAATAACATATGTGTATGTATGTACTGTATATACCCACAGTCTGGGGGTAGCATGTGAATTTCTCCATATTATAAATACTAATCATTATTTCAACCCACTCTTCCCCTTTAGGCACCAATATACTTCGCCACCTCCTGGTGATTGTCTTCTTGCTGGCCACCAGCATAATCCTCAGCAATTTGTAATCCTCAGACCTTTTTAAATTAATCATGTCTGAGTCTGTCTCATGAGTTCATAGTTTCAAAAGTGAGAGGGATATTTGTTTTCAACACGATATCAAGGCCCTCTTTTATCTCACCCCAAAACTGGCTTAATAATAGGCAACCCCAGAAGATATGACAGTGGTCAGCCCTGACCTCTCCACACAGTCTCCAGCATGTTGTATCTGCATATCGTCTTTGTGCGGGCATCGCAAAAAAAAAAAAAAAAAAATCTTCCACCCTTGCTCCCTCCAACACATAGAGCTAGTGGTTTTCCATTGCAGTTTGTTCATGTCATCCCAGTCATCCCTAGAAATCTCAATATTTGCTTCCCTCTCCCTTTTCCCTTTTATATAATCTGTATTGTCAGCTTTCAGACCCCTGTACAATTTTGAGATAACTTTTCGGACCATCTGTGATTTACATGCTTCCATCATTACTTTAAAGGAGCTATGTGTAGGATTTTAAGAATAAATAAGGCTTTTATTTGCCCAGAAGTCAGCCTGTCAATGCTGTGATGAGAGGGATGACATTTTAAGTATCCAACTTGGTTGCCTCTATAAACCTTCTCGTCTCCTTGGTCTTGGACTTTCCTGCGCGGCGGCCATGAGAGTCAGCGGCATTAGTTCGTGTTAGTTTTGAGATGGACTCTGCAGACACAAAAAACCCCGAACGGCCTCCAGCACAGCAACACAGCACAACCCGGACACCGACACAAACTTCCCGCAAACATTAAAAAAACAAAGAACGTTTTATCGAGCGAGGCCCGCAGACCCAAACGGGAGTGTGACCGGCGCCGGAGGAAGACGAGCCAGACTCAGCTGCGAGAGCGAAGAACTGCTCTGGGGATAAAACAGACCCAGAATCGGCTTTCTTTTCATTCAGAAGGTAAGACATCATCAATGACCATGTAAAATATCTTGTGATGCTTTGTTATCAGTTGTCTAATGCTAAATAACAATAGCATGCTTCCGAAACGGGGATGCTAACTAGCTAACAGCAACGTCTCTAAATAAGTTTGTGTTTTGAATGGATTAAATACCTTCAGACTATAACTTTGTTATGATCCTGACTCCCGAGGCTTATGAATCTGACAAATGTGCTGTCCTAGCTTTTCTTACTTATCGGCTGTCTTCACACAGCAGCTAATGCCAACTCTGTGGCATTTTTGAGTTACACTAACATTGGCTCGTTTGCTAAATAAACACCAGAAAACGCGAGCCATTACACTAACGTTACAACTGTCTGCTAGACAGAATGTAATTGTCATCACAGACAAGCTAATGGTAACTCTACCTCACGTCTTTCACTGGTTACCTCGTTATATTCATGTCATGATTATTTACAAGTCGGACTGTTTATTGTAATGAAAATCACATCCGCTTGTCTCTCGGTTGTGATACACAATATGCCACACAATATGGCGTATATACAAATAAAGTAAACATATGTGGTGGGATTAGCTGTGCTTGTGCATTTATTTGTATGTTAGGTAACTAATAATCAAATGGTAAGCTGGTTAGTAACATGGAGGTAATCGATCAATGAAAATGTAGTTATATTTTGTTTATTTGTTGAAAATACAGTGGCACTGTCAATAGTAATGCTGTTGTAAATATTGTATTTCCCTGTATTCTAACAATAGGTGAATTGTTTACAGCTATGAGAAAACAACAGTGGAAAACACCAAGAAAAGAGACAGGATTGCCACACCATCCTGAATCAATAACTGCAGGATCTGACAGGTAAGTTTGTTTTCAGTTAGTATTTCAGATAAAAAATGAACTCTGATGTGATCATTCCTTTTATCTTAAAAAAGGAGTCTAAATTCAATATATTTAGGCTCTGTGCTGAGGTGTACTGCACCACGTCAGTGGTGAGCAGGAGTGGGCCCTCAGCAGATCCAGCATAGAGGTAAGATCGGGCCTAAAAAATCCAGCCCGACCCGACCCAGGCCCGCGGGCATTAAAGCCCGACCCAGCCCGAGCCCGAACAATTAACTTGATTTGCAGGCCCGAGCCCGAAGCAAACCCGAAATTTCAATTTATCCCATAGTATTTTTGGCAGAAAAAAACGCAAGATTTCTTAAGGTTAAAATAATCTACATATTTTTATGATCATGATAAATGCATTTGCACAACGAAATAACGCTGGAACACAGAATAAGAGGCCAGACAAAGAGAGTGAAAGAGAGATCTTGATGCGCACTCGCTTAATTACGCAGAGAAATACTGCAGCCCACTAGGCTTTAAATAGAATAATGCAAATCAAATAAATGGGAAAAGATATATGAAATTGTTATTTCTATAGTTTTGTTTAAACAAAATTTAAAATAAAAGTATACATTTTTATAAACATATATTTATTTAAAAAAAGTCAGCGAGAGAGAAGCCCGGCCCGACCCGACCCGAACGTAATGATTGACATTTTAGGCCCGACTCGACCCGAATTTCGGGCCGGGTCGGGCTCTGACTTGGGCTCGGGCTTAAGATCTTACCTCTAATCCAGCATGCACCTCTGGATGTGGGACAAAGAGGTCATGGGCCAGATGACCCTCGGGCCCCTGGTCTCCTCCCTGGGGTTGCGTCCCCACCTACAGCTGACCTGGCCCAGACACCACTCTGCAGAGGACAGGTATGTCAGCCACATGCCCACAGTCCTTACCTGTCTCTCACAAGGAACACTGTGGACATGTTTGTTACCTGTCAAACTTTATCTGTATTATCTATGTATTGTATGTTATAATAAAGTAAATAAATTAATGTCATGACTGTAAAAATGACACCAATGCTTATTATTCTCTCTCTCTTTCTTTAGAACATGACTTCAGCCACAAAAACAAAGGGCAGCAATAAAAAGAGACAGTGCTCAAATACAGCAATTCCTTTACAAATTATATGTGCAGGAAAGAATCTATAAAAATTTATATTTATTTATGCCTGTATATAAACACCATATAAAACTTTCAATTAATAAAACAAATGAAAGCATTATTTTTTTTCAATCTAGTTTTCTGCCCCCAAAAAAAAAAACAACAAAAAAAACAAAACAAAAAAACAAAAAACAAAAAAACAAAAACAGCTCCATGTGGTGTGCTGAGACGCCCTGTTGGATCCTCCTGCAGCATTTGTTTTCTAGATCTGTTGTCATGACTGGGCAGTTCAGGCAGGTGCACCAAGCTGGCTGACCCGTTTGGTTCGGCTGGTCACATCCAGAAAAAAACCCCTCACAGACGAGTTCCATTCATCTGGAGCACTTCATCCTTCTCCGGGGACAGATGCTGCAGTCACTGTTAGTGATCTCCTCCACAGGAGCTTCAAACTCCAGAGCTGAAGTCCTGAGAAGAGAACAATAAAAATATATGACTTACTTGTTCTTTTATTGAGCCAAATTTCATGTTAGAGATATTCTGAATGACACCAAGAGTAAAATAAACAAGGATAAGCTGAAATGATATAGTGGGGTTACATTTATGTTGTCTCAACCTAATGCCAGACCAATTTAGTACAGTAGTGGTACCTAGAAACAAGCAAAACTCCTGCACTTCGTAATATGTATTATGCTTTTCTCCAGAATAAATAAGAGGGCAGTGAGTGTTGTTTTGGTGCTTGTCACTGATGTTACACAAGGTTTAGGAACAGTGCAGCTGTTTAGACATTAGCTGATCAAATAAAAATGAAATGCTCTAATGTCTTGGAAAAATAACAGTAATAGTAACACATTATGTATTGTATCCCGTCTGATAGAGCTAAGTTCACTAACTTTTGCCGTTATTCTGCTGAGACTGTAAACACTGCAGGGCCTCGATGGAAACTACGTGAGCTAGTGCTAAAGCTAGCTACAGCTAAGCTACAGTCGATAATATATCACACAGAGTTTGCTCTAACTACTGTATTGTGTTGAAAAACACTTAATAAAACATACTATTGTCAACATCTTGCCTCTGTCTCAAGAGTTCACTCTCTGTGTCAGTCTCGAGAATCAAACATAGTTTAGTCTCAAATAAAGTTTGTCAAACTTTCAGAAGTGTAACTTTTCTTACCACCTCCATAAACATACTCCAGTAAATCTCAGAGTCTGTGATGAGTTTGTGATAGAGTCTGTGTTGAGGCTAATGCTCCAGTTCCTCAGTCGTGCTCGTACAAACGCGCGCGTGAGAGCGAGCGCGACACTGACTGCAGTTCCTCTAACGGCCACAGGTGTCAGTAACTGGTAGAAATATATGAAAGTTACACAGTGGCCCTTTAATTATCTTTGATTGAGATACATCTAGATCATCTTTTTATTTCCTGCCCTACATAGTGTCGTATCTGGAGATATCTATGAAAATCTTGATTACTCAGAGCATACAAATCCTTTAATTCCTGAAAACTCATCGGTACATTATTTTTAAAAATAAAAAATACATCTTTGGCCCACTTTTCCATATTTTAAATGTATTATCTAACTTATTAGGTTTAAAGTCCGTGTCATACGCTGTCCATCTCAATAACCTACATCGACCTGTTAAATTATATTTAGTCACAATAGCAGTCCAAATGTTAAGAGGTACTGCAAGCCATGGGTTTGTCCCTTCTTTTAATATATAGCCTGTACAGGAACTCTTTCTATAGATTTCTCATCTATATCTTTCCATTTTGCAGAGTAATCAGGGTCACATAAATTTAGCAATACTTTCAACTGTGCAGCTTGGTAGTAGCTCTTTAGACAGAGTAAACCTAGCCCTCCCTTTCCTTTCGGTAACTGCAATGTTCAATATTTAATTCTTAGCATTAAGCCTTGCCAAATATACCTGGAAAATATTTTATCCCATTCTCTAAATTCTTTCTCTGGTACCTCAATTGCGAGAGTTTGAAATATGTTTAACAGCCGGGGAAGAACATTTATCCTAATTTTACTCCTGATGTTAAACTTAAAAATGGGATTAAACTCAGTTTCCCCAAATCCACTTTTATTTTAGGTATTAACCGATTGAAGTTGAAAGATTTCAATTGTTCCAAATCTTGTGTTAGGGTAATACCTAAGTACTTCATTGATTTCTGTCCCCAAATAATGTCATAATTCTGTTCAATATCCTGGCTAGGTTTATAATTAAAGGTGATAACCTGGGTTTTTCGTACATTAATTTTGTACCCCGACAACTTTCCAAATTCTGCTATTACTGTCATAAGTGTAGGCAATGATGTATTGGGTTTTTCAAGGTAAATGAGGATATCGTCTGCAAACAAATCCTTTAATTCCTGAAAACTCATCGGTACATTATTTTACATGTAAAGTCCTGTGGATATTATAATTTGTCTGCCGACGTTTGATAAAGCCCTTTGGTCCAAATTTATAATATCTGGTAGGATTTTCTCTATTCGCCTAGCTAGAATAGTTGTGAAAAGTCTGTAATCTATATTAAGTACACTTATTGGTCTATAGTTGGAACAATTGGTTTCATCTTTCCCTTCTATTGCTATTACAGAAATAATTGCCTCTTTCCATGACTCCGGAATCCCTCTTCCTTTTAGTATCCAATTGAAAGTCCTATGTAATAGTGGTATGTGTCTTTCTATCATATACCATTCAGAGATGTATCCATCCGCTCCGGGGCTCTTGTTGTTCTTGAGTTTAGAAATTGCCAAGTCTGTTTCTCCCATTGTTATCTCAGTTCTCAGGGCAGCATTCTGCTCTTCTGTTATTTGTGGTAAATTTAGCCTATCTAGAAAATTTTCTATTTGGGATTCATTGTCATGTTTTATTTGAGCATATAGCTGTTTCTAATAACCTTCAAAACATTTATGAATTTCTTCTGTCTTATACATCATCAATTTTGTTTGCTGATCTCATTTCTTGCTGTTTGTTGTTTTTTAAGCCTATATGCTAACAGTTTTGCAGATTTACTCCCAGCCTCATAATGTTTTTGTTTGGTGAAAATCAATTTGTTCTGAATTTCTTGTGATAAAATATCATTTATTTCCTCCCTTTAAATCTCTTTTTTTTATCCAATGTATTCTTATGTTCTCTTTCCATCTTTTTCAATTTGGCCTGTAAAGTTTTCAATTTTCCCTGTTTCATCTTTTTTAAGTATGAGGATCTAGCTATTAATTTCCCTCTCATTACAGCCTTACAAGCATCCCACAGAACCGATGGACACACCTCCCCATTATCATTGTCTTCCACATACTCCTGAATTTCCTTCTCAATTTCTTCCCTCATATGAACATCAAGTAAATTTGAATTAAGTCTCCATAAAGTAGTTTTGTTTTCATTCTCCAAGTATATTCTTAAATACACTATGGTCTGACCTCAATTTCACAGCTTTCCACCCTAAATCGATCTTTATCATACATCAGAAAATAATCAATCCTTGAGTACTAAGAATCTGGTGCAGAAAAATATGTGTAGTCTTTTTTGGTAGGGTTAAGATCTCTCCAGATATCCAAAATTCCAAGTTCAGACATCATTTTACAGATTTTCTTCCCCGTACCACTTTTTTGCAAAACCTTTCCAGACCAGTCTAATCGTGGGTTAAGTCTCTGTTTAAAGAATCCCCAATCCGAGCCTGGAGGTGCGTAAACATTGAGTAGCGTGACTAGTGCCCCTTCCAATCAACCTGTCACCAGGATATATCTACCTTCTTTGTCTTTTACTGTTTTAAGCCTCTGAAAACAAATTTTATTCGATATTAATATAGCCACTCCTCTTCTATGCCCTGATTTACAGTAGGGCAAAAAAGTATTTAGTCAGCCACCAATTGTGCAAGTTCTCCCACTTAAAAAGATGAGAGAGGCCTGTAATTTTCATCATAGGTATACCTCAACTACTGCATATGTTGATATGAAGACTCCTGGTTGTAACCATTTCTTTTGAACTTGTCATGCTCTTTGTCAGTTAAGTGGGTTTCCTGTAAAAAGACCTCCTCTACACTCTCTTTCTTCATTTTACTAATTATCTTACTTCTTTTTATCTGGTTGAGTATTCCATTCCAACAATATACAAGGCTATTTTTATACTTGTCATATTCTGTACTTTATTTTACATATGTTCCCTCCCCCCTGTCCTCCCACCCCATTTGCTACAACACAAAACCGTAAAGAACAACAACAATAAGAATACAAATGAACCATATTCACAAAAACTTCCAAACAAGAGGTCCAAAAAATGACCTTTTTTGTGCTAACTCCTAGCTCTAAGGGCTAGCCCCTGGTCCCTACTGGCAGGGGGCCCTTTTGGCCTATTTAGCAGTTTAACAACAATTGACCACGGAGGCGCATCATTGGGAGGGCGTGTTGACAGCGCTCTGTGAGCCCTGTGAGTGCGAATGGCGGTGGCAACTCCAGTTGTTCTCTAAGCAGTTTTACCACAAAAACAGCCACTGACTCCGTGTTGTCCTCTGCCCCCACTTTAAAACTGTGAAGCCTTATATTCTTTCTCCTAGAGCGCCCTTCTTGATCTATCAACTTTTCCTTGAATTTCTTTTGGAGCCTAAGGCCTAATTTATATTGACTGTGGAATGGATAGGGAACGGCGCCCGTACGGACGCCGCAAGGAAAAGAAACCGTTGTAGTCAGTGCGAGCATTTACACCAGCTGCGGTGCGGTACGTGTCCGGATCCGGAGCTCCGGAATGGCAGTCCGTACGGATTCTGCTCCATATCTGTACCGCAGTCAGTGTAAATAAGGCCTAAGTAGCTCCAGTGTAGCTTCCTCCACGCTCTGAACACGGTCTTCTGCTTCAACTACGCATCTTTCCACCTCAGAAATCCTACCATTCGCTTTCACGATCTCTTCTCTTATGTCTTTAAGGTTTTCGGAACTCTCTTATCTCCCGCAAAACCATATCTAAGGATGTCATGCTTTCGGTCACTTGCCTCGGTGTTTCGCAGTGCTCCACTGCTAGCTCAGGAGCAGCCTCCGCTGCTAAGTCTGTTAGCTCCGATGTTAGCCTAGCTTGTTCGCTGTCGTCTTTCGCGTTCATCCCAGCGTCATATGTCGACTTTTTTGGTCTTCCTCTTGTCATAATCTCAGCCCCTAATAACATATTCAGTTATTGTCTTTAAATCTTAAAATTAGTAATTAATTTCAGGGAGCTGTGTTTCTATGCTGCTGCCACGTTCCAAGTTCCGCCGGAAGTCCTCCAACAGTACTTTATTCTTAAGTGTGTTTAATTTTGGCGAAAGCTTTGAACAATCAAGCTCAAGGAAAAGTTTTTGGAAACACTCAAAAGTGTACCTGACTTCCTTGGGGTATGCCAGATTAAAAGCATACATGAGGCCAACAAGCAAGACGCAAGCTTTTGCAAGGTTTTCCACTTTGGTGATCACTGTCACACCTTCTATCACAATGCCAAGTTCCTCTGGAGCTGATGTGTTGTGGCTGATATGGTAGATGTTCAACTTTTGCTGAGCAAGGTCCATGTAAAGATTATGACCCTGAAATGACCAAATCACAAAAAAGTAGGTAAACACAGTTCAAGAGATCTGATCTGACCTGAATTATCATGTGCATAAACATAAACCATTACATAAAGTCAGTTGGTGAAGTCAAAATATATCAGGATGTTTAGTTGTGATTTACATGGTCACCAGTACTGTTTTGGGTTTTTGTATTTATTCGGTTGTATTTTTTGAAAAAAAAACCCTAACAAAATAGTTACTTCATACTCTTTTAACAAATCACTTGTAGATTCCCCAAGATACACAGTTAAAAACTGAATCACCGTATCTCTGGCTGCATTTATATCAGGATTGCCTTGAGCCTGAAAAAAAAAAAATATATAAAAAAATAAATAAACAATAACTTCAACAACTGATCTAAAACACATTGCCCTTGGTTTACTATGTTATCCACGTTTGTCCTTGTGGTTGTAAGTGACCTGCACTACACTAAACTAGGGCTGAAACGATTCATCGAGTAATTCGAGTAATTTGATTAGTAAAATGCTTCGATTATTTTTTTTTGCCTCGAGGCTTCGCTTAATTTACAGACTGGGCTGCAGCGCCGTGGAACTGCGCGGAACGGTAGTTCCGCCCGGGACCCTTTAGGGCGACGTTCGCGATTGCAGGCTGGGATGGCAAATAAAACCTGTTGAGGAGAGTTAGCGGTTAGCGTAATAGGAAAACATGGCTCAAGCAAGAAGTCAAGAGGAAGACTTGGGCAACGAGGGGCGAAAGGAAGGAGGTCAAAGAAAAAGGCAGAAACTGTCTAAAGTCTGGGATCATTTTAAGCTTAAGACGGGGCATAAAGACTTAGTCCAGTGCCTCCAGTGTAAAGCTGAATTGGCGTACCATAATAGCACAACGTCGATGATTCAACACTTAAACAGAAAACACCCTACATGGACCATGTCAGACACACCTCCGGGAACAAGGTAAGCCATTAATGTGAGTCTCATGTAACGCTTGTTGACCTTACCATGTGCTATTTGAATGCCGTCTACAGACACGCCACGTGTAGTGGTTTAACGGTAGTGTGTTTTTGAAATGCTAGCGTGCAATGCACACGCATGTATATAATGCATTTAAATTTGTCCTAAAGAATTAACGTGTACGCGTTTGAAGCACATAACCCACATTCACCTACATCAATATTTAGCTGTTCATCTGGTTCACTAACCCAATCAGTTTGGACATCTGGTTATTTTTCTGCCCATTTATGATTTTATTTTTTACCCCTTAATCTAAGATCACCTAAAAAAGTAAAATAATAAATTATTGATAAAGGAAAAAACAGTATAGTAGAATAAACCATGTCTAATCCGAGTCTAACCCAGGACTTAACCAGAGCTAAACCAGGTCTAAACTGACAAAACAAGAAACTAATGTTTTATTTCTTTTATAGCAGATCCCAGCAGACTATGGACAGTTTCCTGCGAATGAGAGCATCCTGTTCTACAGAGCAAGCGGCCGAATTCACAGACTGTATCCTGAAGATGTTTGTAGGAGACATGCGTCCCATCTGCATGGTTGAGGACACAGGTTTTAAGCAGATGGTTGCCACCTTCAACCCTCAGTACTCTCTACCCTCAAGAACATACTTCACAAAATTGATGGAGAAAAAGTACACAGAAATTAAAGCCAAGCTCAAGAACACACTTGAGAAAACTGAGGTAGTTGCCCTCACAACAGACATTTGGACCAGTGTGGCTGTCGAGGCATATATGGGAGTGACCTGTCACTGTATTGGGGACAATTGGGGAAATGAGATCCTTTACTTTAACCACTCTTCCCCTTGAAGACAGGCACACAGCAGTAAATATTGCAGAATGGCTTGAAGACGTTATTTTCAGATTCAACATCCCCCCTGAGAAGGTCACAGCTGTTGTCCATGACAATGGCGCGAATGTTGTTGCAGCTATTAAGCTTTTGGCAGAGAAGCATGGGTGGACATCTGTAAGATGTGCGGCACACACATTAAATTTAGTTGTACAAAATACTTTAAAAAACAACTCTGCAATATCAAAATGTGTGTCAGCTGCCAGGTGCCTCATTGAGCACTTCAAGAAAAGTGAACTAGCCTGCACAAAGCTTAAAGAAAAGCAGAAGCAAATGGGGACACCAGAACACATGCTGATACAAGATGTAAGCACAAGATGGAACAGCACTTTCTACATGTTATCCAGGCTGCTTGAGCAACGATGGCCAGTGACTGCTGCACTCTCAGACCCCACAGTGACTCCCAAAGGTAAACACAATCATCTTGATCTCAAGCCTGAACAGTGGAGCCTTGCAGAAGAACTAAGCCAGGCCCTTGCACCATTTGAAGGGGCAACTGTTTTTTTGAGTGGACAACAATATGTAACCCTGTCTGCACTCCCACAACTTTTGCATAACCTTAAGAAGGCCACAGAGGGTTCAGATTATGAAGCAGCACCAGTAAAGGCCTGCCAGACCCGTATGGCAGAAGAAATCAAATCAAGATGGGAAGAAATCTTTGTGTTTAACCTAGAACACCCCAACCCTATCTTACTTGCTGCTGCGCTTGATCCCAGATTCAGGAGACTGAAGTTTTTACCTCCTGAAGCCATATTCAAAGTGCAAAGCACAGTGCAAGCTATGGCCCTTGATAAGAAGAAGTCCATGCAAATGAACCAAACAAGCAAAGACACAGACTCCATTGTACAAGAGAACAATGTGGATTGTTCAAAGAAGGAAACATCACTCCTGGACAAGGTACTGGGATCTTCTGACTCCAGTGCAAGTGATGATGAAGATCCAGAGGACCAGGTTAATCAGATAGTGCAGACAGAAGTGTTAATGTACTTTGGAGAGCAACCCCTTTCAAAAAAAGAGAATCCACTCATTTGGTGGAAAACAAACGAAGGGCGCTATCCAACTCTTGCTAAACTGGCAGAGTCCTTTCTGTGTATTCCAGCCACCTCCACGCCATCAGAACGACTGTTTTCAGCAGCTGGAAACATAGTTTCAAACCGTAGGGCAAGTCTGAGTTCTGAGCATGTAGATATGCTGACCTTCCTGCACTGTAACAGTCATATGTTCATTGAAACTTAAGCTAATCTAGACAGCTGACTGTCATAAGCATTGTTAGTGTTCTTACAAATGTTTTGTACTACAATTGCACTTTGCAACAAAATGCATTGTCACTTTTTAAAATTAAAAATGCATTTAAAATGTGCAATAAAACATTTTTTCAAAGCTCAATGTTTATTGTTACTGTATGTTATTTACTTGAAAAAAAATCTAGTATCTCTTATTAGATTAATCGATTAATCGAAAAAATAATCGCTAGAATACTCGATTACTAAAATAATCGATAGCTGCAGCCCTACACTAAACCCTACAATCTAAAACAGGACAGCCACAATCGTCAAAAGCCAGTGTATTCTGTGCAATGGACAGTGTAGAAAAGAGGTGAAGAGCGTGTGTCAGGTGTGTTTGTGTTAAATGAGTTTCAGCAAGAATGACAGAAAAGGTATACAAGAGAGTGGTGGTACCAGCAATCTTGTACGGTTTAGAGACAGTGGCTCGGAGTTATAGACAGGAGACAGAGCTGGAGATGGCAGAGCTGAAGATGTTGTGTTTCTCTTTAGAAGTGACGAGGATGGACAGAGTAAGGAATGAGTGAGTCAGAGGGACAGCTCATGTTACTAGTTTTGAAGATAATGTGAGATTTTTCAGATTGTGATGGTTTGTACTAGTGAATATATGGTTAGAAGAATACAAATGTTAGAGCTGCCAAATGTTAGAGCTGCCAGTCAGCAGGCCAAGAGGAAGTCCAAAGGAGGAGATTTAAGGATGCAGTGAAAGAGGACATGAAGGTGGTTTGAGAGAAGAGGATCCAGAGGATGGGTTAGATGGAGGCAGATCATTTACAGTGGATACCTCTGAAGGGAACAGACCAGACTTAACTGGGACATATAAAAAAGACAACTGGATTGGTGAAATGTTTACGAATTTTAAATAAGCCCTATTGTTTCTTAATTATAATTTGGAGAATTAATGAGCTCACACAGTACTTAAAATGTTCCACCATTTTGTTCAGATAAATCACTTCTGAATTTTACTCTCTCTCACACACTTCTATATCAATATTATCAGCAGCCTTGTTGCAAGGGATTAAACCAACTGTTAGCCTCATCTTCACTTTCATTTTCAGATCATAGGACCAGAACGCTCACAGCAACGTTAGTTAATGTTAGTTTAATGAGTTGTAGAGTTTTTCATGTGACTTTCACGCAAACACACACTATTATCCACATTACATACATTCTCTCCATTGATAATACATAGTCTGCTGAGCGTTTAGAGCCAGACCAGCGAACTAATGTTATGGTAAAAGCTAATCAGCCTCCACCTTAGCGTGCTTCCCTCCAATAAAACAAGTGAATTGAGTTTTTTACGCGCTCTCTCTCAATCATACACAAATGCTTTTACTATCATGGGCTGTTCCCATATCGATATTATCAGCAGCCTTCACAGAACTGATTCACAGACATGTCGGGAGGTACTACGAGCTAGCAGAGTTGCCGCTAATGTTTACTCTGATCTTACGTTATTCTGCTGCTCACTGTAACTTTAGTAATAGTTGTGAGGTGTAGAGCACTTGGATGTTTAGTACAATTTCGGGAGAGTTTTCTGCGCTTACCTTCGACACATGTGTTTGCTCTCCGGAGTTTCTCCACACAAGAAAACTTTCCCTCTCCGCCGTGTGTGTGTGAGGACAGCAGGAGAGAGAGAGGCACGGCTGCATCTGAGCTGAAATAACCCAGTTTTAAATTGATTTCTTGATATTGGCCCATCGGATTTTAAAAAAGGCCGATGCCGATATACGTCACAATTCCAAATATCGGCGCCGATAATCGTCCCGGATGATAATTGGTCGACCTCTAGCTGTGACGTTTAAGAGTAACTATAAGCCGCTGATATCCAGGCTGAGATTTTGCACCATAAGTGTTTATTCATATACCTGAACTGATTGTTTCCGAACAGTGCCTGTAACATGGCAGTAAAAGTGCTGATCAAACAAAACAGAAAAGTCATTGATGGTTTTATTCATCTTCCTCCTGTGCACTAAAACCAAGTTGCTTTATTTTTCTTCCTCCTGCGTACTGAAACCACTGAACACCAAACCACTGTCACTTTTTCTTCCTGCGCACTGTTAAAGCGCAACTGCGCCACTATCAAAGTCGCTTCATTCTCCCGTGCACTGAAACCACAAGTCACTATTCATCTTTCTCCTGAGCATTGAAACTACTGAACACCAAACCATTGTCACTTCATTTGTTTTCCATTATGAGGGGGTGAGGGTGTAAAAATATTACCGTATTTTGCTGTTGTGCGTCTTTGGTTGCATGTGCTAAGAATAAAAACTGGAGCTTTCTTGTTTGTACTGACTACCGCTGCCTGTATCGTTTTTGCACACTTCTGCTATAGCGCCCCCCTGAGGGGGGAAAGAAGTAGTGGCTTATAGTCCGGAAAATACGGTAGTCATTTTCCTCCAATATTGTGTGCAGCCAAGGGATACACATCACCAAGTTCCTTGTGCTGCAAAAGAGCTATTTTCCCAGTGTTTTCAAGATAAAAACATCGGCAATGTTCTTCATACCAGGCACATAGCACTTTACAATAATAAAAAAAACAGTGTTGTCCAAAATTGCCATCTGAATTATTTCAACAAAATCAGTTCACAGAAGTTCACACGTAGAACCGTGAGACAAAATCATTCCAACAGTGTAACAGGTTACATAGGTCACAGTACTGGCAAGAGGCACTGTCGACAGAAGTAGAAATCTCTCGCTTACTGCTTTCTGAATGTCAGTATGTAGAACTGTTAAAGGAACATCTGAGACTTTTGCCACATACAATGTCTGCTTTGCAACATTTGAATGCAAGTGACATGCCATCATCATCATCATCAGATGTCTAGTTGAAAGAGTCAACATATGTCCATACACCAACCACAGAGGCCCATATTCTTTAATCAAAGCAGGATAATGTTGTAAATAATGGTATTTAGGTGTTAGTGTCTCTTTTGGAAAAACCTCCGGGAATCTGGTGCGATGTTCACTCTTTTTAAAATCAAGGTAAGCAATTGTTCTGTGTGAACAGTTGCAGTAACTAATTCAGCAATATCTTTTAAAGTAAGAAGAACTTGCCAAGCGGAATCTCCTTCAGGAACCAATGATCCAACAATCTGTGGCCTATTCACTTTATCCGGTCCCTTGTAAGGAAAACTACTTATTAAATTGTTCAGTATGGGCAATGTGAAGTACTTCTTCTTTATAAAGATCTTCAAGCACAAAGCTAGTTCCCTTGGAACTAAACCTTCAAAAAGGTCATGTAACACATCTGGGGGATAACCAGAGACAAAGTGAAAATGGTTCAGTTGATCAGTTAAAGGACAGGGACGCTTAACACCATAGCAGTGAGTTGAATCTGGGTTTTCAGTCAGAATCTTTAAATGGACAGTGTAGTCCTTTTTTAGTCCGTGATGGAAAATTTCCAGTTTGCACTTCATGGGCCTGGAAATCAGTAGAATGGACATATGGGCCTGTGAAACTTTCAACTAATCCACTGATTGAATGTGCACCTACAACACAGTGAACAGTAACCTTGCGCTGCAGCTGGATTCTTGCGAGATTTGGGAGTTTCCAAAACTCTTGTAAATCCATCTTGTATCGCGCCAACCAAACCGCTTGAGTCGCGAACCGTGGACTCACCGGACTCTTTTTACCAATGACGTTGCAGCACTAACAGGTAGAGGCGGGTTTTTAATTTGAAGAAAGCAACTAGTGCTGTCTTCTCCTCTTTGTTATCAACATGACTACGCCGAAAGACGTTAGCGTTGACGCTGCGATAGAAACAGTTTTATCAGAAATAGAGAGTATTTCTTCTTTGAAAGAAGCGCAAAGAGTGGCACGTCATATCGTTGCTGTGATTGGCTAAAGAAACCTCATGCTAAGCGGATACTAGTCGGTAGTTCATCCAATCATCTACCAAGTTTTTGACAGAAGGCACCTCCCTTTTGTAAACGCTTTCAACGGGAGCCTTCCCAGATGGTACTGTGAAATAGACTATGTTCTGTGGAGCAGTTCTAGCTGGCCGAGTCAGGTTAAGTGTACAGTGCCCTTTACATTTTTTCCAGCACAAGCAATAAAAATTCCATCCTGTTCTAGAATGGCAAGATCCTTTAAGAGGGGTGCTAAAACTTCTTTGTACCCAAACTTCAGCAGCTTTACACACTATGGCTAGCTGAATAGACGTCAATAAAGATTGCAACCTGAAAGAAGCTTGGGCCAAAACCCACTATATCGCTGTTATTTTGTGTGTTTTTTTCTTGCAGTACCTAGTGGGTTACAAACTTCAAAATCGTCGCAATAAAGGATTATGGACAGTCTTGTGTAGAAATTGTTATTTCTGAAAGAAGTGCCATCAAACATAGACCTTATGTCACTTGTACTGTTATGTTTAGAAAAAAACTTAAACTTCTTAATTTTTTAAAACTGCTTGCAAAGTCTTGGCACATATTGAAAAGTAATTTGGCCCTCTAAAACTAACTCCACTGGATTAAAAAACTGGAAATGTGTTTTGAAATAATTTCGCCTCTTAAAGGCTTAACTACCCTCCACATCAAAGGCTGTAATTATTGGATGGAAGTTACACACCTGCGTGGCCAACTCTGTTACAAGAGTTTCATCAATACAGCCTATTTTTGATTTTAATGTTGAATCTACAATGTGTCTTACAACTTCAAGAGACACTAAAGATGAAATGAAGCGCAGGTCTTCAACCAAAGCATCAATGCAGCTCACTGAGGCATTACAGACACTTTCAAGCTTGAGCAGAATTAAGCCAATTCTTTGAAGAGTTAGGTTAGAAGCACTTACTTGATCACAATTAGTGTCACACTGACTGGTGTCTGGCAAATCACTAGGCTTAACAGTCTGGTTATTGTGACTAACACAGAGTTCCTGCTTGAAGTTGCTTAACAGAAATGGTTTGTGTCTTCTGCTTCTGTGTTTCAAAGTTATTGTATTGATTTGTCCTAAAATTGCATCCTTTGAAGACACAAAAGACAGTTTCATGTTGCTTTAGATGACATCCAATATGATAAAAGTAGTCCTTCTCTGTTGTACAGCTAGCTTGGCAAGTTAGACAGTTAAAGTGACAAAAGTTCTTCTATGTGAATTTTCTTTATTTCCATGATATCTGCTCAAATGCGTACAGGGGACTCCTTGTGTTTTAAATGTTCAAGGGCATGTTTGAAATGGACACAGTTAATCCTGCCCATGACTTAAAGTTGCATGCTGTAATCTATAATGTTTAAGAAGATGTCCTTTTGTGGTTGACAAACACTTGCAGAGTTTACACTGCCATCCCTTAGCTAAAAACCTAAAGTAATAGATACAATTGTTTTACTTATTACACCAAAAGATATCAACATAAACTAGTAAACTTTGGTAATATTACACTGTTGCTTGACTATGGCAAATCTATGTGATTAATCAAAATGGAAAAGAGGGAGACAGTAGCTCAGGAAGTAGGTTAGCTCCACTAACTAGAAGACTGGCGGTCTGAAACCTAATCCCTACAGTTTATACTGCAGTTGTGTCCAGTGTGTGTGGTACTGGTGTATGTGTTAGTGTGATTGTGGTGGTGTGTTTGGTGGTGGTGCAAGAGTTCCCAGGTCTCCCCACCAGCAGTGTGTGACTGTGGAGTCAATGAATAATGCTACTGATAAAACTAATGTAAAGCTAAAAAAGCACTATATTAAACTAATTCATTAAAAGATTAAAAATGAGATGTGCAATTTTATTACAATTATTATTACGCCACGCACTCCGCAGCAAATATGCGTCCGTTGTTTTCAATGAGAGCATTTCCACTGCATTCGCTGCGTTGCGGCTCCGATCCGACAGTGCACAGCGCAGCGAACGAGATACGTAGCAGTTCTATCAACGTGCACAGATCAGATCGCACCAGAACGGAAAACAAAATGTAATAAAAATATACGCACTTAGGTTTCTTATTTCGAATATTTATACGTTTATATACACGAGTAAGCATTGAATGCAGTAAAATCTGCAAAAACAACGCTTTTTAATCACACTATTTATAGCCGTGATCGGCCGATCGCGATCGGTGACCGATTGATCGGCGCACCTTTATTACATGTAAGCCAGTAGGTGACATACATCTATCAGCTTAAATTTTCAAACTTGATGCACCTGGCGAAGGACAAAAAACAAACAATTCAGATCGATAACAATTCGATAAACCTACAATATCAACAGAGGAGAGCATTATTATGATTTTTGTGATGCTCTTATTTTCAGAACTTTGTCTTTATTAAATAAACCAGGTTTCAGGGACTAAAGTAACCTTTTTAGTAGTGAATGAAAACTCTACAACAGCAAAGCATTTTTCAGTAGCAGCTCACTGATGTCAGTGCCTAAACTATTTTGTCTGGGCTTCACAGTATTAAGATGGACTTGGGTAACTCCGATAAAACGCAGACTACATGAAGTTGCAGTTTCTTTAACTAAATGCAAACGACAAACCACTTTGTGAATAAGAGTAAAACAGGGCAAACAGCTCAACATATCGAGCATATAAGTTCCATACCTTAATTTCACCTGAAGGTGCTGCTGTTGTCTGCTGTGACTAGCTCAAAGCTGTGCACGTGCATCACCTAATGCTATGCTTGTGAGCGCGAACAGCTCCAAACTAGTCACAGCAGACATCTGCACACTTATTAAGAGCATACTTTTCGCTCAAAGTGCCAGTGCACTTTCAATAAACTTAAAGTATCCTTATGTTCATGCAGCCTGTACTTTGTTAGGCTCACAGCATGGATACATATTTGAGCATTTGGGAAAAAATACCATTCTTGGCTGCGTGTTCATTAATTCATTTGTTGACCTGGTGAAAATTAAGAGTTTTAATACAGCTCTTACCTTGGTAACAGTGGGATTTGCTGGACACATGGCTCTGTCTGGGCAGAAAGATGTGGGCGGAATTGAATTAGTGCTCCTCAGTGGTGCTGAAAACATTGCTGTAAAAGTCAAAATAAATTTTAAGAGTTGTTTTTATCCTAACAAAACTTGATAAAATGCAAATAAAAATCATCAGAGAATTGATCATCACAAATCAATTTGCTTTTTAATATTAGATATTAAATGTTTTATGTAGGTTGTAGGTGTTGCTAATATTTATTAAACAGTTCGAATCCCGGCCGACCCAAAACATTGTTGGCTGATTGTAGCCAACCCAAAACATCATTGGCTAACTCTGGTCTTTCTGTGAGAAGTCTGCATGTCCTCCCCGTGTCACCGTGGGTTCTCTCCGGGATCTCCGGCTTCCTCCCACCGCCCAAAGACATGCATGTATAGGTGAATTGGTGACTCTAAAGTGCCCCTAGTGGATGAATGTGAGAGTGAATGGTTGTTTGTCAATGTCTGCGTCTAAGTGTCAGCCCTGCGACGAACTGGCCACTGTCCAGGGTGTACCCCGCCTAAGGCCCAAAGCTGCTGGGATAGGCTCCAGCCACCCGCGACCCCACGAGTGGGATAAGCGGTAGAAGATGAATGAATAATTGAGTTGAAAGTGTGGCTAGACATTGTTGTACATGTTATTCATTCTATGTAAAAATGTACTGTGAGATTGATATTACTGTACCACCTCTAAGACAGTCACTGTTTAAAGCAAATAATCTAGAGTTTAATGTTTTTTTTTATGTTAATTTGCCAGTTTTAAACTGCATTGATTGGAAGTGATGAGAAAGCAACTCAGTCTTGTTTGGGCTCACTGGGTACTTATTTATATTGCACTATATTACAGTAAATACTAGACAAGAATATTTTAAAAAGGAAAGGATGGAAAATTTGCAAAGGCTGTTAATCATTTCAAACATTCTTTGATCTTGCTCAAAACAAACTGTTATTTGTAATTGATCTTCATATCAAAAACTGCACTGTATTGGAAACACAAGCAATAACATGGATATAGTATGCTGAAATTAAAAAAAATAATTGGCCAATCAGAGCTTTATTCTTGTTGTAAACAAAGAAACAAAGAAAAAGTACCTCAACCAGTGTGACTATTGCAAGTGATGCATGGTCCAGATTTATCAATTTCCTTGTTTTAATTAGATTTACAGTGTTTGTTATGTTCAAAGGGAAATTCAAAAAGTAATATTTTCCTAGCATTATTTAACAAATTACCAGCTGTGTTTTTAATAGAGATGAATTATGTTGAATCCGTACTTAAAGACTTTGACCCTAAAGGTCAAAATGAAGACTTCCTTGTGTTGTAAATGTTTATGACAGAGGCTTAATAATTATTATGTGTAGCGGTTGATGTGTTTTCTCTTCTCTGTGCCAGATCAAGAGCAGCAGAGCCTAGTTAAAGATGTCTGACAATGGGGAACTTGAGGACAAGCCCCCAGCCCCACCCATGAGGAACACTAGCACCATGATTGGCACCTGTAACAAAGACTTGGCCCCCCTGAACCATGGATCTAAACCCCTCCCACCAAACCCGGAGGACAAGAAAAAGAAGGACCGCTCAATAAGGTTCATCCTGACCGGAGGAGGAGACAAGAGTCAGTACATACAGTTATGTTGTGCTTTTTACCTGAACACTAATTTTTTAAAACTGTTTAACTTTTTACAAAAGGAGAGAAATTTGTGCTTTTTTAGGACAGCATAGCCTCATTTCCACTAAGCTGTATGTTAGCTGAAGCTGTGAAGTGTACACTGAATTGTTTTAGCTAAGAGTTACACAGATGACAATTTGAGTAATGAAACTTTAGTCAGATGTGACCTAATTATTTGATAAGGAAGCAAGGAGCTGAGTAGGGGTGTGACGAGATACAAATCCCATGAGACGAGACGAGACACGAGATTGGGTCCATGAGAACTTTAAGAGATTTTTACACTTAAATAATAAAAATTTGACACATTTAAATAAATGCTCAAAGACTAACTGTTGACTCATGTATTTGAACTTTATTAGAATTAACTAATAATTACAAAATACAAAACATATCTGGTGTTTTTTGGAATGAATTATTTATTTTTTTATGAATTACATGCAGTAAATAAACATGACTACTGCTAAACTTTTGCCACAAGTTTAACAGTGGTTTCAGTTCCTCATAAAGTCCAATTAACTTTAATTAATTTTACTTATATTAGAACTTATATGCAGTAGAAGAACAAATACTGCTAAAGATTTGCCATTAACAGAGTGCCTTTGTGTGCCAACAAAAACTGCAATACAGTATATCCTTTAAACCTAAAGGAGAACCTAGGAATGGTTGGGGATCTAATATATGACCATGTTGTTTTTTAAGAATATGAGCATGTCCACATTTTCAAGCTGAAGTTGAGACCTTTGGGCAGTAACTATGTCTCCTGCTGTGGAAAAGACTCGCTTTGAACAGAAGTGGCAGAGATGCAAAGATATGCTTTGGCAAGTGCAGAAAGTGAAGGTTCCCCTTCAAAAGCTAAACTTCAATGCTGCGTAGCATATGCTATGGGAATTGTTGTTTGTCGGACCGCTTGTGAAGCTCGTGTGTCAAACACGCCAAAGGGCCTGCTTATATACCTTGCGCTCAATCAACAGCACCGGCGAGACTGGGCGCACCTGGTTGATTGGGCTGGATGGTATTAAAGGCACGTGACTGGAACAGTCCCCAGCTCAGTTTGTCTTCAGACCGCTATGTGTGCAAAGCTCTTTGTGTGTGATATTAAAATAATAAATAAAAAAAGAAAAAGAGAATGGGAAGTGAGCACATCAGAAAATGCATTCCTCCTTGTCAGAGACAGCTGGCGGAGGATGATTTGCTTGTGTTTTGCTTCCAGTGCTTGGGGGAGGAACACGCGGCCCTTAGGCTAGCGGGGGAGTGTGAGCACTGCGACCTATTGTCCATCAAGGTCTTGCATGCGCGTCTTGCCTTCTTTCGGAGGGGAGGCGACGCTTCCCCGCTGAGATCCTGGGGGTCGCGTGTGGAGCTGGCGGATGCGCCGGGATCAGAGAGCCCTCTGTCCCTTGCGCTTCCGCCAGCCTCGCAGCGCTCCTCTCGCTCTGAGGTGGAGTTTGAGGAGCTGCTCGGGGTTGTCACCAGGGCAGTGGAGTGGCTCAGTCTTGACTGGCCACAGGACCAGGGCTCCCCCAAGCGCTCGCGGTTAGACGACAGGTTTCTTTCGAGTGGCTGAAAGGGGAGACCTCAGCGGTGGCCTCTCCTCTTTTTCTGCAATCTCCACAAGAAGCTCACTCGCTCATGGAATCGCCCATATTCAGCCCGTGTTTTTGTTCCCTCAACGCTGACCTATTCAGCTATTGACAGGGCAGAAACACGGGGCTATGGAGCGATGCCTCAGGTTGAGGAGGCGCTTGCGGGCTACCTCTCACCTGGCGCATCGTCCTCCTTGCGGAGACCGACCCTCCCCACCAAGCCATGCCGTGTGACGTCATTGCTGGTGGGGAAGGCGTTTCAAGCAGCGGGTCAGGCTGGTGCTGCGTTGCACACTATGACTGTGTTGCAGGCGTATCAAGCTGACGTGCTGCAGGGTCTGAGCGCGGGGGGGTCGTTACATCAAGAGGCGTTTTTAGAGCTCCGCCGAGCCACAGATCTGTCTCTCCGTGCCATCGGCCGCTCTATGGCCGCGCTGGTCACCACGGAGAGGCATCTGTGGCTGAACCTCACGGGCATTAAGGAGAAGGACTGTGCCTTCCTCCTTGATGTCCCAGTTTCCCCCTCTGGTCTCTTCGGCGACGCCGTTGATACCGTGGCTATGAGATTTAGGGAGGCCAAGCTCTACGAGGAAGCGTTTATGAGGTTCCTCCCCTGCCGCGCTCAGGTCCCGGGACCGTCGGCCACTCGGTCCCAGCCAGGTCCAGCTTTTTCCCGTCGTGCCGCACAGAAGGAGAGTGTGGCGGAGCATGTGCCCCCGTGTAAAGCTTGGGGGACTGATCGACACACTCCTTCCAAAAAGTTGGACCTGTGGTCTCTAATTTATAACCAGAAGTCCAAGTCCTGAAACTCAGGTGCCCTGGACTGTGGGGGTCCCCCCCCATTCCCCCCGGGAAGGGCGCTTGAGTATTCAGCCTCCGGGGCCCGTTGTTCTTTCCCCGCCGCCACCGGCGTTTCGGGGTGCAGCGGTCCCCGCCGTGTTACCAGACCCATCCCCCTCCGTAACCCCCTCCCCATCAAACGACGTGTCACTGTTGGTGCCTCTCTCGGAGAGTCAGGCAGCCTGGGCGTCTCTGCCACACATCTCCCCTTGGGTGCTCAGGACCGTCGTGGGGGGTTATAGGATTCAGTTTGCGCGTCGGCCTCTGCGCTTCAACGGCGTGGTTTCCACTTCTGTGGGAGCGGAGCAGGCGCGTGTGCTGACTCAGGAATTACAAGTCTAACTGGACAAAGGAGCCATAGAGCTCGTCCCTCCGGCAGACATGCAGTCCGGTTATTACAGCCGTTATTTCCTGGTTCCCAAAAAAGACGGGGGATTACGCCCAATATTGGATCTGCGTGGTCTGAACCGCTTCCTGAGGGCACTCAAATTCAAAATGTTAACTATGAAAATGATTGTGTCCCAGATCCAGTCAGGCGATTGGTTTATCACCATAGATCTGAAAGACATGTATTTTCACATAGAAATACTGCCACAGCACAGGAAGTTTCTCAGGTTCGCTTTCGGGGGTGAAGCTTACCAATATCGGGTCCTGCCATTCGGTCTAGCCTTATCACCCCGTACTTATACAAAATGTATGGATGCTGCTCTGGCCCCTCTGCGGCTCCAGGGCATCCGCATTTTGAATTATATAGACGACTGGCTCATTCTGGCTCAGTCTAGGGAGTTGGCCCTGCGTCATCGGGACATTGTACTGACTCATCTCGAATTTCATCGGCATCATCTCGCGTGGCACATCAATTGCCTCGAGATGAAGGCTGTATTTCTGGCTCTGAAATACTTCCTCCTTCAGCTCAGGGGTTTCCATGTTCTGGTGCGCGTGGACAGCACAACAGTGGTCTCATATATAAATCATCAGGGCGGACTGCGTTCGTGCCGCTTGTACGAGCTAGCGCGGCAGCTTCTGGTCTGGGCTCAGGACAAGTTCCTCTCATTAAGAGCGATTTATATCCCTGGGCACATGAATGTGGGGGTGGATTTACTGTCCAGACAGGCTGTGACGCACGGGGAGTGGAGACTTCACCCCAACATAGTGAATCAGATTTGGGAGAAGTTTTACAAAGCGGAGATGGACCTCTATGCCTCGGCGGAGACTACACAATGTCCCTCTATTTCTCTCTGACTCCTCCAGCTCCTCTGGGTCTGGACGCAATGGCGCATGTGTGGCCCGACATGCATCTTTACGCGTTTCCCCCAATTCCTCTCCTCCCGGGAGTCCTGGCGAAGGTCCGTCAACACGGGTCTTGTCTCCTGTTAATAGCGCCCTGTTGGCCGACCAGAATATGGTTCTCAGACATAATAGCTTTCCTCGGCGGCTCGCCATGGCCGATTCTGTCCAGGAGGGATCTCCTCTCTCAGGCGCAGGGGACTGTGTTTCATCCCTGGCCGGAGCTCTGGAATCTGTATGTCTGGCCCCTGAGGGGGACCAATTAAGGGAAGTGGGACTCCCAGCCCCTGTTATTAATACTATTTTGAGTGCTAGGGCTCCCTCTACTAGGAGGACCTATGCACTCAAATGGCGTGTATTTGAATCCTGGTGCGACATGCACCATGCAGACCCTGTTCACTGCCAGATTGTTTCAGTGCTGGAGTTTCTGCAGGATAAATTGTCTTCGGGCGCTCATCTTAGTACACTCAGGGTTTTTGTGGCCGCTATTTCAGCTAGCCACGCTCTGATGGACGGAGTGACAGTTGGGAGGCACCCACTGATTGCCCGCTTTATTCAAGGGGCTAAACGGCTGAGGCCGCCAGCTAGAATGACTGTCCCTTCCTAGGACCTAGCTATTGTACTTGAGGGCCTGGTGGCTGCCCCATTTGAACCACTGGAGTCAGCACCTGCCAGGTTTCTGACTTTAAAGTTGGTTTCTCATAGCCATTACCTCTCTTAAGAGGATTGGGGATTTGCAGGCTTTATCGGTGTCACCGTCCTGCCTGGATTTTGCCCCGGGCCTGGTCAAAGTTATTTTGCATCCTCACCCTATTATCTCCCGAAAGTTCCCTTTTCTGCTCAAAATCCTATTATTCTTGAAGCTTTCTGTCCTCTGCCGTTTGTTACGCCGGAGCTATGAGGCATGTGGTCAGCCCCCGCCTATAGGTGTCAGAGCTCATTCAACTAGAGGGATGGACTCCTCTTTGGCTCTGGCAAAGGGGGTCCCTCTGCAACTAATCTGTGATGCGGCGGGCTGGTCCTCTCCGCACACTTTTATCAAATTTTATAGTTTGTATGTTCATATGACTCCAGGATCTCATGTCCTTGAGTCTTCATCTCACAGTTGTGTTTGAGTCTCCTGGGTCTTAGTGCACACAATACACTACCTTGGGGTCCAGACACTTTAGGGGCGGCGGCGTTGGTATTCTCGTTCCCATAGCGTATGCTACACAGCATCAAAGTTTAGCTTTTGAAGGGGAACATCTTGGGTTACATGTCTGTAACCCTGTTTCCTGATAAAGCGGGAACGAGATGCTGCGTAGCATACGCTATGGTAATTGTTGTTTGTCGGACTGTTTGTGAAGCTCGTGTGTCAAACACGCCAAAGGGATTTGGCCTGCTTATATACTTTGCACTCAATCAACAGCACCTGCGAGATTGGGCTGGAAGGTATTAAAGGCACGTGACTGGAACAGTCCCCAGATCAAGTTCGTCTGAAGACCGCCCAGACACGCCTATAGGGGCGGCACTGCAAATGCAGCATCTCGTTCCCGCTTTATCAGGAAACAGGGTTACAGACATGTAACCCGAGACGATATTTAGAGACATTGTCCCTCCACCACTTCAGTGGGCAGGTGTTGAGAGGAATAGTGGCCTCTGTTTTGTACATTTCAGTTTCTCTCTCAGTCCCTCTGCTGGGATTCTTAATAAGCAGCAAGGCAGTCCATCTCCCCCTCTTAGAACACACTCACTATCTAAACTTACAAAAAACAATGCACTAATCCAATCAAATATAGAAATGAAAATGAAATCACTTGGTAGTGGCAATGGAATTATAAGGAAAACATTCACATTCAATTGATTCAAAAAAAGAAAATAATCAATATAATTTATACCTGACTTTTATGCAGCTGGTCTGCCTTCTTCTGTATCCTCAGGAAGAGCACCTCACACTGGTGACTGTCAAGCTGGGGCAGAATGTGAAATCTTGGATCTAATGCTGTGCTCTCCATCAGAAAGCAGTATACATCTCCACTGTATCTCTCTGAAATATTCTTGAGGATTGCTTTCTTTATATCAACCACAGTAGGTGAATCACTATCATCTGGTCTCATGTTTTGTTTAATCATGCTCTTTAGTGGCACAATTAGAGACAACGTGGGGCTTTTCTCCTCACACAGGACTGTGGTAGCTGTCTTCAGAGGATTCAGCAGCTTCACCAGATCTTCACAAACAATGAGATCACTGCTGTCCAGTGTGTCAAGGTTTCGGGCGTTGTCAGTCACTATAGCGATGCTATGGTTTGGTTTTTTAAACCCCCACGACAGCTGCTTGTAAAACTTCAGCTATGTTTAGCCCGCTGTGGGACTCAAAAAGTCTGCAGAACAAAGTTTACCATTTCCCAGTCACTGTTGATTGTGTGGACTGTAATTGTGATATAGCTCTGAGTACACCTAGAAGTCCAAGCATCCGTAGTTATGGCAATGCTTTCGGCATTTTGCCTTGTTCTCTTTGTAAAGTCTTGGGATTATATTGCGAGAAAAATGGACTCTCCTTATGTTCCACTGGAAAACCAAAATGTTGCCAAACAACCAATTTAAAAGAGGCGGGTGCATTTTGGAGTTCATCCTTTTACTCCATCGCATTGAGTAGTCACCCTTGCGGGCTGTGGGTTGCCAACTCCTCCTTCTTCTGACATTTTCCATCAGGCTGCAGGCCAAGTGGCACACCACTGCCTCCCACTGGTGGTAAAAGGTTATTTCACGATACCCCAATCCACACTAGAGACTAGTATTTGCTTAAGACGCAGCCCAGTGAAACAAAAACTAAATATATCATATACTGTATAACACACGAAATGTGAATCCAATGTGACAAGAAATCACGTGATATTTTGATCTCGCGAGATCTCGTGGCACAAGATCTTGTCACACCCCTAGAGCTTAGTCAGTGTATCATTGTATGAACTACTGCAAGAAACAGTAGGAGACAGTTTCTTAGCCTTTTCATTTCTACAGCTGCACCAGTTTTCTGGATTTTAGGCACTCACTCTTTCACCTCCAGCCCCAACTTCACATTTAGAGAGCAGGGGAAGACATGATGCAAACACACAGAGGTCAATCTCTTTATGTGTCACATGCTCCACCAGGTGAGCAATTGATATACCCCATTATGTTATATTTTTATAATATTTAAGGTAAATTTTAGGAAATCATTGTAGCACTTATATAATTACTTAGCTGGTTCTGCTATCTCCACCTGACTACACCCCCACGGAAGAAACAGTAGACCAAAATGTGTTGAAGTGATTTATGCCACAGCTGTTTCCCTTAGACAAATTGCCATTTAAGGTGGTAACCAACTTATTTTACCTTCAAATTGTGCACCTGCAGTTAAATGTCCTTTATACGCTCCCATTTACAACCAATAAAAGCCTTCAAAAGTTAACCTACATAAACTTTCCAGTGTAAAAGAAACAAAAATAATCAAATGTTTTATGCACTATTTGTTGTAGCCCACATTGAATGGTAGTAAAGAGGGTCGGTGACTGTTGCCAAGATGGCTCTTACACTGGGAATCACTGCACCTGGCAGAAACAGTCTAACTCAACTGCTTTTGATCCTTAGCAAAATTTGTTTCCACCTATTGCTTTAGAGAGAAAACTCCAATCCATTCGATTTGCAAGTTCCTATTTTGTATTAAGAGATCCCAATATTTAACTGTAAAAAAAAAAGTATAAGTCCAGTATTTGTTTTGGTGTCTCATACAACATGCATGGCTTGGTTTATACAAAAAATGTGTGCCTGGGTGCACTCACCACTGGGGTGCAGTGGCTCAGTAGGTAGAGCAGGGCGTCCAATAACCACTCCCTCCTGTTCATACTGTCTTTGTGTCCTTGGGCAAGACACTTCACCCACCTTGTCTGCAGTGTGTGTGGCTCTGGTGTATGAATGTGTGAGGATGTTTGGTGGTGGTCCAGAACGGCTGCCACATCTCTGTCAGCCTGCCCCAGGACAGCTGTGGCTACAGAGGTAGTTTACCACCACCAGTGTGTGACTGTGGAGTGAATGAATAATGGACCCAATTGAGTGCCTTGAAAAGCGCTATATAAAATTAAATCCATTATTAGTATTATTATTATTAGTCACTGCTTTTGCACAGAGGCACTCACACTGCATATAAAGCACTATAGAATGACATCATGTGACTCTCGAGCAGGACGAGAAGAGTGTTTTTGTAGTGTGACTAGATTTAACTTGGATTCTATTTTAGAAACAAAGGCACAATTAAATAAAGAGATTGACCCACAGATAAACTGTGTGCAACAAGGTAAAAGTAGTTTGGCTCTATAAGTTCTTATATATAAGTTCTATAAGTGAGAGAACAATCTCTCACAAATGTGTCATCAGAGATGGTTAAGAATGCAGCATAGGTCCTACATACATGTGATTTTTTGAGAATCGTCAATATGAAGTGTCCTTTATCTGTGTCTTGTGATCTGTCTGTATTAGGTGAGCTTATAACATTTCATATCAATGTCACTAAATTTGAAATGTTGCTATTGCAGTCTACAAGAAGAAAGAGCGTCCAGAGATTTCTTTGCCTTCTGATTTTGAACACACCATTCATGTGGGCTTTGATGCTGTTACTGGAGAGTTTACTGTAAGTACAGCAGAGATGTACACAAGTCCTCTTTTTCCAAGTCCAAGTCAGGTCTAGAGTTTTTGGCCATGAGTCCAAGTCATAAGTCTCTTTGCTTGCGTTACTTAACAAAAGCAAAGACTCAAAGTCATTTCAGATAGTTCTTTGTTATGAAATGCAAATAAGCCTCCTCTCCAGGATCTATACTTGTAACTTTGGTGTCGCGATCTGCTGGCCCTGATACTGTCACGTGACTAGTCACGCCTCAGGCAGTAAGACAGGAGAGAGGAAAAAACATGGTGGCCCAAGTAGCAGCTGAAAATTATCAGGCTTTCTCATGGTTTTGCCGATATTTGACATTGCTAAACACTGAGGAAAGGATTTGAGAGACTAGGCTGGACTTCACTCATTGGGAAAGTTACAAGAACAGACCAGGTGCAAAACAGAACTTCTAATGGTAAGTGTTGTTGTTTTCTCCCAAAGAATCAGTTTTTTACTGTCAGTTATTTGGTTATGTAGTAAAGCTGCTGGTAACGCTCTGTTTTTACTGTTTTTATAGGCTATGACTACCAACTAGTATTCATGATGTTATGACATAAAACAAGCTTATTACCTACATCTTCCATCATTTGTAAAAAACACTGAAGTAAACAATTATTTTTGTTTCTGGTTTATTGCTAGCTTTATAGCTATGCAGACTACTGTATCTTTATGTCAGAAATCTAAGGTTTGTAATAATGTATTTGAGCAGTTGCTTGTTGTTCATTAGAAATTTGAATGCTGTCAATGTGTTTTTACTGTATTAGCTTGATTTATGTCATTTACAGTATTTCTTTTTATGTCCAGCTGCTGAAGGTGGTGACCTTTATCCTCTGTGAAGCACTGGACATGAAGAATACATGACCCATTAGAGGGAGATAAACTGAGGAAGATGCTGCAACAGATAATGCCTGGTTCAAAACATTTGATTTTAGTTTCTGTCAGTGCTGTGCTCCGATTTGGTTTCTTCATGTGAACACAGGACAAGATAATGCTTTATTAGAACAACAGTGCAGTTCAAAAACCAAGGGCATATTACATCACAGTAAGGCTCTGAAAAGTGTTAATAAGAGAATAAAAGTGTAACATACAGTAACACATACACAGCTGTTATATTCTTTGTTTTTCTCTGTTTTATCATATGTTTCATTTAAAGAGAAAAAAGGAACCACAGCAGGGCCCTGAACTAATCTGATCTGCAAGCATAAATGAGACACTTTGAAGTAACAGTATTACTGTCTGTCTACTGCAGGAGACCCAAACCTGCAGCTTCGTCACTAGAAAGAGAATCTTCACAAAGGCCTCAGTCTGTGTCCTGAGGATGTAAAGTACTACTGCTCCACTGTCTGTGTGCTCACAGCTGCACTAAGAGGAACTACTCTGTAGTGTTTTACACTATACACATTTACACATTTAGACTCACTTTATATATTGTTCTCAGAGTAGTAGTGTTACAAGACAATCCAGTCCTAATCAGCACATCATAATGTGAAATATACTGAAATCAAATAAGTACTTAATGCATCATGAAAGAGAAGATGAAAGTGGAAGTGGCAGGAGTCTGGTCTTCAACACACACTGGTCAGGTTTGTCTGAATCACCTCCTTCAGGAAACAATACACAAAGTCAGTGAAATACAATGTGAAATACAATTCAACGAAGGCCCTAACTATACTGATCGGTTTATTTTAAGAATGTAATATTAATATAGATTCAAATCAATCTTTTCTTAAATGATAGGATTACTGTATTGCAATATAAAACGTAAGGGTTTTTTTTGCCTTAAAATAGCAATAAGATTTAAATCTGCATGAGGGAGTAAAGCATTGCAGTACTGCATCATAAACCTCAATTATGTTTAGAACAAATAAACATAGTGTTAAGAGCATAATTCCAGTCAATATTATAAAACTAGTCTAATCACAGTAATGTTCTGGCTTTACATTAACTACTTACATTTTTGAAAATGATAACCACATTTTAATCTTTAGTCTTAATAAACAATTAAAATAATGCCACCACATCTTTTTATATGATACTGCACTTCCCCAAATCTAACATAAACATAGAAATATTCCTTAATATTCAAAATATATAGGACTTTTCCATCTCATTTTGCGACTGGTTTTAACTGCTTTGATAACTCTGGTAATATCCTTAAGGGCTGTTAGCATATCTGCTAAAATAAATTGCTAATAAAGACTTAAGCAAATATACAATGTGAATGTTACTCACCAAAAAGACTGGAGCCAAGCTTCTTGGACGGTCTGTTAATGAAGGGCACATAATACTACAGAAAAATAACTCAGTAGTTTTATGCAAAACTTCTCTGAAGAGCAAAAAATGACACAGCTAACACCTAGCAGCTAGCGTTAGTACCGTACAGGCTAGCGGCCGCCATGGCCCACGCAAAATAACACATGTCAATCAAAGTAGCCACTCCCTTAATTATGCATAACTCTAAAGTTAAACTGAGGACAAACCAAAGAATTTAAAAAAAATTCACTCCCCCCAGAGTTGTCACGTAACAAGAACTCAGCTCTAGAGACCAGAACCATCTTTTGTACCAGGCTGTACAAGGGTTTTTTATACTTGTAAAGTTGCAATTGGATTTTACAATATAATTCTTCTTTTGGAGCCTGCCCTCTGGTGGATGGAGGTATATTGCTGTATGGCGGCGTCCTTACGCGGGACCTATTTATGAGGGCGTGTCCTAGCCGCTTGATACAAACCCATGTTTAATTTGTTTATCATAATTTGTGTGAAAGTGGGATATAAAGCAGCATGAGATCTTTTTTTCTATGTGCCCACCTAGGTTCTGCCCGTCAAAAAGATGTGTTTTAATTGATTTTTGTTCAATTGCTGCTACAGAAATGGTTTTGATTAAAAGTCTACAAAGAACCTTTTTCAGTTGGCATTTTTCCTTGTCTTTTCTTGATTTTTCCTATGTTATAATAGAGATTAAAATACATTCCTGTCCTCCAGCTGCTGCAGCCCCTGTTCTCCTCACTCTGCCCTGACTCTGAAGTCACTCACTTTTCTCCAAAATCAAAGCTGAAGTTGAAGACTGGGAAGATAAACATATCTGTCAAACAAGCTAAACCTCCAATAGACATAAACAGGACTAACTCTATTCTGGCTGATTTATGTCAAATATATTGTGTAGTGTACAGACAGTGGCCTACAGTCTGTTGTGTGATAATAACAATAGCTAATGATTCTATGTGTGTGTGTGTTATAATAGTGATATTCTTTGTTGAGGAAATTATTATTTATCTAAGGGCTAATCGAGAGTACAGAGACAACTTAGTGCATTTTTACATCTTGTTTTTTTACAACAGATGCAATAAATAGAGACATATACAGACTGTGATAAATAGAATTGTATTTTGTATGTTAGCAATCAAAAGTAGTAACTTTGAAAACTCTCAAATACCTCAAATAGCTCTTTTCCAAAGTGAAGCATTTGTCATTGGAGTCCTGAACATTATACATACACAAACAGCGAACTCAGACAGGACTCTAACAAAGATATACCTGCATAAAAATTTATATTGTTGTATAATACTGTGCTGTGTCAGTCACAGGTCGGTTCCCTCATCACCTGTCTTCTCTTTGTCGATATTGTAAATACCACTATGACTGCGGCCACCATGATGCAAATCCCTAAAGTATAGAAAAACAACAAACTCCAGGTTGCCCCTTTGAGGCCAAAAAGTTGCCTCTTTAAAGCATGTGCTTTATTATTATTATTACTGTCTTTATAAAAAAAAAAACACAGTATTTGAGTGATTCATTTTAAAATAGGCTACAGAGTTTACTTCGTCAATGTAAAGATTTAGTGGTGTTGACTTCCCCCCACACAAGAGAGAGGGCCTCACAAAGAGGGGAACGGGCGAGCCTTTACTGTCTTAACTTGAGCAGTTTAAATAAATGGGACTCATAAACTGCTTAGTTGCCAATTGTTGGAAAAGATCTGAATTTTAACAACTCGAGCTACAGCGCTTTATGATGAATATAATTTCAACAAAACTGTAAATAGAAAAAAAATTCTATGCCAGTATGTTTTAGCTTAATTTCCCCCTGCTCACTCTTTTCTTACTGTTTTTTCTCATTGTTGTTGGTTATGTTAGTGATTGTATTTAATTTACATATAGTCCAGCCTTATGTCCTCCTGTTAAGTTTGTAAAGACTAGACGACAAAATAATACTACCATTTACATTCATTCATTCATCTTCTACCGCTTATCCCACTCGTGGGGTCGCGGGTGGCTGGAGCCTATCCCAGCAGCTTTGGGCCTTAGGCGGGGTACACCCTGGACAGTGGCCAGTTCGTCGCAGGGCTGTCACTTAGACGCAGACATTGACAGACAACCATTCACTCTCACATTCATCCACTAGGGGCACTTTAGAGTCACCAATTCACCTATACATGCATGTCTTTGGGTGGTGGGAGGAAGCCGGAGATCCCGGAGAGAACCCACACTACCATTTACAATGTGAACTTATTAGGAAAGGTGTGTCTTTTCTTTGCGCATGTATCTGCTACTTAGAGCTAATCTTTCTCTGTTTATTTTTGCCAATTCTGACTGTATACGGTTGGCAAAATTAAACGCAGATTTCTGTCGATGACTAGCTTGGCACCAAACGGAGCCGAGCCAATCACATGCCGCTAACGTGACTTGCGACTAATCAGAGAGTGGTATTGAGCCGGGATCAGATGATGTTTTAATGCTTTTAGCGTCTGTCCTTGCACGGTGCTGTGAGAGGGGAAAGGACAGGGTTAAGGTTAATCCCTATGACCTTTTTATTATTTTATTTTTGAGTAGGTTTTACAAAGCCTTAAGATAAAAGACATTAGTTTAAGCTCAAAATGTTGTAGTATTTAAAAGTTTACCTACAAAACTTTGAAATAGCATGGTTTTGTATAAATTTATTTATTTATACAGTGGTCCCTCGTTTATTGCGGGGGTTACGTTCCAAAAATAACCCGCAATAGGCGAAATCCGCGAAGTAGTCAGCTTTATTTTTTTACAATTATTATATATATTTTAAGGCTGTAAAACCCCTCACCACACACTTTATACAATTTTCTCAGGCAGGCATTAACATTTTACTCACATTTCTCTCTTGTTTAAACACTCTCAAAGTTCAAACCTTAGCACCCTCCTCTGCCTTTTGGGTGCGACCACAGGTGCCTTTGTCGGGGCAGAACGTTTCGTTGACATTGTGGGTTTTGTCGGGGAGAAAACTTGCAAACATACAGCACTTCAGAGTCACACTGCTAGCGATCGAACATTTATGTAAATTTGGCAAGCCGAACACATTCTGTACTGTACAGGAGACACAGCACGGAGGAGATTGATTGACGATGGTCTACAGTCCTTTAGCCAATCAGGACTCAGAACTCAATGTGCGAGTTCTCCCTTAGCCAATCAGGACGCAGAACACAATGCACGAGTTCTCCCTTAGCCAATCAAAAAATAAAAATAAAAAAATGCGCGTTCATACGCTGTAAAAAAAAAAAAAGCATGCAAAATTGCACTAAAAAAATCCGCGAAACAGTGAGGCCGCGAAAGGTAAACGGCATTAAAGCGAGGGACATATATGTATAGCATTTCTTAAGCTCTTTTATTTTGCCTTGCACTGCAACAGTGTGTGCCATATTATGTAATAAATATGTTAATATTATATAATCAACATCATCATCATAATAAGTAGATAATAATAGTAAGTAGATAATAATACTCACATACTGGACAGATTAAGGTCAATATTAGTTCTGGCATATCCTTACACATGGACTCGATGAGCAAAACAATGACTGATGGTGTGTATTCAACACATCCAGGCAGATGAGTGAAGAGACAGACTAGATGTGTGACCTGCCTCTTTGACAGAGCACAAAAGGGACAACTCTTCCTGTCTGCAGGTGTTGATTCCCCTCTATTACACTACAACTACACAAAAATAGCACCAAAATCACAAAGCAGCTAATACAACCAAAAATGATTAATACACTTAAAATCTTGATGCCTGAAGAGGCCACCTAAAAAAATAATGAATTTACCATTTACAATGATGATCCCTGATTAATTTATCAGTACATTTTCAAATGTGGAAAGAACTATGGGAAAGATGGGATAGCCATAACAAAATAACGGTGCATTTATCACGGTCACTGGTCAGGTATTTATAAATATATATGGTCAGTTGTGGGTTTTTTTTGTTTTTTGTCAGTGATGATTTACAAACACAAAATATTGGTAGGTTACTTATTCATTGTTTAGTCATTATGTATCCCTCTGAGTTCTCCTCAAAAGCCAGTGTTTGTTTGTGATCACAGGGCATGCCAGAGCAATGGGCCCGGCTGCTGCAGACCTCCAACATCACCAAACTAGAACAGAAGAAGAATCCCCAGGCCGTGCTGGATGTTCTCAAGTTCTATGACTCCAAGGAAACAACCAATAACCAGAAATATATGAGCTTCACAGGTCCACACACAAGCATATAACTACTGTATATGCATTAAGCTTTTCACATTTCTTTGACTTTAAACATCTCCCAACAGATAAAAGTGCCGATGTCTACTCCTCAAGCACAACAGTAAGTGTAATTTTTGTCATAATTTTACATTTCCATAATAAGATTCTGGTGTCATTGTCATCAATCTTTTAACAATAAAATAATAACACTATATTTGAGACAAATTACTGGCAAATAAATTGTCAAGTAAACTTCAATGACGCACCTCTGCTTTCCGTCCAAATTTTCCATCCAGTCAGTATTATATTAAAGACTGTCGCCTCTATGGTACTTTACTGACCTTTTCTTTTTCATTACTAACAAATAATAAAACAACTTCTGGCTCCTTAAACTGAGGGACACTGTCATCAGTATTTTTGTGTTTTCTTGACCAGCTTCTGATGTGAAAAGCCCCATATTCTGCCTTCTCTTTTCTCAAATCAGCATTTCTAGTCCTGTTTCTGCAACCTGGTCACTTGCCTAGCATTAGGATATGTATACTGGCAGAAGAATCACTCATATGTGAGCACTTGCACATATGGTTAAGTTGGCCTTGCTGTATTTGCGGTGTCTCTGCTAGCCCACCTATTCACCTGGAGTGCTGTTCCACAGAGCTCCAAACCTGCATCAGAGAGTCTCACCATAGGCACTGTATCCGAGGATGAAGACGAGGCAGAGCCCCCACCAGTCATCACCCCTAGACCAGAACACACCAAGTCGGTTAGACACTCTTCCACATGCTAGCACTAGCACTTTATACTGTATCAGAGGCTAAGTAATGGTTGATGCTTGAAAGTATGGACCAGATGGATGATCTGCTCAAGTTTGATTGGTAAGTTAAATGAGGAGGAAGCAAGGAGGGAGGGTCTAACTTAATAACTGCTGTGATTGGTCCCTTGTCAATGTCAGTCAACTTATGGCACTTCTTTATATATCAATATCAAACAGCAAATGAATGCCAGTGAATAACATTTGCAGCTAAATTAAAGCCAAGCTGTGAATTTTTGTCATTTTTTACTGAAGTACATGTCACGCTTACTCAATATCAAAACACAGAGGAGTGTTTGGTTGAGGCTTCTGCTTCATTTCATTTAAAACACTTGCATTAGCAGAGACAATATTTAGTAGATAAGGCAAGTGACAGCATAAGCCCAGATTGGTATGATTTATTATAACGGTAAAACATGTAAAAATCAGATTTTGGCTCTGTTATATAGAAGAATTATCAATCTTCAAACTTATACACACAACACAATAAAAGAGACTTTTAAAGTGTAACTATAGAGCTAGAACTGGTACTGTTAGTCCAAATGCTAATAAGGCATTTTACCACTGCATTTTACCTTCTCAGTGCTTTATGTTTGCCCTCCGCTGATTTTATTAGGTGGACAATATTGTTTCAGTTAGTTTTTTCCACACTGGGAAACATGAAATGTTAACGTTGCCAGTTTATGATGCTCTTCCTGTTTGGCCTTGTCTGTGGTCTGATTGAGGTTCACACTTTAATGGGACCATGCAAGCCACACTTAACACTTTACGGATTTGGTTCTATTTTATTAAGATGGACTATTGATAGAAAATCCTTTATGAAATTAGCCATTAGTTACAGTGAGGAAAATAAGTATTTGAACACCCTGCTATTTTGCAAGTTCTCCCACTTAGAAATTATGGAGGGGTCTGAAATTTTCATTGTAGGTGCATGTCCACTGTGAGAGACATAATCTAAAAAAAAATTCCAGAAATCACAATGTATGATTTTTTAAATATTTATTTGTATGATACAGCTGCAAATAAGTATTTGAACACCTGAGAAAATCAGTGTTAATATTTGGTACAGTAGCCTTTGTTTGCAATTACAGAGGTCAAACGTTTCCTGTAGTTTTTCACCAGGTTTGCACACACTGCAGGAGGGATTTTGGCCCACTCCTCCACACAGATCTTCTCTAGATCAGTCAGGTTTCTGGGCTGTCGCTGAGAAACACAGAGTTTGAGCTCCCTCCAAAGATTTTCTATTGGGTTTAGGTCTGGAGACTGGCTAGGCCACGCCAGAACCTTGATATGCTTCTTACAGAGCCACTCCTTGGTTATCCTGGCTGTGTGCTTCGGGTCATTGTCATGTTGGAAGACCCAGCCTTGACCCATCTTCAATGCTCTAACTGAGGGAAGGAGGTTGTACCCCAAAATCTCGCAATACATGGCCCCGGTCATCCTCTCCTTAATACAGTGCAGTCGCCCTGTCCAATGTGCAGAAAAACACCCCCAAAGCATGATGCTACCACCCCCATGCTTCACAGTAGGGATGGTGTTCTTGGGATGGTACTCATCATTCTTCTTCCTCCAAACACGGTTAGTGGAATTATGACCAAAAAGTTCTATTTTGGTCTCATCTGACCACATGACTTTCTCCCATGACTCCTCTGGATCATCCAAATGGTCATTGGCAAACTTAAGACGGGCCTTGACATGTGCTGGTTTAAGCAGGGGAACCTTCCGTGCCATGCATGATTTCAAACCATGACGTCTTAGTGTATTACCAACAGTAACCTTGGAAACAGTGGTCCCAGCTCTTTTCAGGTCATTGACCAACTCCTCCCGTGTAGTTCTGGGCTGATTCCTCACCTTTCTTAGGATTATTGAGACCCCACGAGGTGAGATCTTGCATGGAGCCCCAGTCCGAGGGAGACTGGAAGTCATGTTTAGCTTCTTCCATTTTCTAATAATTGCTCCAACAGTGGACCTTTTTTCACCAAGCTGCTTGGCAATTTCCCCGTAGCCCTTTCCAGCCCTGTGGAGGTCTACAATTTTGTCTCTGGTGTCTTTGGACAGCTCTGTGGTCTTGGCCATGTTAGTAGTTGGAGTCTTACTGATTGTATGGGGTGGACAGGTGTCTTTATGCAGCTAACAACCTCAAACAGGTGCATCTAATGTAGGATAATAAATGGAGTGGAGGTGGACTTTTTAAAGGCGGACTAACAGGTCTTTGAGGGTCAGAATTCTAGCTGATAGACAGGTGTTCAAATACTTATTTGCAGCTGTATCATACAAATAAATTGTTAAAAAATCATGCATTGTGATTTCTGGATTTTTTTTTTAGATTATGGCTCTCACAGTGGACATGCACCTACGATGAAAATTTCAGACCCCTCCATAATTTCTAAGTGGGAGAACTTGCAAAATAGCAGGGTGTTCAAATACTTATTTTCCTCACTGTATATGTGTCCTGTCTGGAGCTTTAGAAACATTCTTTTGACATTGCTGTATTGCTGCTATACTGCTAGTAGCCATGAGTAGAATTACAAATATAGCTAAAGCTGGAGGTGAAAAGCCTAGTTCTGTTTTATCTTTTGAGTCACTGCAACATGTGGTGATAGAAGAAACAATTGTGATTTTAGAGACTGTAGCTGACACTCTCTAAGACACAAACACATTTGAATAGTCACATATTATTTTAATATTCAAACAGTAATCCATAATCTAATCTTCAGTTGACTAGACTTTTTGTCATATTTTTTCAGATATACACACGCTCTGTGATAGAGCCACTTCCTCCAGCTTTGACCAAAGATGCTGCCACGTCCCCTATCTGCCCCTCTGGCACTGTCGCCCCTGTTACTCCTGCTCTTCCAGCTGTAGAGGGAGCCCCAGGCTGCCCCTCCAGTGCGAGCCCAGCCCCCGGCCCCTCTCTGCCCCACCCTCAGGATAAGAGCCGCAAAAAGAAGATGTCTGACGAAGAGATACTGGAAAAACTACGTATGGCCCCTTCATGTTTTTATTTATGCTGTATAATTTAGTATAGCACCTTTCTATTAATTTACTGTCAATCTGACCACAGTACATTTTAGTGGTCTCAGACTCAGTTACTCATTTTTACTCTGTCCCAGTTATATAGGTCTTGGGATTTTAAATCACGACCAGCCATGACCAAGACTGGTTTATTTCTCCATGTCATTTCTTAAGGGATTAATTCTTCTGTCATTTAATAGCCCTCTTATCCTGCCTCCTTCACCAAACACACACCCTCCACAAGTCTGGGTTTGGTCTAAGATATTTGGCCTTGAATACTAGAAGTCTTGATGGTATCTTGGTCTTGATAGATTCTTGGTCTTGGTACATTCTGGTCTCAGTCATGACTTTGTCTCATTCAGTGTGTTTACAAGCAGTTAGAGAAAATCGAATTATCGCCTTAGTCCAATTCTAACTAGAGTTTTACACTGCTGTAAACACCTTACTCCGATTAGGGGGGGATCAGAATAAGACATCTGGATAATACGGTTCATTGTTGGATTACTTCTGCATGCATTCACCTTACTCTATTAAGTTAGACACGGCACACTGAGCATGCACCTAAACTGGACATAGACACACAGAAACACATGTAAACTGATGAGAAAAACATAGAGCAGTGTTTAGAGACATGCTCACTCATTTTTAGACCAGCAAAAACATATATAGACCCTCTTCCTGTTTTTTCTCATCTAGTTACATGTTACTGTGTGTCTGTGTCTGGTTTAGGTGCATTGGATATCCTGTTGGTCAGTTATTTTGCTTTGTCATGTCATTACTTTAAGTTAAACATGATATTGATTAAACAATAAGTAGTGTAATATTATTAAAGGAGCACTAATTGTTGTCATAAACCACAACTGCATCAACTGCAGCCAGTCCAGCACAAAGGGGCCTGCCCTTTGCCCGCGGGCCAATCAGGTGCATGTCCGTCTCTAGGACAGGGAAGCTGCTCCTCCCTTTGGAAGAGTATCTGCCTTGTAGCAGATACAAGAGTGGAGTGATTGTGTAAACATTAGCAAGAGCAGACAACGTTTGATAGAGGCTGAATTAAACATTTAGGACCAAATGAAATTCAGTGCTGGACCCGTGGTGTTCTCCAGAGAAAACTCCAGGACCGAGAAAAGACACGGAACGCTCAGGTTTAGGTAAGTGCTGGAGACTCTTTGATTTTCTACCGTGTATGCCTAGTCTTTACTTGTAGTAGGCTAATGTAGTATGCTTACGATGCGGTCTGGCACACGATTGAACCATTTTTTTCCAAACGTGAGTCTTGTGCCGTAAACCTCAGTGTGCATGACTGTTTTGACCTGTTTTTGCTAAAATAAGAACACAGTCAGAAGCCCCGCTTGTTGTTACAAATAATACATGTATAATGTCGACGAGCGGTCCGTATCTGTTTAGGTCAATAACACGGGGGTCTACAGAGTTATGTATTTATCTGTGGATGAAACTGGGCTCACACTGTAGCCGCTAATGACTGTATTATTGTGTAACACAACTGTTGCATATTGTTTTTTGAGACAGTATTCGCACTGTATTAGTGCACTACCATAATATTTTGTCTATACAAGCAATACAAACAGAGTAAGAGTTTCTCTACTGCAGCTATTTTGTCCCTTGTCATACACCGCTTGTAGCTTTTACACACGGCAGTTAACCTCTGTGTTATAGATCGCAAAAGTCATTGAGATGGTGTGACATTACTGTTACTATTACTGACTGTTACTAAACTAGACTGACTAACTAAATGTTATAATTGATGTAATTATTGTGGTGTGTGGGTGCATGGTAGCAGAGTGGTTAGCGCTCCTGCTTCACAGCAAGAAGGTTGTGAGTTCAAATCCCGGCTGACTCTAACATCCTTGGCTGATAAAGTGGCTGACTCAAACATCATTGGCTAACTCTGGTTTTTCTGTGAGGAGTCTGCATGTCCTCCCCGTGTCACTGTGGGTTCTCTCCGGGTACTCCGGCTAGGTCAATTGGCAGCTCTAAATTATCCCTAGTGAATGAATGTGAGAATGAATGGTTGTCTGTCAATTTTCATCTATAAGTGTCAGCCCTGCGATGAACTGGCCACTGTCCAGGGTGTACCCCGCCTAAGGCCCAAAGCTGCTGGGATAGGCTACAGCCACCCGCGACCCCTAAGCGGTAGAAAATGAATGAATTGTGGTGTGTGTGTTTTGTTCATATTAGCTGCTGCCTGCTTCGACAACAAGGGGACTGTGGGCAGGTCCTCTTAATGGATCCACTGATGGACCATTGACCCTTCACCTAGGCTACAGCAGTTACAAGCAGGTGTGTGTTGAAAATGAAATAAATGTTTTCACCCTTTATCATTCCATTATACCCCATTCCTCTGTGCTCCACCTCTCCACGTCATTTGAACAAAGTATTCAAACCAGTCATGAGTCACATATTTATACAAAGTGTGACCTGGTAATACTTCAGTTGTCCCTGCTCAAGGGAAGGGCCCTAAAAGTGGATTGTGCTGAATGTAATAAGTGAAAAGTAAAATGTAATGTCATATGTGTTTTGGAATTTGAAATTTGTAAAAATGCTGTTATGTCCTTTCATCAGGAGCAGAGTTCCAGTCGACGCCAGCCTCACTGCAGAGCCTCAGCTTGGACCATCTCATCTTTGACAGAAGGCACAGCCCATCACCACAGGCTTTCACCACAGGCCCCGCAGGGGACAAATCCACTGACTGTTATTACTATTATTATTCTGGTCCTATTGAGCTTTCAGTTTTTGCTTTCATCAACATAACTTTCTTCTGAGATGAAGAACTTATGTTACAGAAATGTGTCCCTGTTTTCCCAGATATTGCATTTAGTCACAAAATAAGCTTTTAGATGTAATTTTGTCAAACCAGACATAAGCTGTGTGTTTGTCTTTTGTTTTACAATAAATAGGTCTCAAGTAAAACGTGTCAGTTCTATTACTACTTTTATCTTTTAATCTTTTAATTGTTTATTATAAGTATATTTATAAATATTTAGTGCAATGAACAAAAAGAGTTATTATTTTTAGAAAACTGCTGGTGAAAGAATTACCCACTTATTATTGATAAAATATTAAATAAGTTTTCAAGAAGCATCCTGAAACTAAGGAGAGTCATGGAACAAACTGATCCTTGTGGGATTTATACCTGTGACCTTTAGGACTCAGGCCTAGTACTCTCCTACATGCACCATTCAGACACACTCTTGTTTGGAGACATTGTGCAAGGGCACTGCATGAAGATCTATAACAATTTATTTAATGGAAATAGAACTGTAGCCTATGATATGTAATAATAGCTATTAAGGGTGTGAGTTCGGGGTTGGACTCAAATGCACAACCACAAGAGGACACTGTTTAGCAATGACTTTATTGTAAGGGGAAGCAGGAATCTAAACGGTGAAGAGCTGGAGTCGGCTAGCACTGAACTCCAGTTCACACTGGTTCAACACTGAAGCGGAGAAGTGCTGAGAGTTGGCTGGAGCGGACTGGAACCCTGGAGCAAAGCAGTGCTGGGGGTCGTTTGGAGTAGGCTGGAAGAAGGGAGCGCAGGCTGCGCACAGGAACGAGCACTGGAATTGTGCACCGGAAGCAGGGAGTGCAGGCTGCACACAGGAACGAGCACAGGAACGAGTGCTGGAACTGTGGCATTGAACTGTGGGCTGGAAGCAGGGAGTGCAGGTGGCGCACAGGAACGAGGACTGGAGTACAGGAGTGTAGCACAAGCCAGAACGTGGGAAGCAGACTGAGGACCAGGAAACACGAAGGATGGCGCTAACACAGGAGTATACATTTAAGTACTCACAGGGAGGGTTGACAGGCAGCAAAGAAAGGAGGTCTGGAACTGAAGACAATGGCAGGATACAGAGTACTTGTCTTTCAGGTCAAAAGGCTGTATGTTCCCTGGTGAGATGATTAAACGATCTGGCTTGAGTTGGATTGTGGCTGCTCTAGTACTGGCCTGATTGTAATGGGCTGCAGGTGTGGAGACAGGTGTGAAATGTGAAGCAGGGAGCAAGTGGACTCTCTCGAACTGGTTTGGTCCGACACGTGGGATGGATGCGCATGGAGCATTGGACCCTCAACCTAACTGCTGCAGGGTTGATGATCCTCTGGATGGGGAACGGACCTATGAACCTGTGGCGCCAACTTTCGTGATTCCACCCAAAGGGGAAGGTCTTGCGTGAATAACCAAACTCTTTGGCCTGGACGATAGGGTGGAGCTTTGGATTTGTGGCGATTTGCTCTGACCCAAGTTCTCCTGCAGCTGCGAATGAAGGCTTGGCCGGAAGGAACACTCGCCTCTGTCTCCTGTGTGGGAAACAGTAGAAGCTGGTACCCATATGCACACTGGAATGAGGACAGGCCTGTGGCGGTGCTGATCAAGGAATTGTGTGCATACTCGACCCAGGAGAGTTGCTCGGACCAGGCTGATGGGGTTTGGGAAGTCACACAGTGAAGAACAGTCTCCAACTCCTGGTTCAACCTCTCCGACTGGCCATTAGACTGTGGGTGGAAGCCTTAAGAAAAACACGCGGAGGCCTCCAGCAGCGAATAGAACTTCCTCCAGTAGGCTGAGGTGAACTGAGGCCCCCGATCCGAAACAATGTCCACTGGTATCCCATGTAAACGAACAACATGGTGAATCAGTAACTCTGCCGGCTTTTTAGCTTTTACTTTGTCTTCCACTTCCCAGGTCACCATGGTGATCAGCTTCTGGGGAGAAAGGATGGGCTGTGGATCGAGAGGAGAATCAGTCAAAATTGTCGGGAGAGGGCATCAGGTTTCTGGTTACGGGATCCTGGACAATAGAAGAGGGTGAACTTGAATCTGCTGAAGAAAAGAGCCCAGCGACCCTTGTGAGAACTGAGTCTCTTGACAGAACAAATGTATCTGAGGTTTTTGTGACCAGTCCAAATCAAAATTGCTGTTCTGCCCCCTTCAGCCAATCACTCCTCCAGGGCCAACTTGGCTTGGAGCTCTCAATTGCCAATGTTGTAATTGCGTTCAGCTGTCCTGACAGCCGGCGAGAGAGAAAGGCACAAGCGTGGACGTTGTTGTCAATGGAGCTGCATTGTGACATTGTGATATCACTCCGATATCAGAAGCACTTCAAAGATTAATTGACAACCGGGGTCCGGGATGGTCAGGATGGGAGCAGAGGGGTAGTGAACGCCTAGTGAACGCCCTTTGTGTGTCCTCTTTCCACTTGTAGGGTGTCTTGGGGGAAGTGAGAGCAGTGAGGGGTGCTGGCACTGAACTGTAACCCCGAATGAATTGTCTATAGAAACTGGCAAATGCCAAGAACCACTCCAACTGTCCAGCAGGTGACGAGGGGACAAATTATTCCAGCAGCTAGGGATTCAGTAATGTAAGTCTCCATAGCTGTAGTCTCAGGAATGAAGAGGGAGTAGAGACAGACCCTGGGAGGAGAGGTGCCAGGCAGGAGATCAATGGTGGAGTCTTACGTTTGATGTAGAGGAAGAGAGGTAGCTTTGGCCTTGCTGAACACCTCGTGGTAATCCAAGTACTCAGGAGGGTATGTTGGTAAGGAAAGAGGTTGGACAGGTCTCAGGCTGGTGCTGTGGTGTGGTGGCTGCCTTCATGCACACTTCATGGCAGGACTGGCTCCACCCCAAAATGGCCCCTTTTGCCCAGTCTATGAGGGGATTGTGCCTCAACAGCCAGGGGTAACCAAGAATGAGCAGAACCTGTGGCATGGTGATGACGTTGAACTGAACACTCTCATGATGATTACCAGAGATCAGTAGGGAAGCTGGACCGGTCGAGTAAGTGACGGTCCCCAGTAGGCAGGGACAGGAGTCGGTAGCAGAAGTAACTGCAGACCCAACTGGTCCGCTAACGTAGAGTTCATGAGTTCCCCTGGTGATGAAGAAGTCTCTCTTCGCAGCCTCCTGGTTCTACCACGTAGTGTCTTTTTTTTTTAACAGTGATCCTGGTGGTGATACAGAAAATTGCAATGCAAACTCTGCACTCTGGTTTTGAAAGGTGGAATTATTTTAGATTTTTTGAAAATTACAAAGTGCTCCTTTAATGTTAGATTATATGTAATTTGTTTGTCATGTGGATTTGAGCTCCATACTTCCCAGTTACATTTTATAGTGTGTCTTCATTGAAGCCTGTGTTTTTTTAAACCATGCCTCATGCCTGTCCTGATGTGCTCAGGGCTTCCTGTCTTCGTAAGAGCCAGATAATATTGTCTGTCCCTGATAACCATCAGTCTCCTGTTCTGATGGCTATCACCTCTTGTTTAATGTCCAGTCTTTACAAGTTCAAGTGGTTCATGGGGGCTCTCCTCTGAGGACTTGCCTGCTGTGGATTGCACTGTAAAGTTTGTTTTCTCTCCATTTTGGTTCAGTCTTTTTTCAATCTTATTATGGTCATTATCTTTTAAATGTTTGCCTTCTCGTCTGCTCTTTCTTACTCAGCATGATGTTTTGAATAAGCACAAAGTTTTTAGAATTTGAATTAAATTTCAAAATTAAGCTGTAGAGGAATGTCTAGATTGCATTAATGACATATGTTTCTTTTCTTTTTGACTTATCATAGGTACTATCGTCAGTGTGGGTGACCCCAAGAAAAAATACACACGCTTTGAGAAGATAGGACAGGGGTAAGTTGGAATCACTTAATGCAAACCCTACTTTGTCTAGTTAGATTGTACCATATTTACTATTACTATATTTGCACATTATTAGCCTAGACAGACTTTCTCCATCCTCTGGAAGGGTATTTTAACTACAACCATGTCTGCCTCTTATCTGCTCTTAAAACATTAGAAAATCAGAAGGTGCAAACAAACACAGCCCACCTTTTAACATTAACTATTGTTAAAATGGTTAACAATAGTTAAGGTTTGTTCAAGTAAGCATCAGTTCACAGCCTTAAAGTTATCATTCATTTTTATGAATATGTTAATCCACACCATCTGTAATGCAGATGCATTTTTAATACTATTTCCTCTGGACTTTCTGTTTCAGGGCATCTGGAACAGTATACACCGCAATAGACGTTGCTACAGGACAAGAGGTTGGTATCTTACTCCTGTACAGATTATTATGAACCCCTTTAAGCTGATCTCCCCAGCAACAGCAAACACCGCAAAAATAGTTTACAATGGCTAAGGCATTGGGCCAATGTCAGTAAACTAGGGAGTGCACATTTTGTGATTTTTTTTTTTTTCATGAACTGTTTATTAGGTGTCAAATGTGATGTATTAACAACAAATATGTTGCTGTGCTTAATTTATTTTTAATTTAAAGCCCTTAACAATGCCCTTCACAAAGATACCACAACCTTCTTTTTACACATCACCTGGTGCTACAAAGGTTGTTGTACCAGACTTCACCAGCATTTTGTTGCTTTCTTTAGGTGTTTCTTTTAGTTTAATTCACTTTATCAGCTACGTTGCAGCCTCTTTTATAAACTAAGAAAATGAAGAAAGCTGTTTCTGATGCGTAAAATAGAGTTACAGCGGAGATGAGGGGCACAATGCTTAATTCAGCAAATGGCACTTTCTCCCTTTTGCGCGTCTACTCGTGCTTCAGGGGCAAATCTGCCACTTTTCTAAACAGTTTATCAGCATTTTGTTCCACCCTTTATATGTTTTTTTTAGTCTTTAAACCCTTATGCACCTGAACTCACCTGTGTCCACTGTGTAAAGACCTGAGCTCTAGCAGTGTATTACACTCCAAACTCTCGACTTACGTTAGCCCATGCACACGGCAGTTAAAGCAACGTTATTATATATTTATATATATATATATATATATATCCACACATACAATATGTTGTATAGTACATATATAGTGAGTAGCACTGAAAATAAGTAATATATCTGCACAGGTTTGTTAATGACATTTTAATTGATGAAGTTCTTAATAATAATTAATTGATTATCGGTTAACCATGAACACCCGTACAGTAAACCATTAAAAGCTCACACCAATCAATCACAAGTGAAATGGAAATCTAAATGGAACCCACCTGAAAGTTGACCATTTTCATGTTTTTGTAGGTTGCTATCAAACAAATGAATCTCCAGCAGCAGCCAAAGAAAGAACTAATCATCAATGAGATTTTAGTGATGAGCGAAAACAAGAACCCAAATATCGTCAACTACCTGGACAGGTGAGCCAAGGATGGTTTGGGTGGTTTATCTAGTACTGTCAACGGTTTAGCCTGAAACTGCTGTGTGATTGGACAAGGCTAATCTGGTTTCATAGAACTGAATGGGCAGTATGAGTAGTGAGGGGGGATTTGTTAGGCTCATGTCGTCTATTAGCATAACTGTTTCCTCCAAGTGTTAATGTCCTACTAGGGTGAAACTCAGGGACGTGCACATGTTCAGCCTATTGTTGCCCTGGCAACACCCCTTTTTCACTCTTTGAACAAAGTGCCCTCCAATGACAAATTCATAAAACTTGTTTTGGTTGTTTCAAATAAATTAAAAATATCCTATTATTATACTCCCCCCTCTCTCACAGCCTCCGCCAATGCAGCCTGTGCACTATGTATGAGGTGTGTTCATCACATATAGCGTATTAGCACCCCACTTTACACCACACACCAAACTGGCCATGATGAAAAGGACTTGCACTCGCTCTGCAAACTCTTGCCCGTGCCCCTCTTTCACTTACAGTACGCAGCCTGACACAGCCTGACACAGTCTAGCACCGCTGCACACTCACTTAGCAGAGTTTTTGGCTTTTGTGCATTAATTCTTTTACATGACACAACAAACCAGCAATGGTAAATGAACAAAAAGGCTCACTCTGCAAATACTGGTGACGCACCTTCTTTCTCTCAAAGCCCAGCAGCCTGAGGACACTGCACACTTATTTAACAGAGTTTTTGGTTTTTAATCTACTCACTATTTCAATAAGAAAATTAGGCGTCCTGTAGTGCATCGCCTCACTTTACATCACAAACCATACTGGCAACAGCTAATAAACACTCACATCCTTGCGCCTTTAAGCCCTGTCTTTGATTTGACTCAACTAGAGTGGCCATCACATACGATACATTAACCAAATGAAAGCAAAAGTGTTTGAAGGACATTAGACATTATAGACCATAGTCCAATGCCATTGCATGTGGATGCTGAGGTGTTGTTGAAAATTTGTTAGAGAACAGCTCTAACACTTTCTGTTTTTCATACTCCATTGAAAGAAAAAAATTTATGTATTTGTATTTTAATTTTCACTTGGAAAAGCAATTCCAAAGTGAATAAATTCAGTTTTAAAATATAAATTAATTTTCAATTTATTGCAGTTCATTTACAAAGCAATGCAATTATATTTTTTAAATTCAGTTTTTAAAAAGCATTCATTCAACTTCAGCTATACAGATTCTGTTTGAGCAATTCAAATTCAAATATAACATATACACTTTGAGTTTCTAATGTTGCAGTGGTGGGCGGTGCAATTTACACCTAGGCCTTCATGGTGTCCTACCTGAATCCAACCACCTCCTAATACCGTCATTATAAGGCCAAGCATTATATAATACAGAAATGTAGTGTAACAGCATCACAGTCAGGTACTGGATGTAACAAAAATTAATGCTATTACATAAGCAAGAAACCCAATTAATACAATTCAACAAGTCGCCGTTTACTGCAGCCAGAGCTGTGCCATATACATTGTAGCAAGCAGGAGCTTCAATAATGATTAAATAAAAGGACAAAATAGAAATTAAATCAAATAAAACTCACTGACTCACCAAAACTTGTGATTATTTGAACACAAAATCCATCCTCCTTTCTTTTTTCAAGAAGAGTTCAATCACTCTGTGGTACAGTTCATCTGTGCGTTTCAGTTCCCACAATAAATCATTTTCTATCGCCATGAAGGCTAATGCTGAAAGTCGAGTCTGTCCCGACGTATTTCTGGCATAAGTTTAAAATCCACTTTAGGACTGAGAATGTCCACTCGACAGAAGCAGTGAATACAGGGATAGTCACCGCCAAACATGCCAATGCAGTGCGCGCAGTGGCTTCATAGATCTGATTGAATCGCCCCTCTCTCGCTTGATGGTATCACCAAACTCCTTAACCCTTGCCTGAAAGAAGTGTACATCCAAAGTTTTGTTTTGTAGAATCGAGAAAAGCACATCTGAACACTCAAAAAAACGTGAAGCAAAAAACAAAACCCAAAGTCATCCAAGCCACAGTGTTGGTGCCACGCGAGGGCATCATTGTTTCACCTATGTGACAGTTCCTGTTTACCTACAAATATGACACAGTCTTTCAGTCTTTTCAATGTTTCCCTATTTTTCTTTACGTTTTCATTGTGGAGCTCCGTTTCCCTACGTACTTGCTCGTTAAGCTGTAGATCCACTCGAGTTTCTCCGAAAGTTTTTAACAGTTTTTAACCTGCTGCCTTAGATAGAGAACTCAAGTTTGCAAACCCATTGTGGCTCCATAGTCGATCAGTTGCAAATAACAGGCATTCCCAGCAATACAATTTGCAGTGCTCCTCAGAGGCTGTAAGCCAAGGGTTCCACTCATAGTTACTGCCTTGAAAGTGGTGGACAAATCTGTTTCCCGGCTGGTACAAGCTTGCTAGCTTTGGAGTTGTCTTGAAAATAGCTTTCTAAGTAAATATGCAACCAAATCAGTATCTTCTCCTCCTTCAGCCATTGTGGGTTGAAAAACAGTAATCATCAGTAAAAATATTTTAGCTAGTGTATTTTGCTCTCCTCTGTCTACGGTATGCTCTCTGTCCATCCAATCAAAAGACGTGAAATTGCTGATGTTATTGTACTCTTGCTAGGTAGCCCCGGCTACTTGGCTGGTTTAGCCAACTCTAAATCTGATTGGTTAAAGTACATCTTCATACCAATTCATTTTAAGCTACAGGTGCCTGCACTGTTGATTCTGAAGGCCTCAAGGCAGATTTCATTTACCCTGGCAACACATGTCTGAAATCTGATTGGATAAAAGTTCTAGCATAAACATACACTGCTGGAAGCAGCGCAGTCAAGAGAAAGGCTATGAAATGAAGAGAACAGACGGTTGAGAATAATTTAATACATATTAATAAAAGATAAATAAAATTTATTTTGCTATTGTTAAGGCCAGTAGAGAAGGCCTTGCTGGCCCTCACGGCCCACTCCTTTACTGTTGTGAGTACACAAGGGGTTTAGTTGGGCAGGGCTTAACACCATTAAGCATATTTTGGAAAGGGAAAAATCTATATAAAATCAGTGGTTGAAGTAATGATTATTGTTGGAAGCTCAAAATAGTTGTTTTGTTGAATTTTTTAAAACTTTGAATGTTGAAGTTTGTTGGAGATGTAGTCGAACAAGATAAGAGGTGAATAAAGGATTAACGCTGAACTTTTGTTTGATTAGATGTCAATGGGGAAAAATAGGCTTAGTTTTAGTTATTATTGGATTGTTAAATTGTTGGCTGCAGAACTTTGGCAGAACAATAATAATAATCATCATAATCATAGCAAATCCACGAGAAAACTAGTTGTGTAGTAGTCCACACACTTACTCAAAGTGTGACCACATTTTTTATTTTTATGATAGTTCTCATAAGCCACACTCAATTTTCTACATCCACTTGGTGACGGTGTTAGCTGTGATACCGGTGTTAAGTCACAACACCCGTTACATCACTTGACCACCGTGGCACGGTCTCCTACTGTCGTTTATATATTTTTTTAAATATTAGTTTTTTTAAATTAAAATATTTAAGTAAGTAAAATAAAACATTTAGTTTAGAAGACAACACTACAATTAAAAACTAAATGCAGCTTCGCAATGCTACATGCCTTGCGACAGTCACAGATGGGCAGCAGTTGTTTATTCAAGCGTTAACACCAAATTGGCAATTGACGCTAAATTGAAAGTGAAAGTAAAATGTATCTATTTGGAGGCGAAGGAAAGCAAGAAAAAGAGGGAAACTCCAAAGCACAACTGTTATTCAGACTGGAGCCTCTTGTTAGCAGCGAGCTTAATGAAAGCTAACTGTAACTTATGTTTTATCGGAGTTTCACAACCCTTCCCTCTGAGTGTTACCACAGAGCCCCACAGAACAAACTGCTATCTTTACTCACTAATATGATTCACATTAGTGAGGTTTTACAAAAAGCTGCTGTTATAAGACGCATTTTATTCATTTTTAGTGTAAAAACAATGTAATGTCTTCCACCTGAGGACAGTTTCTCTTCTCTTTGGTTTGATCAATGCTCTGTCCCTCTAGGATTTTGCGGCCATTTTTTGTGATTGTTGCGGTCTTAAAAACCTGATTTTGCGGGGTATTTTTTAAAAGTTGCGATGAAAAGTTGCGATTATTTTCCCAGTACATTGGTTCCTCGTTTATCGTGGGGGTTATGTTCTAAAAATAACCCGCAATAGGCGAAATCCGCGAAGTAGTCAGCTTTATTTTTTACAATTATTATATATGTTTTAAGACTGTAAAACCCCTCACCACACACTTTATACACTTTTCTTAGACAGGCATTAACATTTTCTCACATTTCTCTCTTGTTTAAACACTCTCAAAGTTCAAACCTTAGCATCTTCCTCTGCCTTTTGGGTGCGACCGCAGGTGCCTTTGTCGGTGCAGAACATTTCGTCGACATTGTGGGTTTTGTCGGGGAGAAAACTTGCAAACATACAGCACTTCAGAGTCACACTGCTAGCGATCGAAGATATATGTAAATTTGACAAGCCAAACGCATTCTGTATTATACAGGAGACACGGCACGGAGGAGATTGATTGACAATGGTCAGGTAATGTTTTACCTCAAATTTAGATTGCTTTCACAAGGAGAAATTACATTTATATGAGAGAGCATCTGGGCTGCAGCATCTGAGTGCGCCGCCACATAACTCCATTCTTCTTGAAAGTTGCAGTTACAGTTGCAAGTAAAACAGCATAAACATACATTAACAAAAACAACAAGTAGCAATGGGATATCACACATTTATCACAGGGCCTGCGATGGGTTCTTTCAGGTGGATGGGGGTACAGGGTTTGCCTCCCCCGGCTGACTAGCCAGGCCTGGCGGAAGGGGGAGCGATAGTAGAAGGCAGGAAATACAGGGAGGGCCGACACTGAGATAGGGAGTGTATGTGTGTGTATGTGTGTGTGTGTGTGTGTGTGTGTGTTGTGTGTGTGTGTGTGTGTGTGGGGGGTGAAGGTCTGTGTGCCAGTGTGAAGGTCTGTTGTGTCTGCATGTGGAGTCAGTGAGGCCAGTGGCTTGGCCTTGAAGAGATATCACAGATGCGCAGGGCGGGGGGCAGATAGGATCCACTGCATGTTTACATTCCACAAGGGGATAACATAGTTAGAGCTTTCACAATTAATAATTAATTAAAATTCAATTTAAAACAAAAATACAATTTCTTTCGCTCCAAAGTCCGGTCCGGTCATCCTCAGTTAACGCCCCCTCAGATTAGAGAGCGACTCAAACAGCTCGTGCAGTTTCTTATTCAAGCCCGCAGTCTGGCGAACCAGTTCATAGGACTGACCCAAGATGTAATCCATCCGTTTGGTTTCCTCGTTGGACCGAGCCAAGATGTCACGATAAAGTTCCTCGATCAATGTCACTTTCCTCAGTATCCCCGAGAGTTGGTCACACTCCGCTCCAAGGTGGTCTTTAATTTCCTGGGGCAGCCGATTGGACTCTTTACTGGCTGCCGCCTTGTAGACTTTCCAATAGACCAGAGCAACTCCCAGGCCAATCATTAGATGCCCTGCTATCATACATCCAATTATATAGACGTCCTCGATGTCCTCAACGGACAGAACCGACAGGCACATGACCTGCCACTTTTGCCATGCGTCCATCGTGTAGCCGGCCGCAAAGGTCCCATCTGGACATGTGGGCTCCCCGGGGCCCCACTTCTGGGTGAAAAAATCTTGTCAATCGCACTGAGGGACCAGCTAATCAATTCCATAGTTTAGCTTTGGTATTTAGTTTTAGTAAAATGCAGCAGGCAGAGAATCCAGAGGAGTTCAGCTCACACAGGACAGGCAAGATAAGCACAGCAGCAGAGCAGTAGGAAAACACGTCCGCCCTCTTCGGAGGCAAGGAAGAAAGCTGAGAATAGAGTTTTAAATTAAGTTTCAGCTATTTACACCCCTTAAACTGTATCTGAATACATGTATGTCAGTAGCATCAGTTATGCTGAGATACATATATGCACTTTAGGATAGAATAATGTGACTGTAATTTGTCGAGTGGGTTCATTGTTTTCAGCTCTTTAAACATGTTTTGCACTTGAAAAATGTTTGTCAATCGATGACTTTTGCTCGTGTTCAATAACAATATTACACTTTGAACAAAAAAGTTTACCCCAGCTCTCATTATGACTAACTCGGCGCCCCCTGAGGCAGACGTGTTTGCTCGCTTTGCTCACGAATGCCGGCTTTTCTTCTATTTTTCTTCTATTAGGGCGTTCTTAGTTTCTTCTTATGCAGTGCACAATGTGCATTTTTACATACAGCCGACAGGAATTACTGGACATTGCTCATTCACACCACCAGTTTAATTTTGATGGATTCATACCACCGGAGCTGCCCGCAGCCCGGTGGTATCGCTCCCGCAGCCACCGCCTTAACCCCCACGAAGGCCCCGAAGCACCGACCTCGAGTGAGCTAGCTGACGCCGGAATGGCGCTTCGGAGACGGCGACGCAAGCGAGGCAAGAGGGGGGGACTCCATGCTAGGCTCAAAGCCCGAGCTAGCCGACCACTGCTGCCCAGCCTCTTGCTAGCAAACGTGCGGTCTCTGGAGAGCAAACTGGACGAGCTTAGAACCAGGATTACAACACAGCGGGAAATACGAGAGTGCTGCGCTCTTATTTTCACAGAAACCTGGCTTTCTGACAAAGTCCCAGAATCTGCGGTTCAGCTAGAGACTCACTCGGTACACCACGGAGACCGGACTGCAGCTTCCGGTAAGCCGAAAGGGGGAGGCGTGTGTGTGTTTGTCAACAATGCGTGGTGCGGAGACATACGGGCCGTTCACAAGCACTGCTCACCAGACGTGGAGGTTTTACTGCTGAAGTGCCTTCCCTATTACCTACCGAGGGAATTCACTGCTGTGTTTTTGGCTGCTGTTTACATCCCTCCGCGTGCCAGTTCCACAGTTGCGCTCTGCAAGCTCCATGACGTCATCAGCGCGGTGGAGACGGCTCATCCTGACGCTGTTTTCATTGTCGTTGGAGACTTCAATCAGTGCAATTTACGGACTGTACTGCCCAAATACTTCCAGCATGTGGACATTCCCACCCGCGAGAAAAACACCCTGGACCATGTTTACAGCAACATACGTGCTGCGTACAGGGCTGCACCCCGCCCCCACTTCGGACAGTCAGACCACATCTCTTTGTTCCTGTACCCGGCCTACAGACAAAGACTTAAACAAACGAACCCTGTCACCAAACAGGTTAAACACTGGACCCCGGAGGCTGAAAGCACCCTGCAGGACTGCTTTGCAAGGACTGATTGGGATGTGTTTAAGGCTGCAGCCATGCTGGAGGACTCCTCTGTCAGCGTACAGGACTATGCTGAGTATGTTACTGGGTACATCAACACTTGTGTTAACAACATTGTACCCACCATACAAGTCAGAAAGTTCCCCAATGAGAAGCCCTGGATAAACAGTCAGGTACGTCAGATGCTGCGTGCCCGCTTTCGTGCATTTACATCTGGCAATGAGACGGAATACAAAGCAGCAAAGTACGGACTGAGAAAAGCCATCACATCGGCCAAGAGGCAGTACAGAGAGAAGCTTGACAGCTTCTACTCAACTGCGGACCCTGGGCGGATGTGGCAGGGCCTGCAACACATCACAGACTACAGGACCAACACCAGCACAATCAGCTCCTCAGACAGCCTGCCGGATGACCTCAACACATTCTACACCCGCTTCGAGACCTCCAACCACAGCACAGAGAGGAAGCACACACACACCTGGACCACACAACCCCCTTCCTCCCCTCCACCAACCACCACCAGCCCAGGTGCACAAAGCTCTGAGAAGGATCAACCCCCGCAAGGCAGCAGGGCCAGACAACATCCCTGGACGAGCCCTCAGAGTCTCCATTTTCAACCTCTCCTTCAGACAAAGCATTGTGCCCCCATGCTTCAAGACCTCAACCATTGTCCCCCTTCCCAAGAAGAGCCCACCAACCTGCCTGAATGACTACAGGCCAGTGGCACTCACTCCAATCATCATGAAGTGCTTCGAGAGAGTGGTTCTGGCCCACATTCAGAGCAGCATCCCGGACACACTGGACCCCCTACAGTACGCCTACCGCTCCAACAGGTCCACCTCAGACGCCATAGCTGCTGCTCTCCATATTTCCCTCTCCCACCTGGAAAATAAAGACTCCTACATCAGGATGCTCTTTATTGACTACAGCTCCGCCTTCAACACGGTTATCCCCCACAAACTCACACACAAACTTTTCTCACTTGGACTGCACCCCACACTCTGTGACTGGCTCCTGGACTTTTTGACTGGCAGGCCTCAGTCTGTCAGAATTGGGACCAGGACCTCAGCCAGCATCACCACAAACATTGGCACCCCACAGGGCTGCATCCTCAGCCCCATCCTCTACACCCTGTTCACCCATGACTGCGTCGCCTCCCACAAGGACAACACCATCCTTAAGTTCGTGGATGACACTGCAGTGATTGGATGCATCACTGGTGGTGACGAAGCTGCTTACAGGAGGGAGGTGGCCAGCCTGGTGTCATGGTGTGACCACAACAACCTCACCCTCAACACGGACAAGACAAAGGAGCTGATAGTGGACATGAGGAGGGAAAGGAGCCCTCATCAACCACTATTCATCCGGGAGCTTGAAGTGGAGAGGGTGAGCAGCTTCAAGTACCTGGGGATCCACATCAGTGAGAACCTCACCTGGACATTCAACACCACGCAGGTATTGAAACTGCATTGTACTTAGAAATCATTTGTACTTAGAATTATTTAACTATTTTTTATACTTAGGATTTATTTTATTTTTTATTATTATTCTATCTTCTACATGGCATTCACTGTGGACAGCAAAGAAAGACTTTCATTGTACAGGGAAACCTGTTTCTATACTGTACATTTGACAATAAACCTTTTGAATTGAATTGAATTAAGTGGTTTTGGGTGCTGCTTTGCACGGTTATTAGCCGTAATTTCAGTTGCAAATGCGAAGAATTTCTGTCACACACGTCTGCATTCTCCTCCCGCCGTCATTCACAGAAGCAGGCGGTGTTGCCAACTCCTCAGTAAGAAAAGTTGGTATTGGCTGTCCTAAAAGTCTCTAGAAGTCGCTAAATGGCGTTAATGCCCAATTTGCGTAATTTACCATGTGCATGTAATTGTTATGGACACTGTAGGAGAGAGGAATGTTATTTTTGTTTTTTAACCATAAATAGCAGCTTCTTTTGGTGGTTGGGTAGCCTTTTGATTATGATTTTGAGTTTCCATGTGTTTTTTTGTTTGTTTTACATCACATAGAAATCAGCCTATCAATATAGGCTGCATGCCCAGTTATCATCTTCAATAAATGGCTTCATCCAACCTTTAGATATAGGATTTGATTCCCACTCCTTTCTGTATTTTTAAGTTTAGCTACCTGGCTAGATGTTAAATTTATGTCACAGAGAGGCACACACCGTGGACGAGTCGAGTGAGTGACTCAGGCTGTATGAGTCTCTGGTTTAATGAGAAATCCATGCTCTGGACTCAGAGGTGAACATCTCCTGCTCTGATGCAGCTGAGAGGGACTGCTGCGAGTGGACTAGTCCGTCTGAGAGTGCTTTGGGATGGGGGAGGGGCGCACAGCAGCCCCCACTGCTCACTGAAAAGAGTTAGAACGAGTATACTAAAGTCTCTAATAACACCTGGAAAAGTCGCTAGATTTGTTGCTAGCTGCTTTTTTGAAAGTCGCTAGAGGGGTCCTAATAGTCAATAAATACTGTTAATAAATAAAGTTGGAAACACTGGAAGCAGGATATGACGTGGGCTCATTCTTCTTCATGGGTTTTTGGCAGTCAGTCCTGAGACGACTCCGGTGATGAAACTCACCAGAAATGGTCAGTCCCAGCTGCAAAGTGCACTGATTTTGGAGAGTTTGATTGATTTTGCGTTAATAGTTGCGATTGCAACATCCCGAAATCCAGGAGGGACTGAATGCTAACCTCAGGGTTATAATAGCTATCAAAATATCATAAAAAAAATAAATAAAATGTTTTACTCTTGAGTTTAAGTTGATATCGTATGCCTTTGCAATGGTAAAAGAGCTGGTCTTTACTTTCTTTTTATTTGGACAAATCTACTCATTACAATAAAATGTAATAATAAGTTTCATCTCCTTTTTGGTCATGTGACAAATACAAGGGTCTTAATTTATTTGAGATATATATATATATCAAAATACCAGTTGGATCGGTATCTCATACCTGCAGATACTCAAAGCACTTCGATTGGGATCTGGATCAGTACTAAAAAAGCTGGATCAGTGCATCCCTAGTTAGTATTAGCAGGACAACCTGTGGAGCACTGCAGTGTGGTTACCCTAGAGCTCACAGACACTCAGTGTACAATGTCGGACTTTTGGATGACTGCAGTGAACACTGTCATCTCTTTGGATACAGCAGTTTTACTGTCTCTAATTTATTGTCGGTGGTCTTCAACAAAAGGGCAGCTGTAAAAAGTCAGTTGAAAGGGTTGTTCATAGTCATGAATCACTTTGGGGTCATTCATTCAACTTCTATCGCTTAGTCCCATTAGGGGTCACGGGTGGCTAGAGCCTATCCCAGAGGCTTTGGGCCTGAGGCGGGGTATACACTTGACAATGGCTAGTCCTAGGGCTGATAGGGGACTGAGGGTCATCTGGCCTGGGGATTGAACCCACGACCTTCTTGCTTGTGAGGAAGGAGTGCTAACCACTGCCACCGTGCAACCCTGCTTTTTATGTTTACTTACACATTACTAAAAAATAATTAAAAGGATCCTTAAAAAATTGTGAAAATATCAAAACAAAAACTTAGTGATAAAATACTGTAAACTGATAATAAAAAAAAGAATAGGAGAAACAATGAGTACAATGAATAAATTACCCTCTACAGCTCATTGTTGTTTGTCAACCAATCTAGCGTTCTCGTGATGGCAGAGAGGAAAAGGAGCGCCGCTTGGAGCAGTAGACTTTTTTTTTTTTTTTTAAAGAAAATCTGTGTGCACAAACAAAACATAGTTCTGCAGTTTTGTTTGCTTAGTTGTTTTAGTTAATAAGTTATTTTATCTTTGTTTTCGTTAATAAAAAAAATTCTTTGCCTAAAATCTTTGTCCTGTGTATTATTATGATCTTGATCATGATCAACTAATTAAAGGCAAAATGAAAAAGATCATTCAATGATCATGAAATTTCAAATACAAAGTATTGTTATGGGGCGCCTCGATGACTCACCTGGTAGAGTAAATACCATATACCTGGGAGACCCGGGCTTGAGTCCAGCTCCGCTCATGTACTCAATGTCAATTCCCTCTTTTTCACTTTGCTTCCTGTCTGTCTACTATCCTATCAAATAAAAGAAAAAAGGCAAAAAAAAAGAAAAGAAAGAAAGTATTGGTGTCAATATTGGTATCGGCAAGACTACCCTGCATTTACTTACTGCATAACGTAAATTTTCAGTATCGCCCACCCCCAGTGTCAGCTAAAAATACACTCAAATAAATGGCAGCAGAAGAAGCCACAGTCCTTGTAGATTACTGTATAACAATATTTAATTAATACATTCATCTGTGCATTATTTCATGCATTTTTATTATGTTTCCCAGTTCCTTAAAGGTCCCATATTATGCTAAATCGACTTTTCTGAGCTTTTAACCATGTTCTAACGTTGTTTCTACCTCAAACACATACCCAAAGTTGTCAAGTAATTTATTTAGTTTGAGTTACAGTCCCTAAAACGAGCTGTTTCACGCAATGACGTCAATAAGTGAAATAAACCACTCCTCTCCAGGAAGTGCTCCTCCACACTCCTCCTGCCCCTCCCTCCTGAACTGTCAACAAGTGCCGTGCTCCGCAGCTCAGACACAGAGAAGCATCGCTGCTACTGTGTTAGCTTACTTACCGTCAGCAACATTCGGCTGTGGGAGTTTTACTGCGTTGTTTTCTCTCCCAAAAAAGAACTAACATGTAAGAAGTGGTTGGAGTTTATTATTCAAAACTCCCAGGGTAAAGTAGCCAAACAGGTTTTTGTCTGTAACCAACACTTCACTGAAGACTGCTTCGAAAACCTCAACATCGTCCAAACAGGACATGGCAAAAAGTTAATTTTAAAAAAGGGTGCTAATCCCACTATAAAAGACACCGAAGAGGAGCCCAGAGCAGTAAGTACTACTATATTGCTAATGATAATTTCGAGTAGGGTTTTGTATAGTTTCGAGTTTTGTATAGCTTACGTTTAAAGATAATATCTTTGTTTTCATTCTTTATAAAACGCAAAACTGCTGCTCATGTTGCTAAAGCACATTTTGATAATTAGCGGCTGTTACCTTTTCACGGCAAAAACAAAGAGGTGTGAAAAGTGTCTGTAGGTTGTAGTCACATTGTCTAGTTGATTAGACCATCGTCTTACTGTTGTTATGCTAACAGTGTGTGTGAATAGGGTTAGATGTGTTTGACCCTCGTTTCTTATCACGCTCTTAGGTTAGACAATGACAACTGAGTATCTGTTGTATTTTCGAGAGCACTTCTCAAGAATCATCCAGCTCCACAGAACATACATTTTACCAACCAGAAGCAGCAGTAAATGTACAGACAACCCCTGCATTGGTGCTAACTTGATCTGTGGCTACACAGTTATCTGCAAGCAGTCTGAGGTTACACCACTTCAGAAGTAAAGGTAAACAATGCAACAAAAACCCAGATCATATGTATTATACAAAAAATGAACAACAACATAAGAGTACACACAAAAATGTAGGTCTTTGGTGTGTTTTTAGTCATGCATTTCATCAGGCATCCATAGAGCATTAGAGCTACAAGTACTCAATACTTTATCAGATTAGAAGTATGTTATTTTACAACAATTCAATGAAGAAAGAAATAGCACTGTCTGTTAGATCAGAACAGCTTGTACACAAGATGAATACATGTCCCCAGTACGAAGCCAGTTTCCCAGTACCTTTTTTAATTCATTTTGCATATAGTGTATGTACATTCTTTACAAATTACAACAAACAGCCTGATATAACCTGATGTGCCTCTTCCAGACTTGGTGAAGAGCAGGAGACAGAAATGTTCAATGTTACATACTAATGTATGTTTTTCATGTTGATTTAGCTCACTTAATCATCTTTAAATGTGACACACTGCTGTTGTTCTATCACAGGTGTCCAGGCAGCTGTTGCCACTACAAATAGGAGAACACAGGAGGGAATGACCACTCTGATGCTTGCTCCGAGAAATCCCCAGCACCAGCTCACAAAACTCCTGCATGCAACAAACCTGAGTCGCCTGGAAGAAGAGACAAAGATGTTTGGCGATATGCTCCTTAGCAAAACCTAAATAATTTGTATTTATGTGGATTTTATAATAAAAAAATGTATGATTGGAATTACACCAGTCTTTTAAATTAGCACTTACTCTTCTTCTGTTCTTCTTCTAACTGGTCCATAGTCTGTACGATAAATGTTATTTATATTTTGAAGAGTATATATGTTTAAGCAGTTGGCCTCCAGGCCAGGATGTGCTGTAATACACGGAGGAGGAGCAAGAAGCTGAGGTATTTGCCTTAAAACCTAAAAATGAAAAATTATGATCAGTATTTACAGTAATGTAAAGCTGCATTTACATTTACAAAACTAATTACATGTAGTTTTCATTTTACTACAAGGTTGCAGGAATGCTATCATTCATAGCATTTTATTAAAACATCAGCAGTCTTGTGCTGTAAGCCTGTAAGTATGGGTGTGCACCATAGTCTATTTGAAAACAACATAACGTGGTAAGACAGGCATAATAGTTGAAACTTTATTACACAAATATTACTGCATAGCTCTACATATTGCTAGGCTACTTTATTATAGTTCTTTCAATACACTGCACAACAGCTCCTTAGGAGTCTCCTGCCAGCATAAATTCTCAACTTCAGTAGGCATTGTACGGCCATTTCCACATGTGCACCGATAAACAGAAGCAGTTAACACGCGCTATGCTACGGGCTACACCATAGAAACATACACAATAAATAGTTTCTCATTTACCAAGCAGAAACGTCTTGTAGAAGCCTTCGAGGTCTTTGTGTTTGCTCATGTTCTTCAAACTCAGAGTCAGACTCTGGGTCGAAGATATACGGCTCAGTTACTCTCAAAGCCATTGCTGAAAAAGTTATTACTACGATGTACCGTGTTTACTTCAGTCTGTTTCCAGCGGCAGTTCGTAGAGGTACCGCGACGTCAGACAGGAAGTGGGCGGAGCCAAACGCGGAAGAGCTGAGCCTTAAAGTGACAGCCCCAAATCAGACCGTTCACTTTGGACTCATGATGAGAGCTCATTCAGACCGCTTGTATAAGATCATTATTGAGTGTTTCATGTTGCAGAACGTGATATGGTAACCTAAATGCATCCAAAATACACTGTATAAAGTTCAAAATAGTATAATATGGGACCTTTAATGAAAGATACATGTTTTTCCAAGGTTTAACAATAGACCATAAAGCAGTATAATATGAACCCTCTCTTGCTTATGATTTGAACAGCTGGGAACTCTTCACTAGAAATTTAATTTGTTTAATTTAAAGGTGGAATAGAAGATGTTTTTGTATACATTTTTTGTTATATTTTATACATTTGTTTTTACTTGCATATAAGACATCGGAAAATAAGAGGTCTTGAAAAATAAAATTTATTACATGTCAATTGTAGAAGTGGTGGTGCCTTAAAAACATTAACAAATCAAAAACGCTCTCATCGCGTGTTCTATTGGTCAATCAGCCTGTCAATCACTCTTGCCACGTGAGGCCGGAAGCGTGCGCGTTCACGTATTCTGTTTACAGCTGCTTTTGCGTTGCTACAGTTAAACAGCCTCACTGTGCAGCTTCACTGTCAGGCACAGACTGCTCCTTCGTGCAGCTCCATTGTCAGGACCACATAGTCATTTATTTCCCTTTTTTTTCTTTTTCTCTTTATTTATTTGTGAAGATGGGGGACAGTCTGTTTAACTAGCGTTAGCTCCATCCGTTAGCTTTAGTTTGTTCATCTAGCTACTCCTCGTTAGCTTCAGGCTACATTTATATCTAGTTAATATTTTTTGTTGTTAGCAAGGTTTTACACAATGGCTGTGAAGAACACTGATGAAGGTAACTGTAAAAGAAAGACTATGTTTGAGGTGGCTGCGAAAAGGAAAAAGATGGCAGATGAAAGAAACAAAACCAGAGTTGTTCTTGGTGCATCGTTTGAGCGATAGCGAGCGCTGAAGGCACAGCGAGGAATACGATGCTCGACAGGTAAGTTTTAGGCTCAATGTTTTGTTGTCATATTAAAAATTGCTAGTTGGGAGTATTATCTGGTGTTTGTGACATTGTATGGAGAGAATCGGGGCCAGTCAGCTGTGAAGCGCCGTCTGTTAGTCTCTGGCGCGTGCGTGTTGTTTTGGAGGCAGGACCTCGGAAAGAACTGTGAAACGAGTCGGCTGGTCTTGCGCATGCGCATTATTCAAAAACAGTCGCTGCTGTCTGAATGTTCGCAAACATCTTCTATTCCACCTTTAATGTCATTGTTTATTTTTGCAACCAACCCCAAACAACATGGAAACCGACCCCAAACATACAACCGCTGTCATTAGGAACTCTCTTGTAGGACTAGAGTCCTGAATGAATCTGTGTGAATGACTCTGGCCCTCACACATCCCTTACCTTGACATTCTCGAGCCTGATTTTAGCAGGCTACATTCACAGAAGATATGTGGTTAGTTCTACAATTGTTTGTAACAACCTACGTGCTCAGTTTCTTCTAAAACTGCAAAGTGTAAACAGAAAAATTGGACTCATTGCCTTGTTGGATTTTTTTTTCTGTTTGTTAACTTTGTATTTTATAAATTTCTTTTTTATATATATATTAGGGATGTGAACTTGTTCAAAAAAATTAATTGCAAATTGGCTGTAATTAATTGCAATTAATTGCTTGTCAACTTTTAAAAAACACACTGAATCATACAAAACTTCACTACGTCAAACATCACTATGACAGCCCAGTTTATAAATGCAAAAATGATTTGCCAAAAAACCTAAAAAAAAAAAATAACTTAAATGAGAAACCTAATACAGTAACTTAAAGTGCATTACCAATACATTCACTTTGTGGTTCAGAACTTGACTATTTGAAATGTCAATTTGTGTTGACTTGTGTAATTACATTAATGATGAATTACTACGGTGATAATTAAATTCACCTTTGCAAATCACATATATTACTCTCTTCCAGGAAACCATCCGGTAATCTCTTAAAGCAAAATAATCCATTTAGCAGCTTTGGAAAGGATTCTTATTTTAAAGGATTTCTTCACATCCACCTAATGTTGCACATTTGACAATGCTATTTAATGTAAGAATGCTCTAGCACAACTAGCTACTGTCTTATCCCTTCTCACTTGGTAGATGTATAGATATTGTATCTAATTAATAAATAAACACTTCTTGTCTCTGCTTTTCACAGTTACCTGGTTGGAGATGAGCTGTGGGTGGTGATGGAGTACCTGGCTGGAGGGTCATTGACCGATGTGGTAACAGAGACATGCATGGATGAGGCTCAGATTGCTGCTGTGTGCAGAGAGGTGAGAGGAAAACTTTTGTTTTACTTGGAATTAAACAAAATCTCAGCCCTAATCTGTCTGTTTGTTCATCTCCAGTGTCTGCAAGCCTTGGAGTTCCTGCATTCAAACCAGGTTATCCACAGAGACATCAAGAGTGACAACATCCTGTTGGGAATAGACGGATCGGTTAAGCTCAGTCAGTTCATTGTTGCTTTCGAATATTTTCAAGTTTTTTCTTCACACATGTCAAGTAACGTTTTACACACTCATCTCAATGTGTGCATGTTTAATGGTAAATGGGTTCTCTCAGTAAGACCGCATCTTGACATTGCACAGTTTGGGTTGTTACAGCATTAGCATTGTGAAAGTTACTGGAGATTTTCTTTTTCCCAAAATGGCCTCCTCGTTAGAGGCTCGTTACGGCCACACCCATTGAGATATAAAAAAAAAATGGATAACCCCTAGGACAAGAAAGATTTTGAATGAGGGGTGTAGTTTAGGGCATCATATCTACCACCCAAAATGTGAGCTCCAAAATAAATTATTTTTTGGCAATCCTGAATATTGGGCAAAGTTTGGTGAGTTTTTGAGCATGTTCAGGGGGTCAAATTAGTGAATAAAATAATAACCCTAGCGAAAACAATAGGCCCTCCCAGCCATCACCCAATAATCAGAGCAGGTTGCAATAGAGCCCTTGCCACCGTCTTTGGCTTGGGCCTAATTAAAGCCGCAAGCGGCGATAAAGGCCCTTGCCTCCCTGGCGACCGCGGTTGGCACGTTTCCTCGGAACTGCATGGCGCCTCCGTTTGCAACCGTGTGGACAACTGTCCTGGGCAGGACTGCATTTAATACTTTAAAGTGCTGGAGGGCCAGTTTTAAAGACAGCCCTATCATTTGCATATCATTGTGTTCAGGTCATTAATGTGCACAAACTCTTCATTGGGTACAACCAAATTCAACAATGTTTGTGAAAATTACAAGACATTTTCTTTTTCCAAAAATGGCAGCCTCGTTACGGGCTCATCACGGCCACACCCAATAAGATAGTGTAAGTGTAAGTATAGGTGGGGTGTGGTTGTCATTGGCTTTTTTGTTCAACATCCCATACAGGATGTGTGTACCAATTTTCATCTCTTTAAGACAAACTAAATTTATGGTTCCCATTATAACTTTGTAGGGGAAACTGGGGAGCCATTTTTGAAGATAACCCTATTATTATTTGTGATTTTGGGCGTCACCCAAAATGGCGGACTTCCTGTTTGTTAGGGGGCAAAAAGTACTTTCTCTTCCCATTGGCGTAATGTATTTCCACTTTTCCAGGGTGCGCTATCAAGCCCCTTTTTTTATGGATTTGTATGGGACCTTCAAATTAAATAATTTTTCACCAAGCCTGAATTTTGGGCAAAATTTGGTGAGTTTTTGAGCATGTTCAGGGGGTCAAATTAGCGCTCAAAGAGCAGAAGAAAAAAATAAAAATAATAATCCGAGCGAAAACAATAGGCCCTTCCGGCTATCGCCAGCTCGGGCCTAATAAACCCAGAGAAAACAATAGTTAAATCTAGTGACTGATTATTTAGAAAAGTTACACGTTTGGTTATTGCAGGCATTCAGGTTGACCAGCAGATGGAGTACTGTTTCAATTTAACAAATTTTGATGAGTTCTTTGAAAAAATCTGAACTGCATTGCATTATGTAAAATTACTGGTATGTGATATGATCTTTTTTATTATTATATATTATATTAATAGTTACTATATTGATAGACAGATTTTTTAAAGATTATTTTGGCCTTTTTTGGCTTTGTTTCATAGAGGCAGTGGAGATAAACAAGGTGAGAGAGAAGGGAATGATATTGAGCAAATGGGCTCTAGCTGGAATTGAAACCAGATCGCACAGATATGTGATATGAGCTTTATCAAGTGAGCCAAGTGCTCCCTAGTATTTTTTATATGTACTCAGTTTAGTTCTAGATGCACAATGACAGTGAAGACTCTCCTCTGTCCTATTCTGTGTTTTGCAGCTGATTTTGGCTTTTGCGCTCAGATCACTCCAGAACAGAGTAAACGCAGTACAATGGTGGGAACGCCCTACTGGATGGCTCCAGAAGTGGTGACTCGGAAAGCCTATGGACCCAAAGTCGACATCTGGTCTCTGGGTATAATGGCCATTGAAATGGTGGAAGGAGAGCCACCATACCTTAATGAAAACCCCCTGCGAGTAAGTTTGTCTTTGTCTTGAAGACCAGAGCACTATGCTACAAAGTACAAACCCAATTCTGAATAAATAAAATATAAATAAAAGTTTTTGTGATTTTGTGTTTAAAAGAAGGCAGAGTCTCTCAGAGATAAAGATGGGCATAGTTTCACCAATCTGCACAAAACTCCCCTGAACTGAGGAAGAATTGAATATCCCACATTGTACAGAACATAATATCATCAACAGATTCAGAGAAGCTGGTGAAATCTCAGTGACAAGGGATAAGGCTGAGTCGCTGTCTGTGAACACTGTTCACTGTGCCGTCCACAAATGCAAGTTAAAGCTGTGTCAAGCTAAGAAGAAGCCAAATGTGAACACCATCCAGAAACGTTGCTAGCTTCTCTGGGCCACAGCTCATTTAAAATGTACTGAGGCAAAATACAGAACTGTTCTATCGTCAGATGAAATTAATTTTACATAAATGTGAATTTTGCACCACATGATCTTTGGCCTACAGAAGACAGAAGCGTTTCTGGATGGCATAATTGGAGTTTCATTTTGTTGTGTGTTAAAAATTTAGGCATAGAATAGAACAGTACATTTTTTACCTGATGGACAGTTCTTAACCCACGGTAGGAGCCACAAGGGTCCTACTTTCCGTGGGCCCACTACCGCAAGGGGACAGTGCAATGTGGATTGGCGGCAGCCGAGGACAGGGCCCAGAATGACCCATATATATTTTTAAGTTCTAGTATTTATTTCAAGTTTCTGAATTAGGGCTGGCCGATATGGCTAAAAAATAAAATCTGTTTTTTTTTTTTTTTCCGTTTTTCAGACGATTTACAATTTTAATCGATTTTTTTTTATCTTGCTACTGACCTAAAAAGGTCATTCAAATGTATTTTTAAACACAACACAAAACAGCAGACCGCAGGAGCAGAAATTAAACCAGTTTAGCATAGATACAAGTCCTGTTAAAAGACGTTAAAAGCAATCCGACCATCTGGCCAATTTGCATTCAAATTTAAAACTGTATAAATTTCAACATTAAAAACTCAAATTTATAATGTTGAAACACATAGCATATGTTTTACATAAATGCAAAAGTGATTGACAAAACTTAAAAAAAATAACTTAAACGAGAAACCTTTATAAAATACAGTAACTTAAAGTGCATTACCAAAACATTCACTTTGTGGTTCAGAACATTGACTATTTGAAATGTCAATTTGTGTGAACTTGTGTAATTTAGAACCTTTATTTCTTATTACATTTTAATCTGCTTTGCAAATCACGCATATTACTTTACTCTTTTCCTGGCAACCATCCGGTTTTTTGTTTTTCCATTGCTAGCTTGAGTGTACAGCCACGTTAGCCATAGGAATGAGGTGCGTGTGTGGTGGGGGAATAACATCAAATTAACAATTGTGTTATTTTTTTAACGCACTGAACCGAAAAAATTAATGAAAAAATTAACACAAAAAGGTAACGTGCTAATTTTACCAGCCCTAATTTATATACACTAGCAGCGTTGCCATTGTAGTGGATTTGTTTTCTGCAAAGATTGCAGGTTATTTTTGCACACAGGCAACAACTCACAGCATAGCAGGGGAGGAGGTGTCCTATGTCATGACATCAAAGCAATTTGAGCATAGGAGGGAATCATGGAGAGGAAGAAACAATCTAAAGCTCTACTTTATTTTACTAAATGAGACAAAAATTATGCCATCTGCAATAACTGCACGGCTGTTATTTCATGTAAGGGTGCAAATACACACAACATGCTTAAACATCTATCTACCCATGGGACTAAATTGCAAGAACGCTGTTCTCGCAATATCCATTTTAGATGATGACAGACACAGGCAAGATGAAAGCAAAAGCATTGTTTCCTCACACATTTGGTTTAAACATATTTCCTTGCAAACCAGTTTTGTGAATGTTATACAGGCTTCCATCCCTGCTTTGTAAATAGAGAATAGTTTAATTCTATATTAGGTAGTTTTTATTCAGTTTTCCTTCCCCATTATATATGATTTGCTATTGTTTAAGTCATTTAACATACTCGAGTGAAAGTGTTAAAATCACTTGTTTGTAGCCAAAAAAAACAAACATATAGGACTACTTTTTTTCCTCACAGAGCTATCAGGAATTGATAAGAGAATCAATAAAGAATCAGATCGAGCAGAATTGTCAGAATTGATTTAGTCAATGCTTGATTGAATCAATCAATCAAGCATTGAGGAAGGAACTTGGTCACTCAGCAGGAGCTCGGAGTAGAGCTGCTGCTCCTCCACATTGAGAGGAGCAAGCAGAGGTGGGTTGGGCATCTGTTTTGGATGCCTCCTGGACACCTTCCTGGGGAGGTGTTCTGGGCATGTCCCACCAGGAGGAGGATCCAGGGAAGACCAAGGACTGCTGGACTATGTCACTCAGCTGGCCTGGGAACGCCTTCCCTGGGGAGAGGAAAGTCTGGGTTCCTTTGCTTAGATTGCTGCACCCACAACCTGGCTCCAGATAAGCCGAAGAATATGGGTAGATGGATGGATGACAGAAATCATGAATAGGGGCATAGTGGCAGACTGTTGCATTGTGGATGGAGAATTTAGAGAAACATTCTTCAATCGTTAAGTTTAAATGCATGGTTTGGCTGATTTACACTCGTAGCTCCATGAGGGCGTATAACATGACTTTTTCCCATGTGAGTGTGTTTTTGGGTTTTGCTCTTAGAATGTTTACATGGATTTTTAAAAGGTTTTAGTTGTACTATAAGCTTTAAATCTATTTTTTTCATGAACTATGAAGCCTATAAAAATATACAAAGTATACTATAGTTAGTAAAAACCTGACTCAGTCTTCCCTGTTGTGCTGTGCAGGCACTGTATCTCATAGCCACTAATGGGACCCCAGAACTGCAGAACCCAGAGAAACTGTCTACTGTATTTAGAGACTTCCTGAACCGCTGTCTGGAGATGGACGTGGAGAAAAGAGGATCAGCTAAAGAACTCCTTCAGGTATGCTGTACTGACCCACTTATACAAGCCAATTACCTTGTCCTACCTGGACCTCAGTCTAACAGTCTATCTTCAGCAACATTGATTACTTCAAATCTTTAATGCTTTTAGTAAATTGGACTTTTATGAATGTGTTTATAAATGAGTTAATAATTGATTATTAGTAGTTGGTAAGAAGTTTTTATGTAGTCGTTAGTACGCACTTATAAGACATTACCAAGGCTGAGCATGTACAGGTGGTAGGTTCATTATTCGGCAAGCTACAGTTTTTCATCTTTTCTAATGTTTCAAAAAAAACACTTGCAAACTGTTTGCCACTTTTAAATATTGCATGTATAAACATTTAAAAGCCTTTTATCAGGATCTCCTTATTATGAAGTAGTTAGTGGTTATTCGATCGCTGCTTTGGTTCTTCCTGTTGAGCTGTCCTTGGACAAATCATTGAATCACATTGAAAAGGTGACTGGATTGATCATGCTGCAGAAACATAACTGCATATCTAAAGCTACATCCAGATCAAGTGTTAAAAAACAAAAACTACAATTTTGTCCACATTACCTTATTACAAATCATCACAGTATATTCTAAAAAGGTTACACCATGCAAAGTGAACTTGTTTTTTGCGTCGACAAACAGTCCTGTTTTGCACATAGTTGGTGAGATTGCAAGTTAATTCCACAAGCTATCCATTTATTCTTTTTTTTTATTATTCAAAACAATTATTGTAATTCCATAAACTAATTCTATCTATTTTGAAAGGCTATAGCTTTTGGGAAAAGGAGACCATGAATGTTACTAATAATTGAACTCTTCTCCCCCTGCCCCCTTGTCTTTGTTGTTCTTAGCACCAGTTCCTGAAGATGGCCAAGCCCCTATCCAGTCTGACCCCTCTGATTCTGGCAGCCAAGGAGGCAGCCAAGAACAACCGCTAGCTTCACCCTTTGCTCTGGAACTGTGGCTTTTCGTTTTCAGTGCTAGGGAGATGCGCTGGATTTGTGGACCCTTCCTGTCCTGAAAACACAATTTCAAATCTACTTTACACTTTTTTTCTGTACATGAATGAATGTTTTTGACCACTGTAGGACTTAAAGAGGACTGTCAATATTAGTAATATTTCACTGCGGTTGTGCAAAGCCATGTTAGAGAAGCTCCAAAGAGTAATGACTGGAATTCAATTTGTATATGTGCATTGTCTGTTTACACCCCACTGTGTATTGCACACTGAGGTTTGTGTGTGAATGAGATAAGTTTCCGTTTAACAGTATAGTTCAGTTCAGCATCCCCTGATCTGGCTTCTTTCTACTGTGCTGGGGACAGCAGCAATGTTAGTGATAGTGACTTTTAGTGGTTTTAATTCTCAACTGAAAGTGGATACAAGATTTTAAGACTGTCACAAAGCTGGAATTTTAAGTTTTTTCATTCATCTTTACTTATGATTGTTTATCACAAGAACTAGACAAGCATTGTTTGCAATGTGTTTAACGGTACTTCTTTGATTGACAAGGGATTTCACATTGATAGTGTGACAAAAACAGTGTCCTGTATCGTACGAAAGTGAACCATTCCATCCTGCTTTGTGGAAACAAGGCTTTATATCCCAAGTGCTCTGTCTTCTTCATCTTTTTTGTTTTTTGTTTTCTATGAAGAGGTGCATTTTGGTACAACTTTTGTCAGTGTGAGTGTGTTGTTTTTGTGCTGGGGTGGACATGTGGAGATTGTAGCTTCAAATCTGTACTTTTTGACTCTGGGCTTCTCAGGTTTCTTCTGCTACACAGTCTGAACTGATGGGAAATATTTTTATTGATAATAATAAAGAAACACTGGTGTGTCAGAGTCACTGATGAAGTAAGTTTTAATACAGGCTTTATAGAAGGTAAAGTTTTGGGTCGCTTTTATCTGGGAGTGTATTGGTTAATTCTATTAATTTCAGGTGTTTAAATGCTGGTTGAATGCTGCTAGTGATTTTGTTTACCTTAAGTCTGTTTGCTTCATCAAGTATCTACAATGCATAATGCAGAAAGTTATCTCTGTAACTTTACTTTACTTTACAATGGTTTTCTGGAGAAGCTCTGGGAAAAAGTGTCTATTGTTTTCATTGTAACAGCTGCTTCAAAGCTTTACTATCCCTTTGTATTCTAATAGTCTTAAAGGCTGTATCCAATTTTTCATTTCAGACCGTCCTAAAATGGATGTTAGCTTATTTACATTTTTATATGGTCACTTCCAGACACCCATGCATGCTGATTTTTTCTTACCACTTTTTTACTGTAGCACTGTTAATTATTCATTTGACTTTTTATTTTACATTGGCATATTTTTTTAAAACAGAAATGTAGCAGCTGTTTAGGTACATGATATGTGGTATAAATTAGCAGTAGGTCCACCTTTAGCCAGTCCCCAAACCCATTCCATCTGTGGCTCTGGACTAAACAAATACAGAAATACAGAATAATGTACATGTTGACAACCTTTGATATGCTTTGTTGAAAATGAAAATTTGTAAATGATCTGCAGATGGTACGTGAAGGATGTTATTGCATAATGGGAAACATATTTCTGTTCTTTTTTGCACACGAAATACTACTATGGCACAACACTCGTGACCTGAAGGTGTTTACAGATTTTGCTCAAAATGTACTTGTACAATCTGGTTCAGTCACTGTTGATGAATTGTTTTTAATAAACGCTTTTATATTGATTAAAGCCAGAATTTCTTCTATTTTGATTTGAAAGTTTTAGGATCTTTTGGGCTTGAATAAATTTCTTTTGTGATTCTGCTGTCTGTTGGAGTTTTATGGCTTTGTTACTTGTTGCAAGGGCCAATACCCCCCTTCCATATTAACAGGCAATTGTATTTAGAAGGTGACACTACCGAAGACAGTTATTGGAAATTTCACTGACCACATATAGAGAAATCAAAAAAATTTGGACCCCTGTTTGATGCAGTTCATCATAGCTCTTTCACTTTTTGAGGGCTTAGAACAAACGGAGCGTTGCAACATGTCTGTGGAGTTATCAAAAGTTATCAACAAAGACATCTGGATGTAGGTTTAAAGGTTCTCAGTTCAAATTGTTAGAGAGTTGAGTTTTTGTATCACTGAGAGGGAGGGGTTTAAGCAGAGACTACTGTACTCTCCCTCAAAAATTTGTCCACCCCTAAGACAAAATACAATTTACCACATAAGTCTACAGATTACAACTAGTTTTAAGTATGTTTTAGGATATTTGCTGAAGTAATTAAGAAAAAATATCTACTAATCCCCACTAACTCTTTTTTCATTAAATAGACAAAAAAGTAAATGATCCTTTATGCTCATGTTTTGTGGAAACAAGGCTTTATGTCCTGCCTCTGTCTAAGCTCTCTGTCTTCATCTATTTTTTTTTCTATGATTAGGTGCATTTGGTACAACTTTTGTCAGTGTGTGTGTGTGTGTGTGTGTGTGTGTGTGTGTGTGTGTGTGTGTGTGTGTGTGTGTGTGTGTGTGTTGTTTTTGTGCCAGGGGATGGACATTGTGGCTTCAAATCTGTACTTTTTGACTCTGGGCTGTTCAGGTTTCATCTGCTACACAGTCTTCATTTTTTTTTTTTTTTCATCAAACAAATAACAAAGCAAAACAAGACTGGTCCCCATTCACATCACAACAGCACCCACTAACTACAAAGACATAAGACATAAGACAAAACATGCAGACATACAAAACAGTCAAGAGTCCACAGACAATGCTATGTCCACAGTGGTCCATTGGAATCCAAATAACACAGCACTCCCAGTACTTCCAGTGGCTTTTTCTATTGGGGAACTAATTGGGAACTTCTATAAGAATAACGTCCCAATCTAATAAGAGTCATGACATCCGACAACCCACCAAATGGATTATGTTGATTAACTGGTGTCGTTAATATGTCAATTTTCACATAAAGGAGTCATAAACTTCGGATAAATTTTTTTTTTTAAACCGGGGACCAGACAGAGATGAGCAATGGAATGTCTTTCAAGTTTGTTTGATAGATAACAGACATTCAGTTGATTCCTCAGTCTCTGTGTAACAACTTGGAGGCTAGGACTTGACTACGACCTCTGTAATAAATTTGGAATTACCATTGGCAGCATCAGAAGGCTGGTTCATGAAGGAGCCCAAGGTGTGAATAAACACGAGGAGTCAGATAGTTAAGTTTTAAGTTAAATTAAATGTAGTGATTGAATTATAAAACAAAAACAGTACAAAGACAAACATTAATAATGCAAATTGAGTATGAGTGCGAGTGTAGTGGTGTATTGTTGATTGGCTGAAACGGCAGTTCAAGTATCCTTTATTATTTGTATTTCCGGTTTAGGTTCAAGAGTTCAAAGTCCAGCTAATATTTGTATTTCCATTTCGAAGCAATTGTTTTGTCCTACCGCACAGGTAGATCATGGGAAGCTCGCCATCTGAAGTTAAGTTGAAGACTTGAAGTTTGTTTTGCAGTTCTTTTTGAATCCCAGGAAAAAAACCTGACCGTTGATAAGTGGAAAAGGATTTGGTTTTAGCCCACAAATCTGCAGGTTTGTTAAGAAACGCCGACCTGAGCACGCCACAGCCACACGAGGAGCGTAGCAGGGGAGAGACCTCGGTGATCTCGTTGCTTAAAGGAAGTCAGGACCACGGCCAGACAGGAAAGTGTCCATCAAAAAATAAAAGGGTTTTAGGAAGTGCGGGTTACATTTGCCTCCATGTAAGGAATAAAAGGGACAATAACGACTTTCTTTCCAATCTAACAGGTCTTCAGGACTAGCAGACGTGAGACTACTTCATCTATGGTCTGCTACAACTTGATAAAAATGAATTAATAAAACAATAATATTTGACCATGTATTATTAACCTACATATAATCTACACATGTATTCATGCATTCATTATCATGTAAGTTCTGTCAAGGGTCATTTGTCCTATGTTTGTGCACAATGTGTTTATATGTCTTTCTTTTTTGCTTCATCATTTCATTGTGAAGTGGTGCAATATCAGTAGTTTAATCTAATTGGCATATATTAGCCCGCCAAAACAAAAGTTACGCCTGCGTTACGCCTCCCAATTTTAGAATTATAAAAACACCCAACATCCTTTGTTTTCGAGTCTTCGCTTCTCGTCGCTTATTTAGCGGTGAACATTTTTTGGGAGGTGAACGCTTCTCTCCAGGACACGCTTTTCTCGTGGGCCTGTCACCTGAGCGCATCCCGCTACTTTGTAGTTTTCCACTGCCGAGCATTTTCTTTTAATAGACTTTTCCAATGGTCTGCTCAAGCCTTTTTTACCAAAATTACTAATTTTAATGGTTATACTGTCGACAAAACCTTGGTTTTCCAAACTTGTAATTATTTGGCCTACCGTCTGCATGGATTTCCTTTTGATAGCCTACACCAGAGGTGGCAAAAGTACTCACATTCAGTACTTAAGTAGAAATACAGAAACTTGGTTAAAAAACTACTCTGGTAAAAGTAGAAGTACTGATCTTTACTTAAGTAAAAGTACAAAAGTACATCCTCTGAAATCTACTTCTGAAGTAAAAGTAAAAAGTAAAAAATGAATTTTACCGTGAGGGATTACTGCAGCAACTTTTTTTTATTGAAGTACTGATAAAATACAGTTTCACACAAACCAGGAGGTATGAGAATAACAGCAGAGATCTAGAGTTGGCTTTTAATTCTTTAAAATGAAAAAAATACTGTGAATAAGCTGTGAATTTTGAAATTAAACAATAGCTCTTTCACATTATTCCCGATAGATTCTAGTTCTGGATATACGTAATTAACAACTCAAACATGCCCGAATGAACAACTTATGTGTTTGAAGTAGAAACATTAGAACAGGGTTAAAAGCTCAGAAAAGAGGATTTTGGAGAATACAGAACCTTAAACTAGTGAATTTGTGTGTGTGTGTGTGTGTGTGTGTGTGTGTGTGTGTGTGTGTGTGTGTGTGTGTGTGTGTGTGTGTGTGTGTGTGTGTGTGTTAGGATATATATATAAAGGATATATGGACCAATCAGAGTTCTACTGTTCCTCTGAAATATGTGATTAGTTCCTTCCCTCGCTCTAAAACAAAAACACTTAGATAGAGCCCTCAGGTGACCTCAAACTCTCATTTTATGTTGTACTGTATATTATTATATTATGCTGTACTAATAACTACCGGTAAATGAATCTTTGCCAAAACACAAGGAAAAAGAAATCAGGTAGTGCAGCCTTAACAATATGCAAATCAACTTGAACATGAAACATAAAACCTCAGCTACCAGAATTTCTTGTTTAGCCTTAAAAGCAGGTAAAGATGAGACCTGCAGTGCTAAAAAGCCTCTTGCAGGCAGCTGAGGCTGGTAGTGGTGTGTTTAGCTTAGTGATAAGTTACAAACAGCTGGGAAAGATTTCAGGATGTCCATGATATCATCTGGGCAGGCCAGGTAGGACTGAAGCTGCTTAGAGTTCTCTTGAGCATTTCCCTGCTTGATGGGAGAAAAGAAGTCTTCTGAGGAGGAGTTGGAGGTGTCACTTGGATGTTGGATGGGTTGCTCCTTAAGATGCCTTTTGATGAACTCTAGGCCTATGGAAGAGGCAAGGCCTTCTCTGCTGGCATAAACATGCTCAGAAAAGTAAATTTATTTTATTTTATTTTCATAAATATGTAAACTAAATTATTCTCTATTCTTGGTTCTCTTTATGTCATATTATATCCACTTAGTTGAGTGGCTTCCAATGTTGTTTATTATGGTAGAGTTTTTTTAAATTTCATTTGCCTGTGCCCTTCAGAATAAACAGAGCAGGCCCCTGTGCACTGTAAGTGAACGGACACAGTCAGTTGCAATAGCCAATCAGATCTCGATTCTGCAGACCAAGGCCAGCTAAAAGGTCTTATGTTGAACTGGACGTGTACGTGTCTTGTGATTGGATAAGCACTTGCTAGAGCCTGAAAGGCGGCAATTTGCAGAATATCAAACTAAACCCGGAGATCCAACAGCTTTCGCTGTATTTTTAACCCATAATGGCCAAAGGAGGAGAAGAGATTGATCTGGTTGCAGATATACTTTCCATGCCATTTTCAAGACGGGCCTTTCACGTAAAGCTGGATATTGTGAGAAGAGGTCGGCCAACCCCTGTGCTAGCTAGCCTGTCCCAGAAAGGAAAAGGGTTTGTCCATCATTTCCAGATGAGCAACTATAAGTGGTACGTCACTGAAAGCTTAAGTGTGAAATGCACGGCCCGCCACTGGAGAAGAGGAAACAGCAAAAGGTGCCCAATAAACATGATGTTTGTTCCATATTAAAAAAAATATTTAAAAGGATTATAGTAAACTGTTTGAGAATACTTTTATTTATTCATACACAAGTAATACAATTTCTTATAAATGTTTGCTGTTTTTGCATTAAAGCTACACCTGATTTTGTGACTGTAAAAGTGATGTGTCTAAAAAATGCTGAGTTTGAATGATACACTCCCCTTTCCTAATTCCTCTCCTTTGTGGCCCCCTATCACAGTCTCACACAAACCAGGAAGTATGTACACAAGCCAGGAGGATATAACATAACATAGCAAAGATCAGGGGTTGGCTTTTAGTTATTTAGTTATTTATTTAATTATTTATTTATTTAAGCTATGAATTTTGAAATAAAACAATAGCTCTTTCACATTATTCTCGATAGATTCTAAATCTGGATAGATAAAGGATGTATTGACCAGAGTGCTCCTGTCCTATGAAAGCGTGTGATTGGTTAAACAGTTCCTTCCCTCGCTCTAAAACAAAAACCCTTGTTACCTGCTGTTATGCTGTTCTAATAACTAAATAATTATCTTAAATAAAATCAGGTAGTTCAGCTTTAAGGAAATGTTTTATACATACCAGTTCTAAGAATGTTGTCATCACTTGTCCAGCAAGTCTTAAATTTGGGGACAACAATGGCGGCAGCAATGAGCTCTGAATCTTCAAGCATCTCTCCGAATTGTCTTTCAAATCCAAAACAAAAACAAAACAAAACATAAGTCACTACAAAAAGATAAATGTGTATTAAATTACATATTTCACAATGATTAAAAATAATAAAGCAATCATGAAATATAAATGAAAATATAAATATAATGTTATCTTCTAAAATGTGAATTTTCAGTGCACTGCACAGCTGTAACGGCTCCTTCTCCTTGTTCTCTCATGATCCTCACAATCCTCTCCACTGCCAGGAAGAGAGAGTTCCACCTTGTCTCAACAGGCCTATCGAGTTGTAGTTTGCATTTTTCTTCTATAATCTCAGCAGCTGCAGTGGACCTTCCACTTTTGTTCCACAAACTTGAGCACTTCGCAAAAGCTGAACGAGAAAGTCGTTTGTAGGTTGTGTTGGCATTTGCAGTGGAAACATCAACTGTTGACACCAAGTTCAAAAGATGGCAGGCACAGCGATGGTGTTTTGGCAGTTGATATTCTAGGCCACCATCTTCATCCAACAATGTTCCAGCCTCCACAAACTGAAATTCATCATGGTTTTCTTCATCTTCCTCTCCTTCACTATTCTCTTGTTCTGTTCCTGTCTGTTCCTGTCTAATCTGGTTGTTGTTTTCATCCACTTCACCATAGAGCCGAAAAGTTTTGATGAAGTTTGATCCATTATCTGTAGTTGTGCGCACAGTCTTGTCACGTATGTTGTACTCTGTATGGATGTCAGTTAGTGCTTGAGCGAGTGCTGAAAATGTATGTGATCCCCTAAGTTGCTTGCATGCTAACGCAGCAGAGGATCTGACCATGGTTTCCGACTCAATCCAATGTGCAGTTACACCAATAAAACTTTGCCTATGAGCCGTCCAGCAATCAGTATTAGTAGCAGCAATGAACTCAATGTCACTCATAGCAGCCTTTAAATTGTTTTTCATTTCCACTGTTCTTTTATCTATGTGATTTTTTATGGTCCCCCGAGACAACACAGTCAGATCTGGTTGCAGATGATTTAGAAGAGCTCGAAAACCTGGCTGCTGCACAATGCAATGATCTGTATCTTTGATACCCTCCTGATTTCCCACAGTTTAAGCTGCTTGGACGACCCTTCATCTGAGGAGACTTCTTCTTTACAGTTGTTGAAGTGAGGCTTTTGTATCGCTCCAGGTGAGTTGAATGCTTTCTCTAAAAGAGGAAAAGACAGACACACACAAAAATTTTAAAAAGAGATTCAGATTTATAAAAAATATATTTGTTATTTAAGTGCATATAGTGTACCCATGTGTAAATGTATTATTTTAAAGTTTTTAAACGTTTAGCTAAACCATTAGGCATGCCAAGCTCAAATCTTTTTTTCCCTTTTGCACACCCTTAGCTTTCGGTGTTTTTGTCAGCATGTGCTAGCTAGTTAGCTTCATGCTTTTAGATGGGCGCCAACTTGTTTTATTAAGTTAACTCACCAGTGGAAACGACATTGCATTGCAAAATAAGCTAAAATAGAAAGTTCAAAAACACGTGCCTCTATGTCTTTTTTCAGATTCAACGGTGAGTTTTTGAAAGCTAAAATCTTGTGGCTTTTAGGTTTACAAAGGACACAGCACATATGCTATGAGTCATTCTTGGAGCTGACCACCTTGAAAAGTTCTTGTAAATAAAGCCAAGGCTCGCTCGCTGGTTGCTCGTAGCTCGCTAGGAGATTTGGTGTTGATGTTTCTCCTCATGGATCTATTTCTCCTTCCTTCGCGGGTTGACTTTCCCTCTCGTTTGTTACATCCTTCACGTCATGCCGTCATCCGCGTTAGTAGAAAAAGTAACAAGCCCATTTTGAAAATGTAAGGAGTAGAAAGTACAGATATTTGTGTTTAAAAAGTAAGGAGTAGAAGTAAAAAGGTGCCAGAAAAATTAATACTCAAGTAAAGTACAGATACCTGAAAAATCTACTTAAGTACAGTAACAAAGTACAAATACTTTGTTCGGAGCTGGGTCCCCAATAGCTGAGTAATAGCTAGCTGACTGTTGTGGTCCTCTATGGACGGCTCTTGGTGGATCTGCTCTGGGTTCTCTCTGCCTAGAGCTGAGCTGCTGCTTGCCGTGGGTCAGAGGTCAGGAGCATCCCCGGTCTGTGAGACGGGCTGCTGATATCTGTGCCTTTATGGCCAGCTGAGTCACAGTTAAACCAGAGTCCGGCATGAAGAAAGTTAAGTCTCAGATGAAAAATGTCTACGCATTGGTGTGAAGAGTTGCTTTGTCCAACTAGGAGGGGGAGTTAAAGATGATCTCATGCTAAGGCGTCATATTACCACCTTCAAATATTTTGGAACAATTAAACACTCATTTATACCCAAATGTATCAACATTTGGGTACAATAACACAATGCATTCAGACATAAAACAATGTTTCTATGGTCAATAATCATAGTCCTTTAGAATATAAATATGTATTCACAGTTAAAACAACATTTCTTTAGGATATATGTGCATGTATTCACATTGACAACATAAACAGGAGAGATGAAGGTAAGGCTTATCACCTTATCAAATCTTTTGTTCAAAAAGGTAAAAGTCTTCATTCATTAATGAGCAAGTTTTTAGGTCTGTTAAAGTTAATCCTTCAATGTTTATTCAAGTTCAGTCTTTTGGAAAGGAATGCAGGGATGAGGCTCATAATTTATAGTGGCACCATCCATGCTAAGCACAGATCATGTCTTTCGTCAGGAAAGGTCCTTCAAAGTTGTAAATCCGTGGGGTTAAAGCTATGTTCACAAAATTCCATTTGTTCCTGTGGTCAAAAGGTTGACGCTACAGGGGCTAATAGAGACAGTATATTGACAACTGAGTGTATTTTACATCATGTTTTTTGCAACAGACTGACGACAGGTCCATGTTTAGTTTCTATCAAAGTTCACTACGTTTTGAGATAGAAAGATGAATACAGACTGCGATAAATACATTTCTCTGTGTTAACGATGTAAAGTCAGAACTCCACATACTCTCTAATGATACTACAACTTCTAATGTGACTTAATGCTACATATGCCTGTCCTGCAGCAAACATTTTTTTTAGGTACACCACGGCTCTATCTACGGAAATGCCTTCTACTTTATGCACTGTACAGGCCCAAGCAAGCTTGAGTGGGAACTGACAATGCGCACCACCTTTATTATTTGCCCTTTCTTTTTACGGTTCTATAAGTGTACATCCAAGTAGGTCTGGTGAGGGGTACCTACTTTGTTGTCTTTTTCTCGCACCAGCATCTCGATCATCAAATACATAAATAGCTTTGGGGAACAAGCTGCTTGATGAACTATGCCATATACCCCATTAACAAGCCCATCACTAATGTCAATGATTTTCATAACATCACTCGCGCATTTGTACCTAATAATTACTGATCTGGCAAATATGTATTTTTTGTGTTAGTATGGGCGGTATTTTTTAATTCTAAATTTCCTGTCTTTTCATTGAGTCAAAAGTTGGCAATTAGTATAGTATATTTATATATGTAATGCAGAGGATTGCTTTCTTGTCTCACGCTGTTTCAAGATTTCAATGTCACTTTTTAACATTGATGTTTCTCTAGATCATGTACAGAGGCGATTTAATAACTGCGCAAATGTGTCATCCTTCTGACAAATAACCACCTTTAATTCTGCAATTGCAAATAAACTTTTCCAGTGGTCAACACCTATGTTTTTAACATGCAATGCTTTTTCTTCAACAGGAGACAACTGGAAGAAGTCTCCAACCGCAATAATACTCACATTACCAAATGGGGAAAAGTCACCTGTTAATCTGTCTTAATCTACCATGAATATAAACTAATAATTTATGGTGCACCATAGAAATTTCATCAATTATCAAAATGTGTAAGTCACCATATATTGCACGCAGGGAATTTAACTTTTCTTCTCCCAAAGGTGTGTAATCGAATTTTGTTTCCAATATTAAATGTTGTATGGATAGTAGCAGCCTTCAAATTATATGCTGCTATCCCAGTAGGTCCCATTAACAAAAAACTAATGCTATCATGGTGACGACACATGGGTGACAATAACCTAATGTCCTCATATTGAATTGCTCTGATCAGGTGACTTTTCCCTGTCCCTGCCCGCCGGTAATGAACAAATGAAAAGGCCTGGGATTTTATCTAAACACCATTGACGGATTTTATAAAAGATCCCAAGTTGTTGCTCATTTAAAGAATGGATTAACGCAAGGCCATCATGTCTAGACATTACATTGTGGTGCTTTTCTAAACACTTGATGGAGGAAATACTTCCTCCATCAACAATCGCTAAATCAGGCATATGTCCGTCTTCCACATCCGCTTCTGTGTTTTCAACTCTTTGCTGCTCTACTTCATCTTCACATTTTAAACCCACTACCTCCTGTTCTAAACAGTGAACACCAGGCATCTTCCAACACTTCATTGCCTTTGCATCTTTTCAATGTTTCTAGTCTCTAATTCAAATTTTTTCGATTTAGTTTTACAACTGACACTATGAATTGACTCATCGTCAAACGCACACTTCAATTGTCATAAATTGTAAGAATGTCTTGCAAGTTTTTGGTTTTAAGTCTGCACGATAGGGCAGAAACAATTCAATCATGTTCTTATGGAAAAGTTCTGGGTTTTTTCTTTCTGAAAAATGCGGATATCGAATCACAGTCGGTTGTGTTTACAGTGGGATGCGACCCCAAACGGGACTAAGCAGTAGAAAATGAATGAAAGGATGAATGAATATGTTTGCATTCTTTTAGTAATAACCCTGTAGTCATTCTTCAGATTTATTGGTTTGCTACATTTTTCATTTTTGCTAACAACTGACTGGTCCATCAGTGACTGTTACTATAGCAGCTCGAATACCGGAGACACTTTTGTTTGCTTTGTATGACAGCCCATGGCCATGTAACTTTATATGTGATCTGTTATGATGATGTCATTCTTTACAAGTGTGCACAGGAATAAATGGTCTGACTGAACTGACCCAAAAGCCGACAATTTCTATTGAATTGACAATATGATCTAGAGTTGACTGAACTACGACATGGTCCTGACAAGACTGGGCCTTGGACAGCTCTACTAACTACTAACACTGTGAGATGAGCGATCACCCCCCCCCCTGACCTCCGCAAAATAGACTAAGAGTTCAAAAAGATTTTTGAGATCGATTTGAGATCGATTTGCAACTGACTACTGGTTTTAATGATATGTGTATTGTGTATGAGCATGAACTACAGAGATACAGACAACAGACTACATACACTATTTTGTTAATATGTAAATAACAAAAATATGTAAAGAAAAAAGTTTCTCGAGGATAACATGTGGGATATAGTAATTAAAAAAGCAACCCTCCCCAATGCTTTATCTTAGCAGAACAGCACAAAGGAACAGGTCCCAAATGGAGAGTGGTTAAACTTTATATGAACCTAGAAGGACCAGAAAACAAATTTAGTTTGCAGTTACTTTCACTTCACTTCAGGATCACTTCACAGTTTTCCTTGTTAAATTGTGCACAAGAAGCTTTGTTTTTGTACATTTTATTGCCCTTAATGCTTAATCATGTATATACACAATTTTGAATTAAGAAAATCAGTCTGTATATTTTGATATTACTTTGAAATGCAATTGAAAAATGAAATTGATGCTGTGCTTGTTTGAAATTTTGAAAACAAGCACATTTAAACAAAGTGAAGAAATTAGCAAAAAAAAAAAAAGACACACAAGAAAAAAATAACAACAGAGCATAGAAATCGTATCAGACTGAGGCATGTTAGGTTCCTGGATGCTAAAGAACTATGCACCAAAGACTTTTCTGTGCTGTGGTTGTGTTCAATCATTCAATTAAAAGTTGTGTTAAATAATAGTAACTGTGCTTTTTCTAACATTCATAAAATAAAGTTTTTATTAAAACACTGAATAAAAATTGCTTGTCAACACAAAACCATTTACAACTGCTAAATTGGGATAAAATAAAAGGATCTGAGTGATACAAAAGAGCCATATGAGAGCTATAAAGGTTGGCTCTTTTAAAGGAGCTGAGCCAAAAAAAAACAAAAAACTGAATCTTCGAGAAGAGTCGGATTTGATTGAACACGAAGCCTGGAAAAAGTTGACGGCTTGGTTTTCAATAACAGAGCCTGTTTTCAGTCAATTTTGTCTTGTTTTTTTGCACCTTAATGAAAAAATAAATAAATCAAAAATTCAAACAATGAAGTTAAACCTTTTGAATATTTAAATCATGTTGTCTACAGTTTAATTGTAAGTTGTTTAGATATGCTGCAGTATTGAGCCATGGACTCTGTCATGTCTCAACAGGGGGATGCTTTCAAAGAAAGAGGTCTCTTCTGTTAATTCTGTTCCAGGTGAAGCAGTGAATCCAGGAGAAGCTGTGGTTCAACCAGGGGACTGGGTCCTGATCAAAGCTGACAAAAGGAAAAACTGGTCCAGTCCAAGGTGAGAGGGCCCTTATCAAGTCCTGCTCACCACACAGCAGTTAAAATATCCCTCCCAGACCGCACTCTTTGGTAATGATGCTCCTTTTCTTAATATTCCATTTGTTTAATTTTTTGTTGTAATTCATTGTTATGAGATCTGGTTTAGGTATTGATTTTAATGTGGGGTTATGTAATTTTTCCTTTTGTATTAGTTTGTTGACCATCTCTTTAGGAGATGGCCAAAGGGGAAGTTGTTAGAATCTACAAACTTGATTGACTATTGTGGGACTGCTGTGAAATCCAGGAAATATGGACTGGAATAACAGCAAAAGTCTCATCTCAGGCAAAAATAAATATTCAACGAACACCTCAATCATGTATTCTTGGTGATCTGCACAACTCAAATGAAAAATCTAGGACTAGTCATTAAAGATTTAATGGCGTAATAGTACAAAAAGATATGCATACATATGATTGTGTGGTACCTGGAAATTATTATAAACTTGTCTTGCTTATTGAATGCCTTGCACTTTATTACTTTTCCTGAACTTGTGTTAAATTGTGTGAACATAGCTGTGTGGGGGATAAGGATAGGGCAGTTAAAGCACTGTTATTGTTATTTTGCTGACATTTGTGTTAATAAAATTAAAAAACAAAAAACAAACAAACAAAAAAAAACTAAACTAATAGAACTAAAGTAAACTACAACCTCTGTCTCTACCATACCATCGAGTTAATCACAGCATACCTACCATTTTGAGATATGATCGCACACGTACTGTCACACAAGCACTGTAAAAAAGCATGTACTATACTGTGCTAACATCCTCTCCAGCCCACTCTCTAAGCCAGGGGTCGGCAACCCAAAATGTTCAAAGAGCCATATTGGACCAAAAAAACAAAAAAAAATTCTGTCTGGAGCCGCAAAAAATTAAAAGCCTTATATAAGCCTTATATGAAGGCAACACAGGCTGTAAGTGTATATTAGCTATATTAGCCTGCTATCACGACATCAAATGACTAAATAGGCTACAAATACATAATGAGCATTCATGATTAAATGTTTATTTTCCCTGCAGCGCATCCTGGAGAAAATGACGCACCACGTGACTACTTTGCTGTACGATATTTGTAGCCTGTCCAGCCAGACAACTTTCTCATTGTATTACAAACAGAGAAAGTCAGTCTGGGATTGTCCAATTTGCCCCCGATTTCTGCTCCGGCTCTTACCGACCAATCGTAGCGATCAGATTTTTGACAAAAACAACAGAAGTTATTCACCGTCACCGATGCATCTTCTCTCTCTAGCCATGCTGGTGTACGCTGTGGTTTGTTGACAACTACAATCAGTTTCGTTTTCCTTACGTCACATCCGGTATGTGGTATTTGGTGCTTTAAGTTTAACTTCCATCACAACGTTAATGTCATCAGCTATCTTTCTCTTTTTCCCTTTGGGATCCATGGCCCATGACACACCCGCCGGTTTGTTTACAACAGCCACCTGATTGGCACGGCGCCGCGCTGAAACGAGTGTCGCAGGCTATGACGCAAATCTTTGTTGACAGAAATGTTGAAATTTAATATTTAAGAATGTTTGTGTCATGTTTGTCCTCCTACAGAAACCATATTAAAACAAAAAATGTACCCCCCACCCCCCTTCTTTTTCCATTTTCATACATTTTTATAAAAGCTCCAGGGAGCCACTAGAGGGGCGCTAAAGAGCCGCATGCGGCTCCAGAGCCGCGGGTTGCCGACCCCCGCTCTAAGCTATAAAGAACACCAATGTCACTGAGTTTACCACTGTCTATATTCACAACTCTACACTAACACTAACACAATCACCACACTGAAAACTAAAAGTCTGACCATCAATGTCCCACCAACCCCTTGCAAGGGTTGGTTGTCAACCAGCCCCAAGTGACATCTTGTCAAACATTTTGAGGTAGCTAGCACATGGCTTTAGCTTGTTAGCTAAATTATGACTCAACTTTTTGACAATTGTTTGATTTTTTTTTTTTAAACTAATAACATTCAAGGTGTTAATACAAAAACAAAACCAACATGAAAAATTACTTAGACCCATAAAAATAAGAAAATGCCTCCTCACCTCAGTGTGTTTTGTTCAGATGGCCAAATGGCTATTGCAAAATAAGAATGTTTAGCCAAATGTTTTATATCAATATCAAATCACGACGCCCCCTGGTGTGGCTGTAGTAAACAATGTGACAACCAACCTGTGAGAAACCTGCCCCGGTCTCCCCTACTTTATGGAGACATCTAAATGCTTAAATAATTTGTGCTAATTACAGTGGAACAGCAACACTTACAAGTGGCATAATCACTATTACTAAAACTGTAAATTTACCAACCATGATATCTATATCAACCAAAGTGCAATTCATCATAGAAAAACCAAAATGTCTCTGCCAATTCTAACACGAAGGATAATAATTTATTTCTTTTAAAACGTACAGACAGCAGCTTCACTGTGCGCTGCTGTGTTTTCAGGCAACATGGTTTTGTAGAGTCTCACCGTGTATGTTTTTGTGGTCTTTTGCATTTTTACAGTAGCTCTGGTCCGAAGAGAAGGTAAGTGTTGCCCCTAAGCACATTGTGGGATTCTCCTGTTAGGCTTTAGTGGAGTTTCTGTCACGGTTTTGTTTAGGACCCAAAAGCAGACACAAAACCAGTAAGCAGTTCTAACAAGTTTATTGAAGTTGTGCAGCTGAGTGGTGTCAGACCGGAGCAGGTAAGGAGGCAGACAGGTGAGCAGGTGGACAGGCAGGCTGGCAGAATTTGGAGACACAAAGAAAAGTTCAGCAAAAATATCCACAGGTAAGTATTGGGCCAAATGCTGTTGCTAACTGTTGTAGTTGAGTAAACAAACTGGCGAGGAGTGGCTGTGAGGCTGGCCCTCTAATACTGCTGTTGATTGTAGATGGAATCCAGGTGAACCTCAGAGCAGCCACACAATCTCTCGGTTAGCCTCAGCGGAACGGAGTAGGGCGGCTCGAGCACATTTCCAGATGCGATGACATCGGTGGATATGGTCTTGGACAGATGGTACGGTAATGTCCCTCTTCTGCTCAGGAAATAAAGGAGGCAGATATCCAAGAGCACATTCAAACGGTGGCATACCTGTCCCAGAAGATGGAAGTGAATTGTGTGCATACTCCACCCAGGGGAAGAACTGACTCCAACTGGAGGGGGTCTGGGCCGCAACACAATGGAGAGCTGCTTCCAAGTCCTGATTGGCTCTTTCACATTGTCCATTGGTCTGTGGATGAAATCCAGATGAGAGGCTCATCTTTGCTCCTAGGGCTTGACAGAAACTCCTCCAAACTTGCGAGATAAATTGGGGACCTCGATCCAAGACTATGTCCATTGGTGTTCCATGGAGTCTGAACACATGCTGGACCAACAAATCGGCCATCTCTCGAGCAGAAGGTAACTTGGCTTGGGCCACAAAGTGCACTGATTTTGAAAAGCTATGGTTAAAATGACTGAATTACCTTCTGAGACCGGGAGCCCAGAAACAATATCAAGAGCAATGTGGGACCAAGGGCGACTTCTCTCTCTCCATGGTTGGCCACCAGAAATGACGATGGAGGAGAGCAGTTGTTCGTCCAATTCCGGGATGGCATGCAAAGTGGGAAGTATGAACCCATTGCAGAACCTGCGGGTAAACAGACTGAGGGACAATTAGGAGGGCCATTACCTGGATCTGGTTCTGTTTCCTGTGCCTCTTTGATCTTGGACTCGATCTCCCAGGAGATGGACACAACCACACAGCATGGAGGTAGGATGTTTTCAACCTCGTCGGGCGAGTCTGTGGGAGAGAACTGTCGGGAGAGAGCATCAGATTTAGTGTTTCTTGACCCAGGCCGATAGGTCAAGGTGAAGTTGAAGCATCCGAAAAATGGAGCCCAGCGAGCCTGGCGAGAGTTTAGCCGTTTAACTGACAGGATGTCTTGGGGGAGGTTAACTGGGTTAAAGGAATTGCTACTTGGCTATAGTTCCTAATAAAGCGGAGATAGAAATTTGCAAACCCAAGGAACCTTTGCAACCGTTTGCGATTATCAGGAGGAGGCTAATCTGCCACAGCTTGGATCTTTGCAGGGGCTGGCTTCACCTGCCCACTGCCAATTATATAGCCCAAAAAACTCACCGACTGGACGTGAAACTTGCACTTTTCAGATTTAACAAAGAGCTTACTCTCCAATAGTCTCTGCAGAACTTGGCAGATGTGGAAGATGTGTTCATCTGGAGAACGAGAAAAAATTAAAACGTCATCCAAGTAGACAAACACAAAACGTTTCAGGAAATCACGGAGTACATCGTTGACCAGCACTTGGAAAACTGCAGGAACATTTGTTAGCCCAAAAGACATAACTAGATATTCAAAATGCCCAAGTGGAGTGTTAAATGCAGTTTTCCACTTGTCCCCTTCATGGATCCGGACAAGGTGGTAAGCATTTCTCAGGTCTAATTTGGAAAATACTCATGCAAGGGCTGGAAGGCAGAGTTTATGAGAGGAAGAGGATATTTGTTTTTGATGGTTATGTTGTTCAACCCACGATAGTCAATGCATGGACGAAGTGTGTGATCTTTCTTATCCACAAAGAAAAAAACCAGCACCCACAGGAGAGGAAGAAGGACGGATAATACCTGCTGCCAGTGAATCCGTTATGTACTTCTCCATGGTCTCATGTTCGGGTCGGGTCAGGCTGTACAACCGACTAGAGGGCAGTGTAGCTCCAGGAAGAAGGTCAAACGCACAATCGTATGGTCGGTGTGGTGGTAGAGATAGAGCTGACTCCTTACTAAACACTTCTCCCAGATCTTGATATTCAGCTGGAACGTTGTTCAGGTCAGGAGGTTCAGGAACTGCTTTTGTGGCACTAGATGGGGGAAGCGCAGATTTCAAACAACCAGAATGACAGAAAGTACTCCAACTCAACAATTTGCCATTAGTCCAATCAAAATGCAGATTGTGAACTTTAAGCCAGGGATATCCAAGGATTAGTGGTGTGTGCAGAGAGGAAATTAGATTGAAGTGTATCTGTTCCTGATGAGTCTTAATTGCCCAGTGTGGTGTGTTACCTTAGCGATGAACCCTCCGTCCAAGGCATTGGCAGTTAAGGGAGTGTCAAGAAGAATTTGTTCCAAACCAGCCTGAAAAGCGAATTTTCACCAGAATCTACTAAAGCAGTGAGAAGCAGAGTAAAATCTTTGAAGCAAATGTTGGCTGGGAGTAACGTTTTGGTTCGGGGCCGGATGAATAAACATTGTGGCTCACCAGCGCCCCCATGCTCACTGGTGAGCCCCCCCTTTTTGGTCGAGAAGGGCAAGCAGCAAGAAAATGGCCTAACTGTCCACAATAGAGGCTTTTATCCTGCGCTGACACTGAGTGGGTGTTAATTTAGCTCAACCCAGCTGCATGGGTTCGTCTTCAGGGGCTGAAAAGGAGGTATTACCAGGGAAAGATGGTGCTGGTGCAGGCACAGGGAACGAAGCAGTGTTACGGGGAGGAGCATTGCGATGCACTGATGAAGAAGGAGCGTGACGAGTGGCCCTCTCTCGCCGTTGTTCACGTAGGTGGTTGTCGATCTTAATTGCTGTGGAGATGAGGGAGTCAAGATCATCTGAATCATCTTTCAAAGCTAGTTCATCTTTCATTTGCTCTGACAAACCATTCACAAAAACATTCTGGAGAGCTACATCATCCCACCCAGCCTCAGCAGCAAGAGTTCTGAACTCCACAGAAAACTCTGCCACACTACGAGCGCCCTGATGAATGGAGAGTAGACTCTTGGCGGCTTCTTTCCCCTGGACAGGGTGGTCAAAAACTTTTTTTTAGCTCAGACTCAAAAGCATCATAATTATTATGAATTGACTGATTGTTCTGCCACATGGCTGCAGCTCAGTCCAAAGCCTTCCTTTTAAGCAGTCCCATAATAAAGGCAATCTTGTAAATGGAATCCAGGTGAGCCTCAGAGCAGCCACGCCCAAACAGGCGGAGACACACAATCACATACACACAGAAGGGAGGGGGAGACAGAGGTAAAGACAAGACAAGACAAGACTGCAGACTATGACAGTTTACCCTTTAGGATTTGTCAGTTTGTTGTTTCTGTAGTGTTGTGGTGGCATGGTTGGTGTTTTGTGTGTGTTCTGTCTTGGACAGCTATCTTGGGAACACATCCGTGGGATCTTGTGGGGTTGCCTATTGCAGGTCGCCTTTTAAACCCGCTGGTTTACAGTGCATAAATTCCCGCCACAATGCGCATGAAGACTAGGGTTGAGCTTAGTAAGATTCTGGGCTAGGTAGTCAGAGGGGGATCCCCTTGAGTCACGCTGAATCTGTGTGTTTTACTGGGGTTAGCGCTGTGCATTCTGTTCGGTCCAGTTAATAAAATAAATTAAGACTTCCATGACCGAGTTTATTGATGCGATTTCAGAAAGTTTTTTGAATGACTGTAAAAAGAAACAGTTAATGCAGAAAGCTCTTCAATATGGCATTAGCCTAATATCGCTGGTAAAAATGCAAGAATGAAATTAAAGAATTTATTTTGTCCACATTAGTTAAGAGAGGCGTCCTGGGAGAGAGAGCACCAACCAGATTTAAGAGGGCCCAGATCCGAGTTTGTGTCCTTGTCAGTTGATGGGCTGACTTTTGAGCAGCGTAAAGAATTAATGCTGTTGCAATTTGAACAGGATAACTAAGACTAAGTGCCAAGACCAAAAAACAAGTAGAAGTGGAGTCCCACTCCACTTCTACTTGTTTTTTTTAGGCAGCACACTGAGAAAATGAAATTGGAGTTGCAATAGTATATTGGTGATGGTAAACTGGTAAATGATGGGTCCGTGGCGGACGAGTTGTTTTCATCCATGACTAGTGCGCTCTGTTCGTTTGATGTGGCTGCCAATTTATGCTTAATGCCAAAATTTAACGAACAGGACCCTGAAACTGTTTTCGTGTTTGAATGTGTTGCAAATGCTAAAAATTGGCCTGATTCGGACAGAGTTTTAATGTTACAATCCGTTTTAACGGGACGGGCCTAAGAGGCTTATTCCGCGTTAAATTCCACTGATTGTCTGGATTATGCAAAAGTAAAAGCCGCTGTGTAGGCCTCATAAACAGAGGTTCAGAAAACATGCTGATAAAACTGTTGCGTGACACTGGGGCAAAGCATTCTTTTTTAGAGGAGTCGGTGTTGCCATTTTCCTCCGCAAACTGAGACGGGAGATTTTGTCCTTATGCATGGCATGGAGCTGGGAATTATTGCGGATGCACAGACATAACATAATACTTGGAAACCATTTGGTTGGTAGCGCAGTCTGGTCTTATATTCCACAGTCGTCTGTTGTTACACCCTAACCATTCCTGGCTGCCGAACCAGAAAATTAGCTGTGTCCCGAGGTTTTTCCCGTGTGCGTGGTTACGCGCGCTCAGCTCTGTGATGGGTTTACTGTGGGGAAAGAGGACAGTTCTGTTTTGTTGCCAGAGCTTCCTATGTCTGTTCCTCTGGAGGAGTGTGTTAAAGCCCAAATAGTTGATTCTTCTTTGACTCACTTATTTGAAACTGTTCTTCCAGATGGGGTAATCCAGAACGCCGCTCATGGCTACTTCCTCCAAAAGGGAATGCTAGTGAGAAAATTGGCTCCGTGTGATGGTGACTATGTTGATGAGCCTGTGTTTCAGATTGTAGACCCTGAAACACTTTGTGACAAAGTTTTAAAGATTGCACACGACGATCGGTATGTGTGTGGTTACTTAGGTGAACTTACTTAGAAAACGTGTGACTGAGTACTGCATTTTTTTTCTGGCCGAAGCTAAAATGTGCGGTTGCCAGATATGTTAAGTCCTGCCATGTTTGTCAGTTAACTGGAGAACCCAGTCAGACAATCAAACCAGCTCCGCTTTTTCCAATTCCAGCTCTAAGCCAGCCTTTTGAACACCGTATTGCAGACTGCGTGGGGCCGTTGCCTCCGTCAAAGTCTGGGTGTGTACTTGTTGACTGTAATGTGCCAAACTACGAGGTATCCTGCTGCTTACCTGTTGCGAGCTCCCCAGCTGGTTCTTCCGGAAATGGAAAATAGCATTATATTGTAAACATTTATAGAGTCATTGACTTGCATGTTGTTATACAAATGTATCAGATAAAACTCTTACCTTGTTGCCCTGTCCGACAAGTGTCCATTCAGAAGGGGGTGGTCGTGGCAGAGGGACTGGGCCTGTAACAACCAGCTTTGGTGTGACCCTTCTAATGGGTGGGGAAGGCCTTGGAGACACTGGGGTGGGTGGGCTTAGTGGGGTCAGAGTCTGCAGCTGTTGGAATGAGACACTCCACAGCAACTGGGCGAGGATAGCCATCCCTCAGTCTGTGTTGCTCAGATGGACCTGCAGTAGATAACACATATTAGAAAAATGAACTTTTCAAAATTGCTTAGTAATAACAAATTTAACTTACACCATCCCGGCACCACAGTTCTGGACGGTCCATCGTAAAATGTTCAGCTGCAGGGAAATACTTAATACCTTCAATAAAACAAGACAAAACATAATTTGAGCAAATCTTTAATATTAAGCTGTCAATAAGTTGACGCCCAATTTACACTGACTGCTGAACAGATACGGAACGGCATCCGTACGGACGCCGCAAGGAATAGAAACCGTTGCAGTCAGTGCAAGCATTTACACCAGCTGCGGTGTGTTACGTCTCCTGATCCGAAGCTCCGGAAGGTTTCCGCAAGGAGTCTATTTTTTCCGGACGCCGCATGTGGATTTTCATGAAGTTGAAGAAATTACGAGTGCAGTGACGGGGTCCCGGGGGTTATTTGAGACCACGGACGACGAGAGATTCATCACGGAAGTCCAAAACCACACATATGATATTTCACATACTTTTTAAACGGACAACACCAGAAAAGAGAAGGCATGGAGTGAAATAGCTGGAGCTCTGGGATATACTGGTGAGTTTTTATCAGCACCCCTCTCTTTACTTGGGTGTTATCACGTGAACTCAACTCTTCAGCGTGAATCCCTGTGGTTTTGTGGTCTCGCGGATGCAGATTTCCGGACACGTACAGCACACACACTGCACCCGGTGTAAATGGCAGTCCTTACTGATTCCGTACGGAATTCCTTTCGCAGTCAGTGTAAATGAGGCGTGAGAGTAGCTGCAACATGGTAGTACTCCTGAGGCCGATGGTTTTGCAATTCCACCGAAACGAGGTGGAAAGTCCAGGATACACACCTGGAGACAAATATGATATATCATTGTAAGGTTCTCCAGAACTGTTTATTTTAAATAACAATACTGAAAAAAAAGTTGTGCTTACATTTGGCCAGCGGCTACAGACGGTGCCAAGGTACTGACCGAAGTCAGCAGCTGCCTCAGAAACTGTACTGGAGGCGGTCAAATTGTTTGAGGAAGCGATGAGAACGACGAGAGAAGGAATGTAATCCAGCTTGGTGTTCACGATCTCCCTCTTGAGCTCCGCCGCACTCGCTCCCAAGGTGGAGCTGATGCTAAAGGAGAGGCATCCCTCTGGCACCGGTACAATCCCATCCATGAGGTGGCTCAGATGGGAGCACCTGACAATCAGAACAAACTGAAAAATAAATACAAAACATGATGGATGTTAATCACGTTTTACTTTAAAATGAAGGGATTACTGTTATTCTTAAATCTGTAGACAGGCTTACCTTCTTGTTTGGGCACTCTGGTGGGATGACCAATTTGTGATTCATCCCAGTGAAGGTGAACAGAAAATACTTATACAATCATGATATCAAAAAACATACCTAATTTTAAAAAGATAACTGCAAATAATACCATTCAACAATGACAAAACAAAATCATCATATTGTCAGTTTGTATTGATACATATGTTGATATTGATATGTTCAGGACATCTGTTCTCAGCCTGAAGAAGGTGCACAGAAACAGCGAGCTGCTCTGCCACCCTCCTTTTCGCTGCCAGGGAATGACAGAAAGACTTTGAAGTATTAAGAGTATATTCAGTATATAGATCAAATAAACACATACTGAATCAGGTAATATAGCAAATATCTCACAATATATTGAGAAATATACTAGTAGTAATAATTATACTATCATATAATAATATCATTACAGACAGTCTAACACTAAAATGTCTATAGAATTTCAGATTGTTAAAGGAAGTATTTACACAATAATGTGAAAACAACTACACAAGTGACAATTATGACTAAAACTACATGAAAAAAGCAGCATCAGGGGAAAAAAGTCAACACCTATTAAGCCAATACAAAAGCAGGTAATTCATCTAAAATACAAATTATCTCTGCCATTACAAGACCAGACCCGGTCTAAATCAGGACTAAACCAGGAGTAGACCAGGACTAGACCAGGTCTAAAGTTGGTCCTTTACACATGCTTTAAACACAGACATTAACACAGACACAGTCTTATTGCAGATGAAGATTAGAAGAGCACCAAGATTGAATTTCCCCTAGGGGATTAATATAGTGTTTTTGATTTTGATTTGATTTGATTAACTCAGCACCTTAATCAGTGACACTAGCTCTAACAACTGAAGGCACAAGCTTCATACAATACTGTCAAATATATCTATAAATGCACTCAGACCAGGACTAGACCAGGTCCTGTACACATGCTTTAAACACAGACATTAACTCACCAGCTTTATCAGTGACACCAGCTCTAACAACTGAAGACACAAGCTTCATACAATACTGTCAAATATATATAAATTAATTCAGACCAGGACTAGACCAGAACCAGATCAGAACTAGACCAGGACCAGACCAGGACTAGACCAGAACCAGACCAGGACGAGACCAGGACTAGACCAGGACTATACCAGAACCAGACCAGGACTAGACCAAGCCTAGACCAGGACTAGACCTGGTCAAGACTAAATCATGAGGAACTATTCACAGACTAAAACATGACAAACTCACTCGTCCATTAATCACTGTAATATGCACTCCACACATCACATTAAAGCCACATTAGCATATTTTAGCAAACCAAGCAGGGCTTGACATTAACACCCGCCAAATGCGGGTAGATTTCGGCTGTGGCAGGTAATGCCGTCTCTCCAACTAGCCACTGTGGCTGGTTCAACTCGATACAAATAAATTTATAATTGTAGTCCTCTCAAATGCGCCTACTACTTTATATTCTGCGCAAATCGTTGATACAGCACTACAACTCCCATGAACACCCAGTGTAGAGCGCGTGCTGAGCCTGCTCTAGTTGCCAGAAGTCCGTTCACGCTGCTTGCAGAAAAGATGTGGAGACATGGCAGGAGTGAAAAGACCCAAAAAGAAGACAAAAACACCAGAGGAAGATGTACAAAATCAAGACGATGAGCTAGAAAAAGAAAACAATTTAATTATAAATGGAAAGAAAATCGAGATGATTTATACAAAGGTCACCTACTGTATATTTAATTAATATTTAAATGTTTTTTGTGGATTTTTTAATGAATTTGAACATTTAGAATTTAGAAACTTAATTTTGGCTAGTTAAAACTGGCTTGTAACTTTTAAAAATTACTAGCCACAGTGGCTAGTGACCAAAAAAGTTAATGTCAAGCCCTGAAACCAAGTAATCAATATTAAATCAACAACTGAAGCTCCTATGGAAGCTAGCGATTTCGCACTCACCCCGCTGCCTGACACTCCATTGAAATCCCCGCTAACCAAAAAAGATAATCCCGCCAGCAACCCAGACACCATTGTGGCTAAACTTTCTTCCATCATTAACTCCCAAGCTGACAAACAGGAACTATTGTCAAAATGGAGGTACAACGGGGCTTGAATCACAGTCATTTGCAGAGTTAAAACGTTACTCTCGGAGATTGGATTTTAAGGCTGGTGGGAGTTCCTGAAAACGATCGAGGATGTGAAAGCCAAAGTCATTAACAAATGTCAGAAAACCATTGCTAATGAAAACATAAAAGTGGCAGAATGGATTGACATTGTGCATAGGGACCCCCACGGAACATCATTATCCAGTTTCTGTCTCGCAACTTCAGAGATGCACTCTGGAAAACAACAAAGCAGTCACCATTCCTGAAGGATGCGGAGTATCTCACTGCTGCCAACCGAGAGAAACAACGCATTCTTTGGCAACTGGTGCAAGAAGCGCAGGCTTAAGGTCAAACGGTCTATTAAGCACCTTTGCTAATGGAGCGGAGAATGTAACGCCATCCTCAACTTGAGCTTACATCAGATGGTATTCAAGATATTAACCCTGTTCCCACCTCGCCTACTGTGAAGGATTCTTCCTTAGTCTGCAATAAACATTCTGCATTGAGTTCTTATAAGATGTTTTAAGTAATGTTTTAAGTTGACAAAGTATAATATCTAATATTGGCTTTTATTTTAAATCCACGGTTAGTGGAGCTTGAGCTCATTTATGCTCTTTTTCTAAAAGAGGTAATAGAGCATTACTGACCTTTTTATCTAGGTGACATTGTTCTTTGTTGAGAAATTGCTCATTTGTTATGTCTCTTTCTTTCTTTTAATGCCATATATAACTTAAAGCACTGTTTTTTTTGTTTATTAAAGGTCCCATATTATGCTAAATCGACTTTTCTGAGCTTTTTACCATGTTAAAACGTTGTTTCTACCTCAAACACATACCCAAAGTTGTGTTTTGTTTCATTTGTGCATGTTTGAGTAATTTATTTAGTTTGAGCTACAGTCCTTTCAACGAGCTGTTTCACGCAATGACGTCAATATGTGAAATAAACCACTCCTCTCCAGGAAGTGCTCCTCCACACTCCTCCAGCCCCTCTCTCCTGCACTGTCAACAAGTGCCATGCTCTGCAGCTCAGATACAGAGAAGCATCGCTGCTACTGTGTTAGCTTACTTACCGTCAGCAACATGTATTACTAACAAGTATTACTGCATAGCTCTACATATTGCTAGGCTACTTTATTATAGTTCTTTCAATATACTGCACAACAGCTACCTTAGTAGTCTCCAGGCAGCATACATTCTCAACTTAAGTAGGCATTGTACGGCCATTTCCACATGTGCACCGATAAACAGTAGCATGCTTTGCTACGGGCTACACCATAGAAACATACACAATAGTTTCTCATTTACCAAGCAGAAACGTCTTGTAAGAAGCCTTCGAGGTCTTTGTGTTTGCTCATGTTCTTCGAACTCAGAGTCAGACTCTGGGTCGAAGATATACGGCTCAGTTACTCTCAAAGCCATTGCTGAAAAGTTATTACTAAGATGTACCGTGTTTACTTCAGTCTGTTTCCAGCGCAGCTAGTGTGATGTCATGAGTGGGTGGACAGCGCCAAATCAGACCGTTCACTTTGGGCTCATGATGAGAGCTCATCCAAACCGCTTGTATAAGATAATTATTGTGTGTTTCATGTTGCAAAACGTGATATGGTAACCTAAATGTATCCAAAATACACTGTATAATGTTCAAAATAGTATAATATAGGACCTTTAAGCAATTGAAATGTGATTTTTATTTTATTCAGGAGTCGCGTTGTACTAAAGAAGACATGGGTTTCTGGAGTCAATGGGGTAAGGATTTGTGGGGGGCACGTGGCTCAGAAAAAATAGCTGGTGTATTAATGCTTAAAGATAAATACTCTGGAGAAATTTTCAACCACTACAGTGATCCTAAAGGGCACCTTATTATCATGGTTTTGTCGATCTTCCAAAATGCAGTAATAATAACTAACATCTATGGCTACAACTCTCCCCCAGACAATAGGAAATTTGAAATATGGAATGAAAAAATTACTTTTTGGCTTGGAAAATATACAAAGGCCTACCTAATTTTTGGTGGTGATTTTAATGTTGTACATGATAATATTTTAGACAGATGTCCTCCTCATAGCTTAAATTCATCTAATGGCTACTTAAAAGATTTTATGTGAAATTTGATGTTATAGACGTTTTTAGAAAAAAATTCCCCACGCTAAAATAATTTACCTGGAATTCCAAAGATTTTTCAAACTAAGGCTCGTGGTGCCTTTATAAGATCAAAAGCAAAATGGTTGGAGGCAGGCGAGCAATGCTCATCTTATTTTTTTGGCCTGGAAAAGTCTAGAATTAATAATTCTTTAGACTCACTTAAATGAAATAATCAAATTGTGCGACCAAACTCACTTATATGATATTCCCGTCAAATGTCAAATTACTTACCATGGTGTTGTTATTTCCAAAAACATGGAAGAGAGATGCAATCTGAACATTGATTCTGTAATTGATAAAACCAAACGAAAATTGAACCACTGACTTCAAATAGATCCATCATTAAGAGAAAGAATTTTACTATCAAAAGCCGAAGGGATTTCCAGATTTACATATGTTGCTCTATCTTTAAATGTCAGCCCTTTAACTTGTAAAACTATTGATAAAAATGCTATATAAATTTATTTGGAAAAACAAAACACATTACATAAAAGACACTGTCCTTGTTCACAGATTCGGAGGTCTCAACTCTTAGACTTCACCACCTTCACCCGTACCTTTAAAATTAATTGGATACGGAAATTTTTGATTGACCCCATATTCAATGTGGAACTTTATTCCATTTAAACCAATATGTTTTTTCTAAAATTGGTGGCCTTGCATATTTACACATATCAGCAGGGAGAATTTTTGATTCCTTTTCTATATTTCAGATTGCTGTTGGGAAAATTTGTTTCACGTCCAGCCCCTCTATGAGGAATAAAAAAATTAGGTCTTTATTTCAAATTAACATTACCACTGTGCCTTATGTAATACACTATTGGAGACGATTTGTGCCTGATATCAAATGGACAATTGTATGGACTTTATCCTCTAAATACACTGTAAAACCCAACAGTGCATCTTACAAAAAGAAGTAAGTTATTATTACTTAGTTCCGCTAAATAGTTAGAGTCACTTATTTTAAATGTTTTAAATGGACACAAAACTAAATACATCAAGTAATTACTCACTTGTATGGAGCCCTGGAGAGGACATGACAGGAAATATATAATTAAGACGCCTAAGAGGCCTCGAGTTATAAAGACGTGGGAACGACTTATACAACATGGGTACGACATAATAACACGAGCAGTTTTACAACACGTGGGTATGACATAATAACACGAGGGTACGTGTTTTAAAAGACATGGGCATGACATAATAACACGAGGGTACAAGTTTCAAACGTGAATGGTAAAGCAGGGGGCCAGATCGCAGTCAAGACACAACCAAGCCGCCCATTTTTACCGCTCATAATGGTAACACTCGGCCCGCTGTTACACGAAAAGACCCAAGTGCATATGAAGGAGAGTCAGATGGTAATGAATTAATAAATGAATATGAAGTATTTTTCCTGTGAAAGTTTTGTTTAATCCATGTTAGAAGTACCTACATCTGAGCGAGAAATGGCAACATCTGCTGACTTTGACATGGAATTAAATAAATATTACCCATGAGCAGAACAGGAAACCTATACTAATCTACCGAGTACCTCTAGTACTACTACCACCCATAGTATCAAGTACTTCTACTGTGGGATCATTGTGTAATCCATGTTCAAAGTACCTACATTTGAGCGAGAAATGACTACATCAGTTGACTTTGAGATAGAATTAAAAAAATATTCCCCATGAGCAGAAAATCTAACTTGTATTAATCTACCAAGTACGTCTAGTACTACTACCACCCATAGTATCAAGTACTTTTACCGTGGAATGTTTGTGTAATCCATGTTCAAAGTACCTACATTTGAGTAAAAATGACTACATCTGCTGACTTTGAGGTTGAATTAAAAGAATATTCCCCATGAGCAGAAGCTGAAACCTGTGCTAATCTACCAAGTACCTCTAGTACTACTACCACCCATAGTATCAAGTACTTTTGCTGTGGAATTTTTGTGTAATCCATGTTCAAAGTATCTACATTTGAGCGAGAAATGACTACAGCTGATTTTGACATGTAATTAAAAGAAAATTTGAATCTGGATTGACAGAGGAGCAGCTGGAGACAGGTGTGTTCTGGACTGATTGCAGACAACACCAAGGTTCAACAAATTATGGTGATGCAGTTGTGCATAGTGTTCCAAATCTTACCCAAAATAGTGACATACAATCTGATCCAATAGAGCCATCACATAAAAATGAAATTGCAGCCTTCTTGAAAATGCAGACTATTCTCCATGTGTCACAGAGAGCAACACAGGAGATTATTGAACACATTGACCAGTTGTTTTCACAGTCAGAACCCATCCAAAAATCAGTTGTTGATATACTAAAAAATATAACTGTCATGTTTACTGTCCAACTGGTTAGTTGGACAGGTTGGTTGGTAAACAGCTAAGAGGAGAAACATATACAAAATACAAAAACATATTGTGAGGGACATTTTCCATATGTTAAGCCTGTGGAGTATCTCATTGAATCATCAAAACATACCTTTGTGTATGTGCCAATTCTCTCATCTTTGCAACTGAAAAAAACCCAGATGTATTTGGGAAAGTTAAAAAAAACACCACCTCACAGTTAGCTGGACACTACAGGTCATTTTGTGATGGCTCTTACTACCAGGAAAATGTTCTACTGTCAGGTGAGGGACAGAAATTGTCAATAATTCTTTATGTTGACGATTTTGAAATTGCAAACCCTCTTGGGACATCAAGGAAAATACACAAAGTCTGTGCAGTTTATTGGATATAACCTCCCAGTAAAGTTTCGCTTAACTCTTCACTGTACTCAACTGGCTCTTCTGTGCAATTCAAATGACGTACGAGTGTTTGGGTACAAAAAGATTTTGGTACCTCTTCTTAATGATCTGAAACCCCTAGAAGACATAGGTGTCTACACTGATACCATTGGTGAATAGGGGTGTGACGAGATCTCGTGTCACGAGATCTCGCGAGATCAAAATACCACGAGATTTCTCGTCACATTGGATTCCTGTCTCGTGAGTTATACAGTATATCAGGGGTGCCCATTACGTCGATCGCGAGCTACCAGTCGATCGAGGAGCCCTACCTCCCTAAATACAGTGTAATGTCTTGCTCGCATTTAGCGCTGGTTTGATGCAAGGAACGACCGACCGTCTGATGGATTCATCATTACACAGGGGAATGCGCACATGTAGCAACACGGGAGTTGGTACTCATGAGTTACAGCAGAATAATATCAGTCACCAGGACCACACCAGCCGCATTTCGGTCACTTGTTTCCAGTTTCCGTGGCTTTAGCACACAGCGCTGCGGCGGCGCAGCAGCTCAGTGCGAGCCCCGCACACACTCGAAGGAAGATGTAGAGGAGGAGACCGGTACAGCCATAATGTTATTATCCTATCTGTCCACTCTGTTTCCATCCTCCATGAAGTACTTTGTTGTTGTTAGATATTGAGCCATAAGAGCTCACTTTTGTCTAAAGCTGAAGCCCTGCCCCTGAGCGTTACCATGGAGCTCCTGTCACTCACCAAACTGATACAAATAATGTTTAAGTGCGAGATGTAATACTAATATGATCATTTTGAACAATATGACAGGTTTTTGTGGTAATGACATTTAAGTAGCCAGTGTAAGTCCATAATAAATCAGCTGCAGTGATGTGAGATAAAAGTGTTACTTTTCTTTCTTTCTTTTTATCAAGTTGAACATGTTTTATTCACATTTTTTATTATAGTCTACTTTTATTGAACTAGTTATCAAATTATAGTAATAAACTTGATTAAAAGACTCTGCTCTTGCGCCCTTCAGAATCAGAAAGATTTTATTGTCATTGTCAGTGTAGGTTCACAGACTAGGAATTTTTCTCAGTGCTGTCGTGCAACATGAAACATAAAATACTGATAATAAAATATATATAAAGCTATAAGCTAAGGGCATGCAGAAAAAAAAATTTAAAATAAGATGTAAATTATATACATAATTGAAATCTATAGGTAGATCTCCAGACCCTACTGAGTTTGAAAGTAGCTCGCAAGCCGATAAAGTGTGGACACCCCTGGTTTAAAGGATATACTGTATTGCAGTTTTTGTTGGCACACAAAGAAGTAAAGCCAGTCTGTTAATGGCAAATCTTTAGCAGTATTTGTTCTTCTACTGCATATAAGTTCTAATATGAGTAAAATTAATATATTAATTGTAATTATTAGGTAATGCTAATAAAGTTAAAATACATGAGTTAACAGTTAACAGTCTTTGAGCATTTATTTAAATACAGTAAGTGTAAAAATCTCGTCTCGTTCTCGTGGACCCAATCTCATGTCTCGTCTCGTCTCGTGGGATTTGTATCTCGTCACACCCCTATTGGTGAATGTCTGAAAGGTACTGTATACTCTTGTGGCTGATCTTGCTGCACATGGGCTTGCAGGTTTCAGTGAGAGTTTCAGGTCTACATATTTCTGCAGATTTTGTCTTGCTACGCAAACAAAAAATGCCATTACAGGAAGTTTTCTGATGAGAGCAAAAGATTTCCATAATGATCTTGTGCAAGAACGAACTACAGAGCAATAGCGGTGAGGAAAATTATGGCGTGCTCTCACTGACCATCTTTCTTTTTTCCGTCCTGTCACAGGGTTTCCACCTGACATCCTGCACGACCTGTTTGAAGGCATAATTCCAGTGGAGTTGGCACATTGCTTAAAAGGTTTGATTTTAAAAAATATTTTACTTTGGAAGAACTGAACAGAGCAATTTTGTGCTTTCCATACCAGCATTCTGATAAAGTCGATCACCCTCATCCAGTCCCCCCAAATTTTGCCACCCGAGAGAAAATTGGTGGAAATGGGTATGAAAATCAGACTCTGCTTAGACTCTTACCTCTTTTCATTGGCTCCAGAGTAACAGAAAGGGACACATTTTGGGAAGTGCTAATGGACTTGAAGGAAGTAGTCCAGGTTGGTAAGTGTCACACTTTCAGTTATGAGACCATTCAGTACATGGCCTGTAAAATATTGGACCACAGGCAACTTTTCCAGGTAGTGTTTCCTAAAGTACAATTGAGACCAAAGCATCATTACCTCGAGCATTATCCTCACCTAATACAGTGCTTTAGTCCCCTTGTCCATCTTTGGACAATGAGGTTCGAAAGAAAACACAAAGTTTTCAACAAAAATAATTCATGACACTCATAACTATAAAAACGTTTTAAAAACTTTGTCTGAGAGACATCAGAACATGATGGCCTTTTATTTGTCGTCACCAAAATATTTTTAAAACCACATGTGCAGACATCCAAAGTAGAGTCTTTGTACATTTCATCATTACCTGTAGATACACAGTCGTTTATTTCAGGCATCACAGACAGTAGCAGCATATATGGCACAAAACAAGTAACAGTTGAAGGAACTTGCTTTGCAATTGGCATGTTTGTTTGCACTGGAGCTTATGCTGCCTTGCCTGAGTTTAGAGATCAAAAATATACTACTTATCAGAAACAATATAATTTTTCAACTCAAAGACTATGACTCTTGGTATACTGAGCACTTGCGGTATAAGGTTTCTAATGAGCTCATTTTAACAACAAAACATTTCATTCCAGTGTCTGACTAAAGGTAAAGGCAGCCCTAGACATTCAGCAGATCATTTGGTTTTCCCCAGGTAATGAGGTATTTTTTTTAAGTAATCTATCTTTCTAACAAATATATTAAACAGTGTTTAAACATCATGTAAAAACTGATATTACCGTTTCAAAAATGTATACAACACATTGTTTGTGTTATTAAATGTTTAAGTGTAATCCAAAACTGTGTTACAGGAGTTACCAATTCAGATGGAGGCTTTGCGTGTTCTGAAGCTAAGGGTCATTGTCAACGTTCAAGCTCTCATAGATGAGTTAAGAAACGGGCTAAACTGTCATAGTCTGCAGTCTTGTCTTGTCTTTCCCTCTGTCTCCCCCTCCCTTCCGTGTGTATGTGATTGTGTGTCTCCACCTGTTTGGGCGTGGCTACTCTGAGGATCACCTGGATTCCATCTAAAAACAACAGCAGTATTAGAGGGCCAGCTTCACAGCCACTCCTCGCCAGTTTGTTTGCTCAATTACACCAATCCTGCCAGCCTGCCTGCCTGCCCACCTGCTCTCCTGACTACCTACTTACCTGCGTCATCACCTGTCTGCCTCCTTACCTGCTCCGGTCCAACACCACTCAGCTACACAACTCCAATAGAAAACCGTGACATAAACTTGGTCTTTGACTTCCGCCTTTAGTTTCAAGACCCAGATGCACTGTGCAATTTGGTTAACATAGAAGACCTGCCTTCAAAAGCATCAATTAAAGTAGTCAGACTAATTGATGTGGATCAGATTTCAACCAGCACAGATGACACCTTCATACTGTGTGAACACAGATTCACCAGAGCGCCTTTGCCGATGGCCAGAGATCTTTATTGTTCCTTATTTTTCTTATGAGGTGGAATATCTCCTAAGGGATGGAAACATGGCATTTGAAACAGAGGGAAAACTTCTTACATTGACAAGAGATCAAAAACACAACATACTAAATGCAATGGGTTCTGAGATAGATAAACTTAAGGCGTATCCCAGTAGCACACAGATTGGCAAAGCTGCAGAAGCTTTAGTTACGAAACATCCCTGCCTGAAAGAAAAAAATTCAAAAACTGGATGGGAGCGATGGAAGAATAGCCTGAGACAGAACCGAAAGAGGCTGACTAAGGCTGGCATCATGGATGTAGCTGTGAATGTAGGAGAACGCAGCAGAACAAACCCAGATGGGGCTGCATCCACGGCCAACATTAAAAGACCCAGGAGAGGGGAAGTCAACTTCCTTCCCAATTATCCTTCTGGGGAAACAAGAGAATCTGTGGACACCAGGAGGCTTCTGATGGTGGAGCAGTTCAAGAGAACTTCACCAGAAAGAGACATTCCTCTCATTCACCAGCATATGCAGCGCACTTCATTTCACATCACATTCAGACCTGAAGAAATTGTCCCCCTGTAGCAGAGCTAAAAAAAAACGATGGCCAGCCCTCTTCTGTGAGGCACAGGTAAGTACATTACACAAATACTAACCTAAAAAGCTCTGGCTTTTTTTGTAATTTTAGTTTTCATGTTTCAAATGTTAAGTTTTGTTAACTCTTTCCTTTCTTTTATTTCCCCTCAGCTTTACTGTGAATTTCACAGGATCACACAGGATCAAAATCTGCCGTATATCTTCTACACTGCACTTGATGAACATGCCCCTCAACTCATTAGCCTTTTCAAAAAAAGAAAACTGGGCGGGTTGGTGAAAAGATGGAGCAGCTTTTGGCTTTTGAATATGAACAACAGGCAGATTTGGCAGATTGTCATGTTTTTCACCTTTGTGCTCAGGACAAACATGCATGTAACAAGAGCAGCAGCCCTGGTTGGCCTTCCAATTTACTTAAAGAAAGATTCTTCTGAGATCTTTAAAACATGCAAGGTATTTATGTAAATATAGATCAGAAACAGTATGCTGTACTAGGCTTGCTGCAATACACAGTGATACTGGTGTTAAGTCACAACACCGGTTATGTCACTTGCCCACCGTGGCAACGTCTCCCACTATCGTTTTTTTTATTAAAATATTTATGTAAGTAAAATAAAACATTGAGTTTAGAAGAGAACAGACATTACATTTAAAATCTAGAAGCAGCTATGCAATGCAGCATGGCGAGCGACAGTCACATCGCAGATTCAGCAGCAGGAGTCAGATTTATCACTTGTTTATTCAAGCGTTGACGTGGAATTTATAGGCTGCAAAGGAACGCAAGGAAAAGAGGGAAACTTAATTTTGTTTTTATTGTTAAATATACGTATCAAAAACATTGAGCTAATTCCTTACCTGCAGTCCTGTATCTGATGGGACCACATTTTCCTTCAGCGGTGTAACATCATCATAATTCCAGAAATTGGTCTCAAGGCTATCAACAAATGTGATTTAAAATTTATTAAATTAGTTTGTGAGACGTGAGGAGTATTGCTGTACAATAGTCCCACCTTATGAGAGTCAAAAAAATGTCTTTATGTTATAAGTATACATGCAGAACAATTAATATCTGATCAAAATTGCCTCAATTGAATGAATTAATTCGCAAATTAAGCAGAAACATCTACAACTGATAAAAAATAGGGGCAAACTTTTTTGTTTTTTATTCCAATAAGTAATTTGCACACTAAATTTATTTATATATTTTTTTGTTCAGGATGGCTTGGAAGAATTCCATGAAGGTACAGTTGCTTTGGTGGCAGTGGTGGATAAAGATGAGGTGCCTGCAGGTGTTCCTTTTGCAACGCAGCATGTGTCAATTGTGCTTGAAGATCAGGTTGTAATGGCTCATCATTCTTGGACTGATGTACTGGTGATTTTGTTTGGATTAATCTATGCTCTGCATTTGAGCTATCCAGAAAAGTGTAGTGGATTCTTTGAGTTCATTCAAGTTATGTTACTGAAGCTTGATGATAATGGAAAGCAGCTAAAGCCAAAATTGCAGACACTTAAAAATGAGCTGGCAAAAAAAGAAGTTTATTTACAGTTCATTATTATGTGCACTGGCTGACTTGACAGTATGTTGTTTGTTCATGTTTCTATGGCACATGACTTTATGTCAGAGTTGTCTCAGTTGAGGTTACACTGAATGATTAAGGAGGCAACGAAGCAATGAATACTAACATAGACACTACAACTACAACTACAACTACAACTAGACATCCCAAATATCTGTCTGAAAACATATTTGTGCCTGAAAGTTTTTGTTGTGTGTGTCTAACTATGAGAGGCTACAAATGTGTCTTGAGCAATTACAAAATTCTCAGATGTGCACTATTGTAAGCATAAATATACCTGTACAAATAAATTTTTTACACTGTTTGTAATTTACATGCTCAGACATACTTTTTATTTGTGACATTGGATTTTACACACACAGTGCGTATCAGCATGCATAGTTCAGTTCATGTGAATAGTGAGACTTTTTTGAGTATTTGTGTATAAGCTGTATGTATATATATATATATATATATATATATATATATATATATATATATATATATATATATATATCACACACACAACGCGAGGAGAGGCTTTTGCTATGAATCTTTCACCAATGAGTAATAAATGTGATGAAGCAGCGGCGCCATTTGCTGCGGACTCTGACTCCGAGGACCCTCTGAACTACGGGAGGGTGAGGACAGCAGCGCCAGTGAAGGTGCCAGTGGTGGTGACCGGTTATCTGACGGTCTACAAAGGGCACCATGCATTCGTAAGACTTTTCCTAGCAGAAGAGGGAGAGGAGGCCAGAGTGGGAGCAGAGGACAGCGAGGGAGAGGATTTTGCTTTACGCCCATCACCAATGATGAGGGCTAGGAACACATAAGAGACCTGGAAGTTTATCAGGAGTGGATAAAGCCTTTTGATGAACGTGTTGGTTATACAGGGGAGAGAGATCTGACAAATGCTCATCCAATAGATTTTCTGTCCCTCTTTTTGGATGATTTGTTTTGGGACCTTGTTACAAATGAGACTAACAGATATGCTCACCAGGTTTTAGCCTCAAACCAGCTGAAACCACAGTCCAGGTTTGAATGTTTCCAGACCCTGTGTGAGGCTGTAGCTGTGACCCAGGCTGATGCAGACGCGTTCTGGGCACCCCCCCCTCACGTTTACTGCGAGCACTGGGGCGTCTTGCCTCAGTCTTTTTAGCCGGTTTTGCGTGAACCCAGACCCCGTGTGAGGCTGTGGCTGTGACCCAGGCTGGTGCAGCCGCGTTCTGGACATCCCCCCTCACGTTTACTGCGAGCACGGGGGCGTCTTGCCTCGGTCTTTTTAGCCAGTTTTGCGTGCATCCAGACCCCGAATGAGGCTTAGGCTGCAACCCAGGCTGATGCAGCGTTCTGGCCAGCTCCCCTCACGTTTACTGCGGACCTGGGGGCGTCCAGTCTTGCTCTTTTTAACCGGTTCTGAGTGGATCCAGACCCCTTGTGAGGCCGTGGTTCTATGCCAGGCTCATGGAGCTTGGTCCTGGCTTAAACTTTATTTTAGACGGGGCAGTCACACGGGGAGCCAGCGACCAGCAATAAACCTCAGGGTTAATATTTATGCCAACTATGTATCAAGTAACTGTATAGATTTTACTGGAAGAGCCAACTGGAGGCCAGAGGTCAGAGGCCCGGAGCCAAAAGGAATGGTGGTGATACCAACAGGGCCAAACTTCTCAGTACTGCCAATGATGGTTCGGAGTTGGTCCCAATTAGCTAGCTGACTCTGGTGGTCCTCTGTGGATGGCTCTTAGTGGTTCTCCATCTGCCTAGGGCTCAGCTGAGCCACAGTTTAACCAGAGTCTGGCATAAAGAAAGTTAAGTCTCTGAGAAAAATACCAATTGGAATAAGGTTCTTTGTAGACTTTTAAGCAAAACAGTTTCTGTGGGAATCACTGAACCAAAAGTCAATTGAAAACTCGTCTTTTGGCCAGGCAGAACTTAAGTAGGCTACACTGAAGAAAAATACTCTCAATAGTAAAAATAACAAATTAAACATAAATGAGTGTATACATGGGTGCACGGTAGTAGAGTGGTTAGCTCTCCTGCTTCACAGCAAGAAGGTTGTAAGTTCAAATCAAACATCCTTGGCTGATTGTGGCTGACTCAAACATCGTCAGCATGTTTGGGTCACATGCGCCCAAAGACATGCATGTATAGGTCAATTGGCAACTCTAAAGTATCCCTAGTGAATGAATGTGAGAGTGAATGGTTGTCTGTCAATGTTCGTCTATAAGTGTTAGCCCTGTGACGAACTGGCCACTGTCCAGGGTGTACCCCGCCTAAGGCCCAAAGCTGCTGGGATAGGCTCCAGCCACCTGCGACTTCAAAAACGGGACTAAACAGTAGAAAATGAATGAATGAGTGTATACATATAAAAACCTAAACAGGATAGATAAAGGTAAGGCTTATCACCTTTATCAAGTCTTTTGTTCAATTAGGTAAAAGTCTTTAACAGACCTAAAAGTTGCTCACAAATGAATAAAGTTGATCCTTCAAGTTTGTTCTTTTTGAAAGGAATGTAGGAATGAGGCTCGAAAGTGATTTTTTGAGGCCTAATTTATAGCAGCGCCACTAATGGCAATCAAAGCACCGGACTAAATTACTGAGATCAAACAATTTATACACGGCCTGATTGTCTTGAATGCGGAGATAAATAGTGTCATCCGAATTAACTTTCACAGCTCTTTTAGTTCTAGTCAGGCCTGAGCCAAAGCCGGTGGCGAGGGCTCTATTGAAACCGCTCAGAATCTTTTTTTTTTCTTCTGCTCTTTCCAAAATTCAGGATTGGCAAAAAAATATTTATTTTGGAAATCCATAAAAAGGCACTTGAAAAGTGAAAATACATTATGCCAAAGGGAAGTAAAGGGGATTTTTTTTGGCATAGAGTCATGAAATGTGGTACACACATTCCTTTTATCAAGACAAACAAAAATGGTTTTGCCCCCTGACAAACAGGAAGTCGGCCATTTTGGGTGGAACATGCGACACCCAAAATTGCACCCCTCATTCAAAATCTTATTTCTCCTATGGTTTTCATCCAAAAGGCTCTAAATTTGGTCAGAATCACCTAGACACATGTGCAAACAAAGGTTATCCATAGTTTTTTGATATCTTTTCGGGTTTGGCTGCAGCGAGCTCGTAACAAAGAGGCCATTTTGAGAAAAATAAAATCTCCTGTAACTTTCACAAACATTGTCGGATGTAGTTGAACTTAATAAAGAGTTTGTGCACATTAATCACCTGAACACAATGAAATGCAAATGATGCTATTTTCAAAATGGCTCTCCAGCACCCCCTACAAATTAATAATGGGAATCAAAAATTTAGTTTGTCATAGAGAAATTTGGTATATACATCCTGTATGAGATGCTGAACAAAAAAGCCAATGACAGCTACCCCCTACCCACAACCGTGTTGCCATGGGAACGCCCGAAATATTTGATGTAAATGAAAGGAAGGCGAGAATTGAACCCTAATTTGACCTCCTAAGCGTAACTGAAATGGCACCAAACTTCACTCAAAATTCAAGACCGTAGAATAATAATTTTTTCACACCCTGGAAAAGTAAAAAAAATGCCAATAGGAAGTGACAGTACATTTTTTTGGCGTAGAGATAGGAAATTTGGTACACACATTCCACACACTGAGGAAAACAAAAATTATTATTATTATGGGTTTGTCCCCTGACAAACAGGAAGTTGGCCATCTTGGACTGAAGTCACAGATGTCAATCCTGTCAGTTTCTACTCTTCATATCTTAACTAACTTGTCCTTAGCCTGGCCAGCCAGACCGACTTTCTCATTGTATTACATACAGAGAAAGTTAGTCTGGAATCGCCCAATCTGCCTCCGATTTCTGCTCCGGCGCTTTCTTTCCGACCAATCGTAGCGAGGGAGGCGGGATTTTGTTTCGCGTCATATTGAGCGCGAGAAAACAGTAGCAGGTTTCGGTAGCTTACAACGATCGAAATAAGCACTAAACTCGATATTACACCCCGTGTCCTCAGATTTTTCTGACAAAAACAACAGAAGTCATTCACCGTCTCCGAAGCATCTTCTCTGTCGAGCCATGCTGCTGTACGCTGTGGTTTGTTGACAACTAGAATAAGTTTCGCTTTCCTTACGTCACATCCGTGGCTTCTCTGATTGGTTCACTCAGCGAGCGTTAGTTCTGCCCATGGTCCTGCCTTGAAATCCTGTTTAAATCCATCGATCCCAGACTAACTTTCTCTGTATGTAATACAAAGAGAAAGTCGGTCTGGTCTGTCCTAGGGCGTTTGACAGAATGAGCTCAAATTTGCACAGCATCATCTACACAAGTGGGGAATCAAAAGTTATCTAAATTTTTAGTGCAAGTCCTATGGTTTTCCCATTGCCCTGCTGCGAATTTCGTGTTCGTTTTGTGATTCGCCAACATCCTGTATCTCTCTCAAACATCATTGGATTGAGTCAGACCAAATGAGGCAGCTGTGCACAATGACGGCCTGAATAGACTGATATGTGATATGTGATATGAAATGTAATGGCTACAAATTTTGAATGGGACTTTGAAATTTACCTTTTCATAGGTGAATGCAATTTGATACACAAATTTCTCATGGTCCCCTGAACATAAAAGCCTATGATGACCCACCCCTGCCTCCAATAGTGTTGCCATGGGAACACCCCCAATTGTGTGCTATAGTGAATGAGATGGTGAAATTTACTTGATTGTATGTAAATGAAATTTGGCAGACACATCCAGCATAGGGTCCTGGGCAAAAAACTCTGTGGGGACAGTCCCCAAATAACATTTGACTTCTCATCTTGACTTGAACATGTGCCAACCCTTTGTTACATTTAAAGGTCCCATATTATGCTAAATCGACTTTTCTGAGCTTTTAACCGTGTTCTAATGTTGTTTCTACCTCAAACACATACCCAAAGTTGTGTTTTGTTTCATTCGCGCATGTTTAAGTAATTTATTTAGTTTGAGTTACAGTCCCTAAAACGAGCTGTTTCACGCAATGACGTCAATATGTGAAATAAACCACTCCTCTCCAGGAAGTGCTCCTCCACACTCCTCCTGCCCCTCTCTCCTGCACTGTCAACAAGTGCTGTGCTCCGCAGCTCAGACACAGAGAAGCATCGCTGCTAATGTGTTAGCTTACTTACCGTCAGCAACATTCGGCTGTGGGAGTTTTACTGCGTTGTTTTCTCTCCCAAAAAAGAATTAACATGTAAGTGGTTAGAGTTTATTATTCGAAACTCCCAGGGTAAAGTAGCCAAACAGGTTTTTGTCTGTAACCAACACTTCACTGAAGACTGCTTCGAAAACCTCAACATGGTCCAAAATTTTAAAAAAGGGTGCTAATCCCACTATAAAAGACACCGAAGAGGAGCCCAGAGCAGTAAGTACTACTATATTGCTAATTATAATTTCGAGTAGAGTTTTGTATAGTTTCGAGTTTTGTACAGCTTATGTTTAAAGATAATATCTTTGTTTTCATTCTTTATAAAACGCAAAACTGCTGCTCATGTTGCTAAAGCACATTTTGATAATTAGCGGCTGTTACCTTTTCACGGCAAAAACAACGAGGTGTGAAAAGTGTCTGTAGGTTGTAGTCACATTGTCTAGTTGATTAGACCGTCGTCTTACTGTTGTTATGCTAACAGTGTGTGTGAATAGGGTTAGATGTGTTTGACCCTCGTTTCTTATCACGCTCTTAGGTTAGACAATGACAACTGAGTATCTGTTGTATTTTCAGAGCACTTCTCAAGAATCGTCCAGCTTCACAGAACATACATTTCACCAACCAGAAGCAGTAGTAAATGTACAGACAACCTCTGCATTGGTGCTAACTAGATCTGTGGCTACACAGTTATCTGCAAGCAGTCTGAGGTTACACCACTTCAGAAGTAAAGGTAAACAATCCAACAAAAACCCAGATCATATGAATTATACAAAAAATGAACAACAACATAAGAGTACACACAAAAATGTAGGTCTTTGGTGTGTTTTTAGTCATGCATTTCATCAGGCATCCATAGAGCATTAGAGCTACAAGTACTCAATACTTTATCAGATTAGAAGTATGTTATTTTACAACAATTCAATGAAGAAAGAAATAGCACTGTCTGTTAGATCAGAACAGCTTGTACACAAGATGAATACATGTCCCCAGTACGAAGCCAGTTTCCCAGTACCTTTTTTAATTCATTTTGCATATAGTGTATGTACATTCTTTACAAATTACAACAAACAGCCTGATATAACCTGATGTGCCTCTTCCAGACTTGGTGAAGAGCAGGAGACAGAAATGTTCAATGTTACATACTAATGTATGTTTTTCATGTTGATTTAGCTCACTTAATCATCTTTAAATGTGACACACTGCTGTTGTTCTATCACAGGTGTCCAAGCAGCTGTTGCCACTACAAATAGGAGCACACAGGAGGGAATGACCACTCTGATGCTTGCTCCGAGAAATCCCCAGCACCAGCTCACAAAACTCCTGCATGCAACAAACCTGAGTCGCCTGGAAGAAGAGACAAAGATGTTTGGCGATATGCTCCTTAGCAAAACCTAAATAATTTGTATTTATGTGGATTTTATAATAAAAAATGTATGATTGGAATTACACCAGTCTTTTAAATTAGCACTTACTCTTCTTCTGTTCTTCTTTTAACTGGTCCATAGTCTGTACGATAAATGTTATTTATATTTTGAAGAGTATATATGTCTAAGCAGTTGGCCTCCAGGCCAGGATGTGCTGTAATACACGGAGGAGGAGCAAGAAGCTGAGGTATTTGCCTTAAAACCTAAAAATGAAAAATGATGATCAGTATTTACAGTAATGTAAAGCTGCATTTACATTTACAAAACTAATTACATGTAGTTTTCATTTTACTACAAGGTTGCAGGAATGCTATCATTCATAGCATTTTATTATAACAGCAGCAGTCTTGTGCTGTAAGCCTGTAAGTATGGGTGTGCACCATAGTCTATTTGAAAACAACATAACGTGGTAAGACAGGCATAATAGTTGAAACTTTATTACACAAATATTACTGCATAGCTCTACATATTGCTAGGCTACTTTATTATAGTTCTTTCAATACACTGCACACCAGCTCCTTAGGAGTCTCCAGGCAGCATATACATTCTCAACTTCAGTAGGCATTGTACGGTCATTTCCACATGTGCACCGATAAACAGAAGCAGTTAACACGCGCTATGCTACGGGCTACACCATAGAAACATACACAATAAATAGTTTCTCATTTACCAAGCAGAAACGTCTTGTAGAAGCCTTCGAGGTCTTTGTGTTTGCTCATGTTCTTCGAACTCAGAGTCAGACTCTGGGTCGAAGATATACGGCTCATTTACTCTCAAAGCCATTGCTGAAAAAGTTATTACTACGATGTACCGTGTTTACTTCAGTCTGTTTCCAGCGGCGTACGTAGAGGTACCGTGATGTCAGACAGGAAGTGGGCGGAGCCAACACGGAAGAGCTGAGCCTTAAAGTGACAACCCCAAATCAGACCGTTCACTTTGGACTCATGATGAGAGCTAATCCAAACCGCTTGTATAAGATACTTATTGAGTGTTTCATGTTGCAGAACGTGATATGGTAACCTAAATGTATCCAAAATACACTGTATAAAGTTCAAAATAGCATAATATGGGACCTTTAAGGTATCTTCCCCCCTAGACTTTTTAACATAGCAGCTTCAAGCTTGCTTATTATGATGTAGACAACTTCATAATAAGCAAGCAACAAAATGTTCCAATTAGGGCTTGGATCAGCTTTGGGTGTGGCCGTGACAAGACCCCCAATTTGGGGTTACAATATGGTTCTGGGCTTTGAACACACATTTGATATCATTGTGAAGTTGACGCTTTAAAGACCGAAATGCAATCCTCCCGAGGATATTTTCCTCCGCGGTTGAAAGGGGAGGCGAAATGCAGTCTTTCTGAGGACATGTGCCCCCTGTGGGTGCAAGGGGAGGTGAGGGCCTTTATCACATATATAGATTTGTAATTTAAGTTTGTCTGGATTTATCCATGTTCATTAAACAGAAAGTAGGTACCATAACCTTACAGCTTAGGGGGGCCTATCCTATGAACTGTTCCTGAAGACCAGCGAAAACTTTCGCTCATAGAGTATCTGCTTCTCTGCTTCTCTCAGTGCCTGCCCCTCCCCCTCTCTTTCACACACACAACACTAGCTCTGACAGGCTGCTGCTGATAGTCAGACGCTTTGTGATTGGTTTCCTTGGTTCAGCACTCATGTGATTGGCTAGTTGTGGGAAAGAGGAAGGGAGGGACCTACCACCGCGGTAGGTCCCTGTTTCTCTGTCAGTGGAGACTACACGCTCTGGCCTATCCTCAGGAGCAGAGAAGAAAATATTAAAGAGATGAGGAATGTTAAGTAGAATTGTCTGCCTTTAATTAATCCAGTCTGATTTTTGGAACTGTGAAATTTTATGGGAAAAATCTGACAAATCTTTGGAGACAAACTTTAATAACAGAAAGCAGATGTTCATTGATTAGTTATTTTCAGACAAATGATAGCCTGTCAACCCACATCTTCAAGTGTAATCCATGGTACAGAAAGCAGATTGGACAGAAGGCTGAGACACTTGATCATCACTGACATTACTGTGTGCATGATGTACAGTAGTCCCTCGCTATAACGCGGTTCACCTTTCGCGGCCTCGCTGTTTTCGCGGATTTTGTTTACTGCAATTTTGCATGCTTTTTTTTTTTTTTTTTACAGCGTATGAACGCGCATTGTGTTCTGCGTCCTGATTGGCTAAGGGAGAACTTGCGCATTGTGTTCTGCGTCCTGATTGGCTAGGTGACTGTAGACCATTGTCAATCAATCTCCTCCGTGCCGTGTCTCCTGTACAGTACAGAATGCGTTCAGCTTGCCAAATTTACATAAATGTTTGATTGCTAGCAGTGTGACTCTGAAGTGCTGTATGTTTGTGTGACAGTAGGACTACAGCCTCATATTTGCTGCATAAAGGACTATTAGTTCTCGGCCAATCACGCTAGGTGGCGGTCTTTATAAGCGCTCTTTGCCCTGTTACCCTCCCTTTTGACATCACGCACGTTGCTCGTCCCTAGCCACCTGTTTCCGGGTTCCGCCTTCCGGTTTGCACAGGTATGAGAAGTCTCCTTTTCTCCTTTTGCAAACCGTGATATATCTGTAATTTGGCGTTCTATTTTCTAGTACTGCTGTACGATCGCATGCGCCGTCAATCACAACTATGTTGGCTGCATGATTACGGTAGGTTTTCCCCCTTTGGTTAAATTATGGTGTACGCTACAGTGGCTGTAATCCCTATCGTTTTGTAGGTAGCCACTGCAGCTAGCCTTTGCCTCCCCCTTCATCGGAGCTACATTTTACTCCTACAGTGGTACGTATAATGTCTGTCTGCTGGTGCATGAGCTTTAAATTAATCTAAACTACTACTACTACTACTACTACTAATTCCTTGCTTTTGTGCTTCAGACGCAGCTGTTTTGCCTTCGCTGAACTGTGCCTTACTTTCGCCTAATCGATTGTGTCGCCCTGGCATGACTAACTGTTTTGCCTTTCCTGTACTGTGCTGCTTTCGCCTAACCGACTGTGTCGCTTGGCATGACTAATTGCTCTTCCACTGGCTCACTAACTGTTTCGCGGAGACATTATTTTGCCGTTGAGTGGGGGATTTGGCTGCTTTGGCGGGGCTAGTAGTGTGTCGTATTGACCCGCTACTGCCCCGCGTACTAACTCGTGGTGTCTGGGAACGACTCTGTTTGTTTGAATGTCCTGATTAACTGACTGATCCCTGTTCCTATCATATATATTTATATATACCTATATATGCAAAGATATTGAGCTGTGTGTCATTTGATTTAATGTTTGTTTGTTTGGCCTATATTGATTTTTTTTACCTTTTTCTTTTAGGAGCTAGAGGCCCAGTCTGGTGGTGGTGAACTCCGTAGGTGGTGGTATCCTTGGTTTGTTGTGCACTTTTTATTTTGTGTTGTGTGTATTTTGTGTTTTGGGTGATCTTCTCCTTTTAGGTTGCACACCCCGGGGGTAAGCCTCAGCTCCTAGAATTTTATTAGGGTGAGTGTGGGTGCAAGTGTGTGTGTGTGTGTGTGGGCCCATGTTTTTTTTAGGATTGTGTGTTTTTTTAATAATTGATGTGAATAATTAATAAACTTACTATTGATTGGAACACTGTCTACTGCCTCATCAGTGAAGCTTATCTGTGTGCCTTAGGTTTACTTTATAGAATCTCCAGGTGAAATTCCTGGGGTGGCGTTGTCGGATTCTAGTTGATTGTCAAAAGCTGTGAAATTACCTAACTTATCTAACTTATTTTGTAGGGAAAGTTATTAAACCAATTTATAATTGACTGATAACTGATTTATATTTCATCTCTCCTATAAATACATGGTATACTCTCCCCTCGTCTGCCACACGTGGCGTTGTCGGCAGGATTTTACTGTTTAAGGCAGAGACGTGTTCCATTCATAATTTGGTTTTGTGTGTACAAAGTTTTGGCTTAAATTTGTGGTCAGCAGCCGTGTAACGGTTTTGTGTCTTCTTTTTTTGTTTTTCTGTATGTGTTATTGTAAAGGCAAAACAGCAGCTGTTAACTTGTGGGTTTTCCACTGTCAAAGTGTTTTGTAGTCATGGAGGAAGAGCTACAGGACCTAAGAGACCTGATTGCTCAGCTGAAGGCTGATAATGAACGGCTACGCAGGGAACTGGTCCCTGCTACACCCAGCTCCAGTGCCGGGCCCTCCGCTGCTTCTGCATTCCCTGCCACCCCGGTTTCTGACAGGTTAGTTTTTATACCTAGGGACAGGAAATGCCCAACGTTTCGAGGGCGGTCTGGTCTTGCGTTGAGTGAATGGGTTGAGGAAGTGCAGGCGTGTATGAGGGCACGACACTTGTCACCAGCTGATCAGGCATTTTTCCTTTTTGACCACTTGGAGGGAGAGGCTCGTGATGAAATCAAATACCGCTCCAGTGAGGAGCGAGGGGATCCAGCCAAAATTATCTCCATTCTCCAAGAGCTGTATGGGTGCGCTGAGTCATATGTAGCATTGCAGGAGGCTTTCTTCTCCAGGAGACAACAGGAGGGGGAGACTCTGCAGGAGTTCTCCCTAGGTTTAATGAGTCTTATGGAGAAGGTTAAACAACGTGCCCCTGGGCATATGCCTAATGCAGAGACCCTGTTAAGAGACCAATTTATTGAATATGTGTTAGATGGTGCGTTGCGTCGCGAGTTAAAACAATTTGTGCGTCGGCAGCCAACGGCAACACTGCTTGATGTCAGGGGAGAGGCGATACGGTGGGAGCGCGAGGGTTTGCCAGCTAGTGTGCGTGGCCGGAGTAATTCCGTACCGTCAGCATTTGGGATCCAATATGCTGTACACAGTGTCCCTCAGAGAACGGCCCAACCCACCCAGACAGAGGTGACTGAGATGAAGGAGCTATTAAAGAGACAACAAGAGCAGCTTGATAGGCTGACTCAAAGTATAGCCCTTTTACAAAGCACACACCAGCGTAGTTATTCCCCTCGTCGGGGCCCTATCATATGTAGACGGTGTCAACGGCCTGGGCATATTGCCAGGGAGTGTGATGGGCCACGTGTCCCTGCCCGCCAACAGTCCCCCATGCCAGGCCAGTCTCGTTCAAGTCAGCCGCCGGAAAACTAGTGCCCACCGTGTTGCAGAGCCACAACTCGGGTGGGGCATCTACTGGCTCAGAGGATGTTTCTCATGGTTTGGAAGATGTTCCCAAACTAATTTCTTCTTGCCCACATATCAATGTGAACATGGCCGACGTAAAGGTGCCGTGCTTAGTTGACACCGGATCAATGGTGTCAACAGTCACAGAGAGCTTCTTCCGCACGCACTTTGAGTCTTGGGGGGAAGAGCGCCTCAAGGCTTGTCATTGGCTGCAGCTCAGAGCAGCCAATGGCCTTTCTATCCCCTATATTGGCTATCTTGAATTAAACATTGAGCTCTGTGGTAAGTTGATGTCCCACTGTGGTGTGTTGGTCGTTAGAGACCCTCCCGGTAACCTGTCTGCACAGGTCCCTGGCGTTTTAGGGATGAATGTTATTCGCAGGTGTTACCGAGAACTGTTTGGCCAATACGGGTCAGCCTTGTTTGACGTGGCCCATGTAGTGGCGTCTCCTATACCTTTGGTGGAGGCTTTCCAGCAGTGTCATGCCACTTATCAGCAGCCTGTGCCAAAGCAGCCAGGTAAGGTCAAGGTACGGGGAAAGAGGGCCTGTCGCATTCCTGGGGGCACAATGCAAATTGTGGCCACCACCTGTTCGGAGCAGTACTCTGGTACCACTGTTTTGTTTGAACCATCGGCGTCTGGCTTACCTGCTGGTCTGCTAGCATCTCCTTCTTTGGTTCAGGTTGTTCGAGGGACTGCATATGTCCCTGTGGTCAACGTTGGGGTCACTGACGTGTTGCTTTACCCTCGTACTGTAGTAGGAACTTTGGACAATGTGAATGTTGTGAGCCTACCAGCAGGTGTGACGGAGGTGGAATCCACCGCTGCCAGGGTGTCTTCCCAAGTGGCCTCCACCTTTGGGGCAGACCCGATAGAGACCATCAACCTGTCTCCACTGCCTGTTGAGGAACAGGGCCAGGTGCGATCTCTCTTGTGGAAATATCCCTCAGTGTTTGCTGCCAATGATCAGGATCTGGGTTGTACCAACCTGATTTCTCATGACATCCCTCTTCTCGATGATGTCCCAGTAAGGCAGCGTTACCGTCGCATACCCCCGTCAGAATATGAGCTGGTAAAAGAGCACATCAATCAACTCCTAGAGGCCCAAGTGATCAGGGAGAGCTCTAGCCCATATGCATCCCCCATTGTGCTGGTCCGGAAAAAGGACGGCAGTCTGAGGCTTTGCGTTGACTATCGCCAGCTCAATATTAAGACTCGGAAGGATGCGTTTCCACTCCCCCGCATCGAGGAATCTCTCGATGCTTTGACAGGTGCTCGCTGGTTTTCCACCCTGGATCTGGCTAGTGGGTACAACCAGGTTCCAGTTGTGGAGAAAGACCGACACAAGACGGCGTTTTGCACACCGTTTGGTTTATTTGAGTGGAATCGCATGCCTTTTGGCCTCTGCAATGCCCCCAGCACTTTCCAACGATTGATGCAACGCATCTTTGGGGACCAGCAATGCCAGTCCCTCCTATTATACCTGGACGACATTATTGTCTTTTCATCCACTGTCCAACAACATCTGGAGCGACTGGATGTGGTGTTGGGACGGCTGCAGCAGGAGGGCCTCAAGGCTAAGCTCAGTAAATGTAGCTTTTTCCAGCAGAAGGTGCATTATTTGGGCCATGTCATCTCTGATCAGGGAGTAGCTACTGAACCGAGCAAAATCGAGGTGGTAGCAAACTGGCCAAGACCTTCCACAGCCTCTGAGCTGCGTTCATTTTTGGGCTTCGCCAGCTACTACCGACGTTTTGTCGAGGGTTTCGCCAAGTTGGCCGCCCCATTACATCGTAGAGTGGCTGAGCTGATGAGCACACACTCCAAGAAGAGGGTAAGGCAGGGCACTGTTGGAGCCTGGACAGAGGAGTGTGAGCAGAGCTTTGAGGCTCTGAAAGCCAGACTTACAGTTGCCCCTGTACTGGCCTATGCAGACTTCTCACGCCCTTTTATCTTGGAAGTTGATGCAAGCCATCATGGTCTAGGTGCTGTGCTCTCTCAGGAGCAAGACGGGAAGGTCAGGCCCATTGCATACGCCAGTCGAGGGCTAAGGCCGACTGAGCGTAATATGTCCAACTATAGCTCTATGAAATTGGAGCTATTAGGTCTTAAATGGGCCATGACGGAGAAGTTCCGAGAATACCTTTTGGGCCATAAGTGTGTTGTCTACACCGACAACAACCCACTGAGCCACCTGGCTTCAGCAAAACTTGGTGCTGTGGAGCAGCGCTGGGCAGCTCAGCTTGCCTCCTTTGATTTTGAGCTAAAGTATCGGTCAGGAAAGAGCAATACAAATGCTGACGCCCTGTCGCGTCTGCCTAGTACACAGGCAGTGGGGTCTATGGCCCCAGGTACTTTCCTGCCTCAATCTTTGCAGCAAGCTCTGCCATTAGTACAGGCAACTCAGTCTGTTGTAACTGTCTTTCCTTATTTTGCCCCTGGTGACCTTCAGGCTCTCCAAGAGGCGGACCCTGTCATCCAAGAGGTCATGACATTCTGGCAACGGAAGCAGAGACCCAATCATGACGAGCGGAAGGGGCTCTCCCAGACAGCTTTGGTCTTGCTTCGGCAGTGGGACCGCCTTGTTGAGTTGGACGGACTAGTGTACCGTCAGATTTTCCGTCCTGATGGTGGTGGGGCAGTATACCAGCTTTTGCTGCCCAGAGCACTGACCACGCAGGTCCTCACCCAGGTCCATCAAGAGCATGGGCACCAAGGGGTGGAAAAGACTTTGGCTTTGTTGCATTCCCGTTGCTACTGGCCGGGAATGTCAAGTGAGGTTGCACAGTGGTGTCAAACTTGTGAGCGATGTCAGGTCGCTAAAGATAATCATCCTCCGGCCCAGACGTTTATGGGCCACTTACTGGCATCAAGGCCAAACGAAATTGTGGCCATTGATTTCACTGTGCTTGAACCCACTCGTAATGGTCTGGAGAATGTCCTTGTTATGACCGATGTGTTCAGTAAATACACATTGGCTGTCCCAACACGAGACCAGCGTGCCTCTACAGTGGCCCAGGTTCTCGTTTCACAGTGGTTTTTAAAGTTTGGTGTCCCTGCACGCATACACTCAGATCAGGGCCGTAATTTTGAAAGTGCCCTGATCCAACAGTTGTGTAGCCTGTACGGGATAGTAAAGTCGCGGACAACCCCTTACCATCCAGCTGGTAACGGTCAGTGTGAGCGATTCAATAGAACACTCCACAGCCTCCTGCGTGTGCTGCCAACGTCCCGAAAACGGGACTGGAGTTCATGTTTGCCCCAGGTGCTCTACGCTTATAACACCACTCCCCATCAGTCGACTGGTGAGTCGCCATTTTTCTTAATGTTCGGACAGGAACCTCGACTCCCAGTTGACTTTTTGCTTGGTCGAGTGCTGGACCCTGTTGCGGGGGATGTCCATGAGTGGATTAAGGAGCACCAGACTCGGCTACAGATAGCCTTTGAGGGGGCTAAGGAACGGTTGAAGATTTCTGCAGAACGCAGAAAGGCACGTCACGACAAACAGGTCCGAGATGCACCTCTTACGGAGGGCCAGCTCGTATTGCTACGAGATCATAGCATTCGAGGACGTCAAAAGATCCAAGACCTGTGGAGTCCAGTGACTCACCTGGTCATACAAGCACCAAGGGAAGGTAGCGCAGTTTATACTGTAGCACCTGTGCAGGACCAAAGTAAGGTTAAGAGGGTCCATCGGTCCTTGCTAAAAGCGTGGGTTGCTGCTGAAGCTCCTAGCTCGGCTCCTGTGGAGAGCCCACCTCCTGTTGACCAACCTAGCTCCGAGGGTGAGCTGTCCAGTGATGGGGATTTGTTTCTGAGGCCACAGCCTCCCCAACCAACCCAAACACGTCCACTGGACCAACGGGTGGCTGCGTCACAAACAATTCCGCGGTCACTTTCGCTACCCAGTTCTGGTCCCACAGCCTCTGGGCCATCTGTGGCTCCTCCTTTTCTGGTTGGGGGTCAACCTACTCTTCCGGTGATGCCGGTCAGTGCTCCTGGCCCGAGCAATCCTGGCTCCAGTGAAGTAGCTGTGCGCAGGTCAACGCGTTCAACAGCAGGCCAGCACCTTAATCCCCATCATCTCCCCAGGCCAGTGGGAAGGCAACCAGATGGAGATGGGAGTATTCAGGTTCTCTCCTCTAGTGGGGTGTGTGCTGTTTTTAGGCCTTGGTGTTAGTAATGTTTGGCCATCGTCGGGGCGGCGATGCATTTAGGGGGGGTAGAATGTGACAGTAGGACTACAGCCTCATATTTGCTGCATAAAGGACTATTAGTTCTCGGCCAATCACGCTAGGTGGCGGTCTTTATAAGCGCTCTTTGCCCTGTTACCCTCCCTTTTGACATCACGCACGTTGCTCGTCCCTAGCCACCTGTTTCCGGGTTCCGCCTTCCGGTTTGCACAGGTATGAGAAGTCTCCTTTTCTCCTTTTGCAAACCGTGATATATCTGTAATTTGGCGTTCTATTTTCTAGTACTGCTGTACGATCGCATGCGCCGTCAATCACAACTATGTTGGCTGCATGATTAGGTTTTCCCCCTTTGGTTAAATTATGGTGTACGCTACAGTGGCTGTAATCCCTATCGTTTTGTAGGTAGCCACTGCAGCTAGCCTTTGCCTCCCCCTTCATCGGAGCTACATTTTACTCCTACAGTGGTACGTATAATGTCTGTCTGCTGGTGCATGAGCTTTAAATTAATCTAAACTACTACTACTACTACTAATTCCTTGCTTTTGTGCTTCAGACGCTGCTGTTTTGCCTTCGCTGAACTGTGCCTTACTTTCGCCTAATCGATTGTGTCGCCCTGGCATGACTAGCTGTTTTGCCTTTCCTGTACTGTGCTGCTTTCGCCTAACCGACTGTGTCGCTTGGCATGACTAATTGCTCTTCCACTGGCTCACTAACTGTTTCGCGGAGACATTATTTTGCCGTTGAGTGGGGGATTTGGCTGCTTTGGCGGGGCTAGTAGTGTGTCGTATTGACCCGCTACTGCCCCGCGTACTAACTCGTGGTGTCTGGGAACGACTCTGTTTGTTTGAATGTCCTGATTAACTGACTGATCCCTGTTCCTATCATATATATTTATATATACATATATATGTAAAGATATTGAGCTGTGTGTCATTTGATTTAATGTTTGTTTGTTTGGCCTATATTGATTTTTTTTTACCTTTTTCTTTTAGGAGCTAGAGGCCCAGTCTGGTGGTGGTGAACTCCGTAGGTGGTGGTATCCTTGGTTTGTTGTGCACTTTTTATTTTGTGTTGTGTGTATTTTGTGTTTTGGGTGATCTTCTCCTTTTAGGTTGCACACCCCGGGGGTAAGCCTCAGCTCCTAGAATTTTATTAGGGTGAGTGTGGGTGCGAGTGTGTGTGTGTGTGTGTGGGCCCATGGTTTTTTTAGGATTGTGTGTTTTTTTAATAATTGATGTGAATAATTAATAAACTTACTATTGATTGGAACACTGTCTACTGCCTCATCAGTGAAGCTTATCTGTGTGCCTTAGGTTTACTTTATAGAATCTCCAGGTGAAATTCCTGGGGTGGCGTTGTCGGATTCTAGTTGATTGTCAAAAGCTGTGAAATTACCTAACTTATCTAACTTATTTTGTAGGGAAAGTTATTAAACCAATTTATAATTGACTGATAACTGATTTATATTTCATCTCTCCTATAAATACATGGTATACTCTCCCCTCGTCTGCCACATTTGCAAGTTTTCTCCCCGACAAAAACCCACAATGTCGATGAAACGACTGCACCGACAAAGGCACCTGCGGTCGCACCCAAAAGGCAGAGGAAGATGCTAAGGTTTGAACTTTGAGAGTGTTTAAACAAGAAAGAAATGAGAGAAAATGTTAATGCCTGAGAAAAGTGTATAAAGTGTGTGGTGAGGGGTTTTACAGCCTTAAAACATATATAATAATTGTAAAAAATAAAGCTGTCTACTTTGCGGATTTCGCCTATTGCCTATTGATTATTTTTGGAACGTAACCCCCGCAATAAACGAGGGACCACTGTACTGTGTTTATGAAAATATGGGTGCTATTTTGCGTTAATTAGTTGATTGCTAATCATACTTTTAATTTCTTGTGGAATGATGTGAACACACCAGCACATGCAGGGGTGAGTGGTTCTGATTGTTAGCCTTACCTCTGTGCATAAGTGTTTGTGATCATGTATGTGTATTGATCTGCAGAGTGTTGCAGTCATATCCAGCCTGAATGGAAGCTGTGAAGGCCACTGCAGAGGACGCACACATACACACACCCGCCCGCCCGCACTCACACACAAACACAAACACAAACACACACACACACACACACACACACACACACACACACACACACACACACACACCCTGACTAGGTAGCCTGGCAGCCTGGGAAGGAGAGAGGGCACATCATCTCTAGAGGGTCTTCTGTCCTCAACAGCAGAGTTGACATTTACACACACAACCACATCCAAGTATGTTAAAACTGCTTTAAACTTCTCTGATCATCAGCACTAACTTTTATCTCATTTCAGGTACAGCTTCCCTCCACACAAGATGTACAATATGGATGAAACTGGTGTGATGACAGTGCAGACACCCAAGCAGGTTGTCACAGAAAAAGGGAAGAAACAAGTGGGTTCAGTAACATCTGCTGAAAGAGGAGAGCTCGTCACTGTGGCCTGTGCAGTAAACGCCACTGGAAATGCAGTACCACCCATGTTCATTTTCCCGCGTGTCCGTTTCAAGGAAAGCCTCATGAATGGATCACCAGCAGGTTCCATTGGTCATTGTACAAAGTCTGGATGGATGAATGAAGACGCCTTCCTCATCTTCCTGGAGCACTTCATCCGCCACACCAACTGCTCCACCGATCACCCAGTCCTGCTCATTCTGGACAACCATGAGTCTCACATCTCACTCAAGTCAGTGACAATTGCTAAAGAGAATGGGGTCATTATGCTCACCCTGCCACCTCACACCTCACACCGCTTGCAACCATTAGACAAAACTGTCTATGGACCACTCAAAACCTACTATAACCGAGCGATGGATGGGTAGATTCGATCACATCCTGGGCGAACCGTATCGATCTATGAGGTCCCAGAACTTGTGAAGCAAGCGTTCCTCTCTGCAATGTCACCAACAAACATAACCTCAGGTTTCAGAACAACGGGCATATACACTTTCAACAGGGACATCTTCCCGGAAGAAGACTATGCACCATCAATGGTGACAGACAGGGCAAATCCAGAAGATGAACCCAGTGCCATTGCTGACCTTCCTGGAGAAGAGCCCTCCACCAGTGCAGCTGCTCACCTGCTTGGACCATAACATGTGCCAACACATGTCACAGGTTTTTAAAAAAAAAGTCTGGTAGGCCAATAGTGGCAGTGCGCATAGTGGCGCGGCTCAGGCTTACCCTCCATCTGACCATGCAATCTTGTTGTTCCCTGCGTTCAATGACAATAAAGTGCCTTTCCTTTCCTTGAAGCAGGTCCAGACCCAGGAGAGCCACCTGCCACTCTGCCAAATCCCGAGCACTCATCAAGTGACGAATCTGGTTGTTCTGCTCACTTGGGTTATGTGTCTCCAGAAGCCATTCTTCCCTTGCCAAAATCCACAGAAAGAAAGAACAGAATTGTAAGAAAGAAAGTGAAAACAAGAATTGTCACTGACACACCTGTGAAGATGGAGTTGGAGAAGGCTCACAAAGAAAAAGAAGATAAAAAGGCTGAACAGGAAAAGAAAAAGAATGAAAGAGAGAAGAAAAGGGCTCTGAAACCTGCAAATCAAACCAAAACCAAGAAGAAAATGGCCGTGTACGGTAGCTCAGAAGAAAGCTCCACCACCGATGATGAGGCAGAAGATGGCCTGGAGAAGACACACAGGAGAGAAAAGGAACGGGCTGAAAAGAAGAAAAGGAGTGGAAATAAGAAGGGGGTTCTGAAAGGGTCAAAACCAACCAAACCCCCAAAAAAAGTGCTCTCCAGTAGCTCAGAAGAGAGTGACTTTCCGATTCCACTTAGCAATGCCACTGAATATGAGAGTTCAGATGTCCAGAGTGACGATGATGATGACAAGGATCTGTCCGCTGGTGACTTTGTCATTGTGAAGTTTGCAGGTAAAAAAATCCAAATCCTATAACTATGTTGGATTGGTGGAGAATGTTGAAGGTGACGAGATCAGTGCAAAGTTTCTGAAGCAAAGTTGTAAGAGGTCTGTTGATGGAAAGCCCATCTTCACATTTAGAGAGAATGATGAAGGAGTCATCCCTAGAGGTGATGTGCTCAAGAAACTACCCACACCACAAAAGCTTGGTGGTACAACCAGAAGGGAGCACAAGTTCACATTCCCCTGCAGCATTGACAAGTGGAATGTCCAGTAGTAGGCCGAATCTGTGAAGATATTCAGATGCAAATGCAGTCAGGTGCTCATTTTGGAATTTTCATTTTGTTCTGAGCATGTGTTCATGTGGTGCTAGGCCTTGTTGCAAATTGGCCTTTGATGATGTTAAAACTTTAAATAAACATTAAACCAAGTACTTTTGTATTGAATTTGTCTTGCTTTTATATAGCATTATCGTTTGTGAGATTAAAATGATATTTTTTACTTCAGTTATCAACGGCACAATTTACCCCAGTGTATTGTGACTAATGGTAAAAGTTGTGCCACAAAACCACTTTTTTTTTCTAAAGCTATATTTCTCAAACAGTTTATTTAAGATCCAAAGTGATTGCTCCCAGGGATGCACAACATCCTAAACTATATGTACATATTTTAGTTGGAGGCATTCCTGTAATCCCCTTGCGTAAAAGGCACTTTAAGTAAAAACTGGCACTACTTACCCCACTCTCCCCTAGTGCTGTTAAATTCTTTATAAACAGACTTATAAGCAATTAAGGCAATTCTACAGTATCTACACGATAATATTGGAGCTTTTAATAAGGTTAGCCGTTTTTTGTAGCAATGCGCTGCATTACAGAGAACTAGATGGAGAGATTATTTTTTTTTACGATTGTCACTGTCAGTCTGGTGCACAAGTGACTAGAGAAGACAGACCAGCTGTTAAGCATATTTCATGATATGGGTAAAGTCATGTTAAAATAGTCTAGGCAGTGACGTCATATTAAAACGTGTGTGCCTCCATGCATATGAATGCTATTATGAGAACGGTTTGTGTTGTTGTTTTTTAGACCAAAGAAATGAAGGCAGTGTGTAATTTTTCTCCCGTGAATATTATCCACTAGAAAGTTCTAGATAACTACTTTGGTGACTGCTACAACGATAGACTGCTGCAGAAATGTCTAACGTTACACCAGCATTAAACAGTCTAGCGTCTTTTTTTCTTCCACGTTAACTACATTGCCTTGCTTGCTTAATTTACCAATAAAAGACGTACATACCCACAAAACGCTCTTCATCGATGTCGGTACTATGTGCCAAACCGCCGCTGCCACTATGTTTTGCAGCTTAAACGAACCACGTGACATCTTAACCAGTGAAAACCAGAGTCCAGCAGGCACGAGCTAGCTGCGTGAGGGTGCATTCACGTGTGAGGTTGGGGACAGACGAGGTCAGCAACAGGAGATCAGGCAGGAGAAGAACGCTGGAGAGTCGTGCATAATGCAGAGGAACAATCTGGCAGAGTGTGTGTGAACAGGTGAGTCTTACATACAGGGCTGATAGCAGATGAGCTGCAGCTGCAGCAGCGGGTGAGTGAGGAGGGGTGAACCAGTGGGAGTGGCTGGCAGGTAGAGAGCCAGGGAAGATAACAGCTGTGACAGGAATGTCTTGCCAGCGTTTGGGCATGTGAGCGCTTTGGATGGTACCTGCAAGGTATGGAAAGGTTTTGCTTAGAAACAGATCATAAGCCTCTTGTCCCTCTGATAAACTCCTACGACCTGGATAAAGCACCCGTGAGGTGTCAGCGCTTGTTGATGCGCTTGATGAGATTCAATGCTGAAGCTGTTCATGTTCCAGGAAAGCGGCTTGTTGTTTTAGTCCAGTTTCAATCGCGCTTGTTAGTTTTTATCACATTTAGTCAACGTCATCCCATTTTTATTTAGTCTAGTTTTAGTCAACAAAAACTGTCAACATTTTAGTCTAGTTTTAGTCAGGACAATCCTTTTACTTTTTTTGTCAGCAGATAATATGGATAATATGGCTACGGTCACTACATGCTAAGAAGCTAACATAAGTTAGCCAGCCACACACAATTATATCAACAAGTGGCTACCATCGCTACATGCTACACAGTTATTAAATCAAGCATACAGTTTTTTTCTCCAATTCAATATACCGAAAATGTGTCCATATGCCTCGTCTCCTCTTTCTCCCCTGCAAAGCATGTTTACTTTTGACCTGACTCGCCGTGAACCCACCTCATGTCTGTCCCATGTGTTTGTGTACTCTGTGCCCGCTGCAGGTTTGAAAGGAGGTGTGTCACTGTGTGAGTGGCGGAAGAGCCGAGGAGAAGGTGAAGGCGGGGGAGACAGGATTTGACAAAATCATATCGTATAATAATATAATAATATAATGCAATTTTCGTCTCGTCTTTGTTCGTGAACTAAAATGTCCAAAGATTTTAGCCTAGTCTTTATTTAGTGAACCACATTTTCGTCTCGTCTTTATTAGTCCACGAAAATACATACTGATTTAGTCCCAGTTATCGTTTATTAATGGGGGTTTTAGTCTCTTCTAGTCTAGTTTTCGTTCTGTGAAAAATGTGCGTTGATGAAAATATTTTCGTTTAGTTTTCGTTAACGAAATTAACACTACTCGCAACCCACTGCAGGACAAAAATGTGTCAAACACTGAACATGAAGTAAAAGCCTACATTGAGGCAGTGATAGCGACAAGGCCAATCACAGTGGACAGACTAAATGCAATAAGAGACGCAACTAGCAATGACAATACCCTTCAAACTGTTATTAACCACACAAGTGAGGGCTGGCCAACAGATCTGTCAAGATTACCAAATGCCCTACACAAATTTCACACAGCTAGAGCTCATCTGTCAGAAGTTGACGGACTCCTTCTGTATGACGACCGTATTGTCATCCCAGCTCAAATGCAAAAGACTGTTCTCTCTCAAATACATTCAGGGCACCCGGGGCTCACTAAGTGTCGTTAGAGAGCCAACATCTGTGGTGGCCAGGCATTAGTAGAGACATTGCTGAACTGGTTAAATCATGTGAGTTCTGTATTAAAAACAAACCTACTCAGAGGAAGGAACCACTGATTACAACTCCACTGCCAAAAGGTGCTTGGCAGAAAATCGCAGCTGATATATGTGAGCAGGACGGCAAACAATATTTAGTTGTAGTGGACTATTATTCACGTTACATTGAGATTGTTCACCTGTCCACTGTGACCAGTAACCAAGTCATCTCACACCTGAAGAGCTTGTTTGCCAGGTGGGGAATCCCTTTAGAACTGGTGACTGATAATGGCACCCAGTTCACTTCAGCAGAGTTTACCCAGTTTAGTGAGGCTTACAACTTTGAGCACACTACATCGAGTCCTCACTATCCCCAAGCAAATGGGGAAGCGGAGAGGAGCGTTGCCACAGCTAAGAGAATCCTGAGACAACCGGATCCTCCCCTCGCCCTGCTGAGCTACAGAGCTACTCCCATCACAGCAACAGGTCACAGCCTGGCACAACTCATGATCGGGCGCAAAATCAGGACCACAGTACCAGTCCTGTCGCAGCAGCTACACCCGACTGGAGTTGACCAACAAGCTGTAAGACTTAAGGATCAACAAGTTAAGTCTGATTACCGCTTCTTCTACAACAGGCGTCATTCGGTCCGACCTTTGTCAACGCTGCAGCCCGGCCAGTGTGTCAAAGTCAAACTGGATGGAGAGAAGGGCTGGAAAACTCCTGCCAGAGCCGAGATCTTACTTGGTTCAAACCGAACAAGGGACTGTTGCCCGCAGAAACAGGAGGCACTTACAGGAGGTGCCAGAGCCAGCAGCACAGGTTGCTGAACAAGAGACTGGTGACTTTAATAACAATCCAAGTGACACTGATGCTCCACCCCCTGTCACAGGACCTGTCACTTCTGTTCCCTATGTTTCACCTAGTCTCAATGCCACCCCAAAGAGAACCATGGCTGGACGAGCTATTAGGCCCCCTGCCAGGTTTAAGGACTATGTTTGAGTTAACACTGTTAACTGCTAATCTTGTTCATTTCCAGTGAAGTAACTTAGCATTGCATTTTGGTTTAAGGGATAGTCAAATTAAAAGCTAAGGTCTCTTTATGTTTTCCCAGCAATATAATTGTCTTGAGTAATGTCCTGCTAAGATCTAAGTTTGAGAATAGTGCTTTATTGTTCAATGTAAAATTCTGAATGATATGAATGTTTAATGCTATTATTTCATAATCTACTACAAGGGGGAGATGTGATGTGATCTAAGTTTAATAATATTTAAAAGATGTCACTAGAGGGCACTATTGTGTAATGACATGGATTGACACTACGTGCTTTACAATAGTCGCTATGATTTATGGGTAATTCCTCTTTGCTAGTACACACACAAGTTAAAAAGTGATGCCTGGTGTTCACCTGTTCTAAGCTGTCAATAAAACAGAGTTTAATTCAAATCCATGAATCAGTGAATTCATGACACAGGTCTTACTAGTTCTCATGACCTTTTGTTTGTTGTTCCATGAAGTATAAACGATCTGAATTGTTGGTTGTGTTTCTCTTCACTCCATTCTCAAAGGCTTTAATGAAGGTATGCTATTTTACTGGATCACCATCAAAAATTGGGATCTCTCTCTTTGGTAGATACTGTTGCTGTTTTAATAAAGTTGTTATTTCATTTTGTTTGCTCATAATGCCAAGAACATCATTTTTTTGTTTCCACATACACTGCAGCATTTGTGTTAAAAGAGTGTGGTCCATACTCTTGTGTATTGTCTGGGTCCATATGAAATGTTAAATATTGTGTGGTTCATTTTTTGAGGACTGTATATTTTCCATCAAGGTTGTTTAAGTGGGTGGTTTTCATCATTGTTTATTGCATTTTGTTTTGCAGGAGTTGTTGGAGTGAATTCCTTTGTGCTGATATTAAGTCGCGGTTGAGAACTTTCTTTTTCTAAATACGAATTCATTCCATTTGATACCTTTAATGTATTTTTTCCACTTGTTGTGCTTCATGTTTTGAGAATTCTCAGTTTTTCAATTTTTTCTGCTATCTACTTCCCCTTCCTTTTGCGTTTGTTTTACGTTTCTCCTCTTCTTCCAGTGTATGTCTTTCTTGTAGTAATTTTTCACTAAGCGTGCAGAAGAAGTGGTAGAGCGCTGTGACAGAGTTGTTTTGTGAGTTCCAACATTTGAGACACTGTCACTGGGTTGATATTATCCTCAAGGGATTACTTTTGTGGAAAATCTAATCAAAAGTGAACTTGGCGATAGCAACTGGACTGTCTGAGCCGAGTGAGTGTTGAATGTGCTCACAGAGCTCTGGGTTCTAGACCTGCAGAAAATGTCCCTCCGCGTTTAATAGTCTAAATCTAAAGAGAAGATAATAAGCATGGCGTGGAAAAAAACATTACGGTTGATGGGAAAAGAATCTTCTTTGATTACAACGATACAACATGTGTAATGGCAAAAAGGAGAGAATACATGCCAAGTAAGAAGGTCCTGAAGGAAAAGAAAGTCACAGTCACACACTGGTGGTGGCAAGCTACCTCTGTAGCCACAGCTGCCCTGGGGCGGACCGACAGAGACGTGGCAGACATTCTGCACCTATGGCCTTTCTGACCACCACCTTGCCCAAACACACAACAACAGTATGAACAGGAGGGAGCGGGAAGTGAACCGCCAACCTTCCAGTTACTGGACGCCCTGCTCTACATTTTGGCCACTGCGCTTGGGTTTGTTGGATGTGTGGAGGGATTTTTTTTTTTTATGTATGTTTTATTCAAACTGACATAATCTCCACTCAAGGATCAATTATCTATTTATGTATAACTCTTAGAGACAGACTTAAGGAATGCAATATGCCAGAGAGAGTTATCAGATGGGGTGCACGTTTCAGTTGCACCTTTAAGGAGGGAGTCCTCTCGCCATCATGGAGGGAGGCCACCAGCTCGGTTATTACAAAACAGGGGTAGGATCTAACGGGATGCGGGGATTGTAGACCAATCAGTTTCTTGAATCAGAATTTATACAACGATTTTAGACAAAAGAATGGAAGAAATTATGTCCTTTCTAATCGACCAAGACCAAACAGGGTTTATTCAAGGGAGACAGACCCAAGATAACATAAGGCTGACGCTCCATACAATAGACTGTATAAAAAGGAATAAACTACAGGCTTTTCTTTTGAGTATGGATGTGGAGAAAGCATTTGATTCGGTGGGGTGGGGCTTTCTCTACAAAGTTATGGAAAAATTTGGCTTTCTTAAGAGTTTTGTCTAAAACATCAAAACATTAGACATCTCTCCTAAAATTAAAGTCAATGGGAGCCTCCCTGGGACCATATACTTGCGTTGGGGCTGCCCTCTCAGCCCTGGGCCCTCTTGCTCAGGCTGTAAGACAGGATTTGGGTTTGGAGGGTATAACAATAGGAGGTTCAGAATACAAAATATGATTCCACGCGGACAATGTCCTGGTCAGCCTTAAGAACCTAGAGTCCAGAGTTCCGAGGTTAATGAACTTACTGCAGATATATGTTCCTTGTCAGGATATACCCTTAACATTGAAAAAACACAGGCTTTAATCTTTTTTTCTTGAAACTACTACTGGAACTAATTCCATTAAATACTTGGGGGTTAAGATAAAAGATGTATCCCAGTCCTTGCCTATTCAGATCCCTGACAATCAATTCAAAGAATGGGTGAAATTTCACTTTGTTTGGAATGATAAAACCCCAAGAGTCAGATTTAAAACCTTACAGCTATAAGTCTGGCGACTGAATGGGTTTTACCATGCCTCAAAGACTACTATATACACAGTAAATTTCCCAGTGTAAAAAAGTAAAGTGTGAAGTGTTATCTACACTATGCGGGTTAAAACTACAAACGTTGGAGTCAAACGCCCTCTAGTGCCCTTGTTAAAATGCAGTGCTAAGGCGCTCAGTGTGAAAATTACCCTGGGAGGCTCCACCTGTTACGGCAAAAAATGACTCGGGTGCCGATGAGTTTGTGAAATAAAGGCTTGTCAGTGTTTTATTTCTCGGCAGAGAAAGTTCCAACCATCCAGTGACAGAGTCACGGTGAGAATGAAGTTGGACCCTGCCTGTTGGTTCAGACCAGTATTATATAGCGGTAACATCAAACACAAAACAAATGATAGGTGGAGAGAAAACAATGGGGTTAAGGAAGTTTGAAACAAAAGGAAAAACAACAGATGACAATACATTACAAAGAGCTATTGGGGAGAAAAGGAAAAGGGACTGTTGGGTAGGGGATATGTTAATTAACATGTATGTGCTAATTTGATTCACACTTAGATGTAAAATCATTCTTGAGTAGACCTAAACAGATTATGGCATTTGGCAAAAGTAAAGCAGATTCAAATAATCTTACAACAAATGTTAGGTTTAACAATTGTATGAATGTATCAATGACTAAATTTCCATTACACAACCCTTCGTTCTGCACCGACAAATGCACCTGCGGTCACACCCAAAAAACAGAGGAAGATGCTAAGGTTTGAACTTTGAGAGTGTTTAAACAAGAGAGAAATGTGAGAAAATGTTAATGCCTGTCTGAGAAAAGTGTATAAAGTGTGTGGTGAGGGGTTTTACAGCCTTAAAACATAATAATTGTAAAAAATAAAGCTGACTACTTCGCAGATTTCGACTATTGCAGGATATTTTTGGAACGTAACCCCTGCCACTGTAATACGAACCCGCTTTTAGTTTTCAAATGCTTAAATAGTAAGCTGTTCGTGCAAATATGGCAAAGTGTGCATGATTTTCATGTGGTAGAACATTTGTGGGTATAGCCTAACCTAGCCACCAAAGGTAAGCTAACATGGCAGAGCCATTTGCTTTGTCATGCTTGAGCAGTTGAGAATTGGTGTTTTAGGTTTGAGAGATTTTATTTTGCAACTAAATCACTCTGATTAAGTAGCTGTGGTATTAAAAAGATGGTGGACACAAAACTAGCTGCGGGTGGGGGATGCAAAGGGTGACCATGAAGTAGACGGTGACAAAAGTTATAAAAAAAATTAAAAAAAATTAAAAAAAATAGTTTTTGTGGATTGCTAATGCACCTGCTTGTGAATTTACCACACTCTAGTTAACTGATAAAGAAAAGATTTTAAACTCTTTTTCAGTTCGTTTAGGAACAGGCAGTAGCCTGTAGTTGTTTATCTTCAATAGCTTGATTGTATTAGTAAGTCAGAACTGTTTTTTGTTTTAGATGGTGGAAATTATTCTTTCTAAAAAACCTGGCGGAGAGAAAATAATGATGGAATACAATCGAACCAAGTCTTTAGCAGATGAGACCAGAAAGAAAATGGTGAACATACTTGCAGCTGACATGACAGAGAAGAAAGGGTGTGTTTTTTTGTTTTTTTTTAATTGTTTTTTTTTTCAGCATTCTGTTTCATTAGAATATGATTAATTTGTGTTCTATGTCCCCACAGTACATCTCCACCCAGACAGGTGAAAGAAAAATATGCCAGGGGAATTGTGAACTTATTCCCATATCTCGCAGATCCCATTTCAAAGAATGGCTATGTGAGCAGCACTTTTTAGTTGTTTATGTTTATCAATTTAATTCTAATTAATTAATGTCCTCTCTTAAAAATGTGTAAACACTCAGGAGCATTATTATGATGATGCCAAGAGTGACACTGGATACTTGGCCTGGAGGATTAAATATATACAAAGAACCAATGCCCAAGATCATTAGATGGTAACACAAAAGATGGACACATGTAAAATGATTATAATTTTACTGTAGTTCTGACCACTTTTTTTCTGTTATAGCTTCAGATGAAGAAACATCTGAGGAAGCACTTTCTGGAGGACCAGCTGTCAGGCGAGAGACCCAGTACATCCCAGATGTTGCCCTGAGTGAAGAAGAATGTAAAGAGGCTATGTCACTGATGAAACACTCAGCTGATGAGAACATCGTAAAGAAGAAGATGAAGCAAACATTCACTCATCGTCACAACACGGTACTGAACCCTCAGTTGACCAGCAACATATTGTCACACTTTTCATGTTTCAAGGACATCAAAGGCTTGGTAATTATCTTAAATGTTTTAAACCATTTAGGTTTAGGATGTTACTAAATTTTCAACCTATTCTCTTTATGCTTTCAATTTAAAGGTCCTATATTATACTATTTTGAACATTATACAGTGTATTTTGGATACATTTAGGTTACCATATCACGTTTTGCAACATGAAACACACAATAATTATCTTATACAAGCAGTTTGGATGAGCTCTCATCATGAGTCCAAAGTGAACGGTCTGATTTGGTAGCCTGGCCAGCCAGACAGCTTTCTCTTTGTATTACATACAGAGAAAGTTAGTCTGGGATCGATCGATTTAAACAGGATTTCAAGGCAGGACCATGGGCAGAACTAACGCTCGCTGCGTAAACCAATCAGAGAAGCCACGGATGTGACGTAAGGAAAGCGAAACTTATTCTAGTTGTCAACAAACCACAGCGTACACCAGCGTGGCTCGAGAGAGAAGATGCTTCGGAGACGTTGAATGACTTCTGTTGTTTTTGTCAGAAAAATCTGAGGACACAGGGTGTAATATCGAGTTCAGTGCTTATTTCGATCGTAGTAAGCTCCCTAAACCTGCTACTGTTTTCTCGCGCTCAATATGACGCGAAACAAAATCCCGCCTCCCTCGCTACGATTGGTCGGAAAGAAAGCGCCGGAGCAGAAATCGGGGGCAGATCGATCGATCCCAGACTAACTTTCTCTGTATGTAATACAAAGAGAAAGCTGTCTGGCTGGCCAGGCTACTGATTTGGCGCTGTCACTTTAAGGCTCAGCTCTCCCGTGTTGGCTCCGCCCACTCATGACGTCACGCTAATGCTGCGCTGGAAACAGACTGAAGTAAACACGGTACATCGTAGTAATAACTTTTTCAGCAATGGCTTTGAGAGTAACTGAGCTGTATATCTTCGACCCAGAGTCTGACTGAGTCCGAAGAACATGAGCAAACACAAAAACCTCGAAGGCTTCTACAAGACATTTCTGCTTGGTAAATGAGAAACTATTTATTGTGTATGTTTCTATGGTGTAGCCCGTAGCATAGCGCGTGTTAACTGCTCCTGTTTATAGGTGCACATGTGGAAATGACCGTACAATGCCTACTGAAGTTGAGAATGTATGCTGCCTGGAGACTCCTAAGGTAGCTGTTGTGCAGTATATTTACAGAACTATAATAAAGTAGCCTAGCAATATGTAGAGCTATGCAGTAATACTTGTTAGTAATACATGTTGCTGACGGTAAGTAAGCTAACACAGTAGCAGCGATGCTTCTCTGTGCGTCTGAGCTGCAGAGCACGGCACTTGATGACAGTGCAGGAGAGAGGGGCTGGAGGAGTGTGTAGGAGCACTTCCTGGAGAGGAGTGGTTTACTTCACATATTGACGTCATTGCGTGAAACAGCTCGTTGAAAGGACTGTAGCACAAACTAAATAAATTACTTAAAGGTGGAATAGAAGATGTTTGCGAACATTCAGACAGCAGCGACTGTTAGCCAGTTTTTGAAAAATGCGCATGCGCAAGATCAGCCGACTTGTTTCACAGTTCTTTTCGAGGTCCGCCTCTAAAACAACATGCACGTGCCAGAGATGCCGCTTCACAGCTGACTGGCCCCGATTCTCTCCATACAATGTCACAAACACCAGATAATACTCCCAACTAGCAGTTTTTAATATGACAACAAAACTAAAACTTACCTGTCGAGCAGCGTATTCCTCGCTGTGCCTTCAGCGCTCGCTATCGCTCAAACGATGCACCAAGAACAACTCTGGTTTTGTTTCTTTCATCTGCCATCTTTTTCCTTTTCGCAGCCACCTCAAACATAGTCTCTCTTTTACAGTTACCTTCATCAGTGTTCTTCGCAGCCATTGTGTAAAACCTTGCTAACGACAAAAAATATTAACTAGATATAAATGTAGCCTGAAGCTAATGAGGAATAGCTAGATGAACAAACTAAAGCTAACGGATGGAGCTAATGCTAGTTAAACAGACTGTCCCCCCCATCTACACAAATAAATAAAGAGAAAAAAGAAAAAAGGGAAATAAATTACTACGTGGTCCTGACAATGGAGCTGCACGAAGGAGCAGTCTGTGCCTGACAGTGAAGCTGCACAGTGAGGCTGTTTAACGGTAGCACCGCAAAAGCAACTGTAAACAGAATACGTGAACGCGCACACTTCCGCCCTCACGTAGCAGGAGTGATTGACAGGCTGATTGACCAATAGAACACGCGGTGAGAGCGTTTTTGATTGGTTAATGTTTTTAAGGCACCACCACTTCTACAATTGACGTGTAATAAATTTTATTTTTCAAGACCTCTTATTTTCCGATGTCTTATATGCAAGTAAAAACAAATTTATAAAATATAACAATAAATGTATACAAAAACATCTTCTCTTCCACCTTTAAACATGTGCGAATGAAACAAAACACAACTTTGGGTATGTGTTTTAGGTAGAAACAACGTTATAACATGGTTAAAAGCTCAGAAAAGTCGATTTTGCATAATATGGGACCTTTAAGATTGAGCAAGATTTTCTTCTGATGTTTGGAGACAATGTATTGGGCAAGCTTCTGGAGAAATGGCCAACAACATTTAAGGAGAAGATCATCAATGAGTGCAGAAATATTCCATCCACTACAGAGATCGAAGACCTCTTGCTGGCAGCAGATCCTTACGAAGATGTACCTGAAGATGCAGACCGTGGTAGGTTACTGTTAAAATACTAACAAATAGTAGTTTAAATGCTTAACAGTGCATAATGTGGAACTGGTGGGGTCTGTGGACCCTCAAGATACTGGGAGCAGTCTACATCTAATAATAAAGCTTTCTGAGACATAAGAACCATTATAGTGAGTGAATCAAAGTCAATCATCTGTAGTAACCATGTTTAACCAAAAGAGGGCAGCTATCTACTCAAGAGAATTCTATCTATTCTATGCATAGTTTTATGATAATTAATCTACAGTCTATCAGGGTTTTTTTTTATTATTAACAAAACCAGGCATAAACCTGGGATAGTGACCTTGCGTCAAATCTTCCCCCCCCCCACTGCACAAGGCCGTAAAAACCTGGGAAGATATCTGCATCCCATGCAGAAAAACATTTGGTGGTCTTTAAAAAGGTTAGCATTTTTCCTTGACCATTTTGTAATTCACCATATTTATAATTTTTTGTGTGTCTGTTTTATTATAGGTTATGTTTAGATCAGTGGTTCAAAACTTTTTTTTCTTTGAAGCCCCCCCACTGTAATTTACACCAATAACCGCTGTTGTAGGTTTTTTTGCTCTAATTCTTATTGCTTCACAACAGGGATAGATGTCTACAGATTCATTATACTTAAAAAATATCCTTGATAATCTCACTACCTCTGAGCAGGCAAAGCTTTGGGGATCCCCTCTCTCAGGTCCCCATCTCTCGTGTTGGGAACCACTAGTTTAGATTGTCATAATAGTTCTAATTTTCTTTTTAATATATTTTTTAGACTGGAACAAGCATTGAAGAACATTTCAACGCCATCACCACCAGCACTCATCCTTATCTCCTGGCAGTTGGCGCCCAGAAGAACAGGATCCATCAGTTCTTCTTCATCCTTGACAAGAATGCCATCCCATGTATGTCTAACACGTCATTAGTTGCTTTTGATGAATTGTTCAAAGCACATTTTGTGTTTAGTACATCTTACCACACTATGTTGTTTAACATGTACACATTTATTCAGACAACAGTTTACAACATTGATGTTGGCAAAGTGAGGGAAAGGCCTTGTGTTGCAGAAATAAGATCAAGGTTACTTCATTAGTGTTAACATGAAGTGCTATGTTTGTCAGGCTGAGTTCATGAGTTCAAATCTGCTGGTTAGGCATATCAAACTCATTCATGGTTTTCCTTCCGGAAGAAACGTTACATAAACATTTAACACAAGGCACACTGACCATGATCTGGCACAGGCTGACCCAATGGTTGACTTGATGGTTGACTCAGCTGTTAATGTCCATAGTGGAATTGAGGCACAAACAGTTAGGTTTAGGGTAGAAGCAATGCCCTCAAATTCAGAGCAGTTGGAACCGTCTAACAAGAGCACTTTGGATATGTGTGCTTCTGCTGTTGCACAGCTCAATGCAGCTGGTTTAAGTCAGTCAACCCTGAATAGTTTTGTTTTTCTGAGATCCATACTCAGGCAAAAAATGTCGCTTTACAGTGCTTGTCTTCACAAGACACAGAAAATAAAAAGAAAAAAATGAGCAGTCTTTCCAGATGCTTAAAAACCCATTCACATCTATTAATTCTGAAACCAAACGAAAGGAACATTTCACAGAGAAATGGAGAATTGTTGATCTTGTTGAAAAGGTTCTTGGCACACGATTTGACAGCAGAAGAAACAAAGCTACTGGTACATATGAACAGGTCATTACTCATTACTGATAAATTTACATATGTCCCTATTTTGGAAACTCTGAAGACCATTCTTCTAAACCTCAGTCTTTCAGATATGTTTAATAGCACATGCATTCAAAAAGAAGGCTTGTATGTAGCTTTGAAGGATGCTACTTATTTGGAGGAAAATCCTCTTTTCTCTGAGAAAAAAGATGCATTGCAGATTCAGTTGTTTTATGATGATTTTGAAACTGCAAACCCATTAGGTTCTAAAAAGGGTGTGCATAAATTAGGTGCCATTTATTTTACAGTAAGAAATTTCCCCCCAGTTTATAATTCATCACTATCAAACATTTATCTGTGTGCTCTGTTCCATGCACAGGACATCAAGCGGTATAGTTTCAATTCTATACTCGAGACACTTGATCAATGATCTGAAAATACTTGAGAAGGATGGCCTTAAAGTTCCTATGTCTGATTGTGTCATTCATGGTACCATAGTTCAGGTTACTGGGGATAATCTTGGCTTGCATAGTCTTTTTGGATTTGTGGAGTCATTTGGGGCTCGATTTTGCCCACAATCCCTAAGACTAACAACATAAAATTCAAAATTCTTGGGTCACGTTCTCTTTAAAGATTTGATTTGATCTGGTCAAACAAATGCAAATAAACCAAATATTAAAGTGGCCAGCCCATGACCCAGATTTTGAGCCAGTCGCAATGGATAATAAATAAAATAAATAATAAAATGAAGTTAATTGATTTCAAGACTATGTCTAAAAGATATGACCATGGTATGACATTATATATATATATATACACATATATATATATATATATATATATATATATATATATATATATATATATATATATATAATGTCAGGAAGTAAAAAGGCCATAACTAAGCAATGGTTGCCATAATCAAAGACACCCAGAGCATGGAATGCATGACCTTTAATTAAAAGCTGCAAAATGAGAAGAGCAGTGTTGGGCTGTCAGGGCCAGCAAGGCCTTCTCTGCTGGCCTAAACATGCTCAGAAAAGTAAATTTATTTTATTTTATTTTCATAAATATGTAAACAAAATTATTCTCTATTCTCTGTTCTCTTCATGTCACATTATATCCACTTAGTTGAGTGGCTTCCAATGTTGTTTATCATGGTAGAGTTTTTATCCAATTATATTTCAGCTAGCTTGTGTTGTCAGGCAAATTTCATTTGAATGAGACCTTCAGAATTAACAGAGCAGGCCCCTGTGCACTGTAAGTGAACGGACACAGTCAGTTGCAATAGCCAATCAGATTTCGATTCTGCAGACCAAGGCCAGCTAGAAGGTCTTACGTTGAATTGGACGTGTACGCGTGCTGTGATTGGATAAGCACTTGCTAGAGCCTGAAAGGCAGCAATCTGCAGAATATCGAACTAAACTCGGAGATCCAACAGCTTTCGCTATATTTTTAACTCATAATGGCCGAAGGAGGAGAAGAGATTGATCTGGTTGCAGATATACTTTCCATGCCATTTTCAAGACAGGCCTTTCACAAAAAGCTGGATATTGTGAGAAGAGGTCGGCCAACCCCTGTGCTAGCTAGCCTGTCCCAGCAAGGAAAAGGGTTTGTCCGTCATTTCCAGACGAGCACCTATGAGTGGTACGTCACTGAAGGCCTAAGCGTGAAATGCACGGCCCGCCACTGGAGAAGAGTGATGGCTTTTGGGAAAAATGGGGTATGTACCTCATCAAAACAGGTGTTAATGTGGTGTGTGCTTGATTTTCTTCTCTGTGATGGACAACAATATTGTCACTATTCTTCTAATTTATGGAAGCCTCTTTGTAACCCCAAATTGTTGATATTCTGTTTATGTGTGTGTTCTTACCTTAAATTGTAAAATAAAATGTAATATTTTTGAAAGAAAAATAAAGTATTAAAAACTGTTTAAATTATAACCAAAAATATGTGAAATATGTTACAGCTACATCATCCTCTGTTTTAGATCCACTTTTCCTTTTTGTTCTAAAACCAGGCCTGGCTCAACATGTGTATTGACACCTGAGAAAATGACTAAAAAAACGCTAAAGTGAAGTCACCTGCAGAAACCCAAGTGAACTATATGATACATGACTAAATAATAACAGCTCCTTCCTGTGTGCGGTGGCTTCCAAACAAGGCCTAAACCAAGGAATATGAATTTATCCTTAACAACGTTGACAAGGCACATGATACACTTAAGCTGACAGAACACATGCAGTTTATGAACAGAGTGAAAAGATGAGTGTTACATCATTGTTGACACTTATTGGCATAGAGTCTTCCAGTGCCTTCAAAATAAAATATCACATTTGTATTATGTACTGTAACATGGTCTACACTCTTGGATTAATTCCTTCCTCTTGGATTAATCCCACCCAGGGGGGCCGTACAGGGATGGGTTGAGGGCCTGATGTGGCCCCTGGGCCTTAAAATGCCCAGCTCTGGTCTAAAGTCATAAAGTCCTAAGAGAAGGCAACACAGGCTGTATATGCCCAGAGCGTCTCTCAACTGGCTGTAGGATGTGCTGAGCAGAGTGGTGTCGTCAGCGTACTCCAGGTCAGTCAGGTGGTAGTTGCCAAGGGACACTCCAGGGACCCGCTCGCAGACCTTGAGCATCAGGTGGTCAATGATGCAGTTGAAGAGGTCGGGAGCAGCAACGCAGCCCTGCCGGACGCCACTGGAGATGGAAAACCAGTCAGAGTCTTTGCCGTTAACACGGACACAGCTCTGTGCGTTGCTGTAAAGCAGCTTGAGTAGGGCGACGATCTTGGGTGGTGCTCCAAGGGCCTGTAGGATACTCCACAGTGAAGCATGGCAGACGGTGTCAAAGGCAGCCTTCAGATCTATGAACCCGATGTAGAGATGTCGGTCTTTGCGGAATTCATAGGTCTTCTCTATCAGCAGACGAACAGCGGAGATGTGGTCTGTTGTGGAGCGGTTAGGCATGAAGCCAGCCTGCTGGGGACGGCGACTGCTTCTGATGGCTGGGAGGGCACGGGTGAGCAAGATCCTGGTAAAGAGCTTGCCGGGAATGGAGAGAAGGGTAATGCCTCTGTGGTTGCAGCAGTCTAGCCTGTCACCCTTGCGTTTCCAGAAGGGTAGGATGACCCCTCTGGTCCAGTCGCTGGGAAGCCTCTCTGTCTCCCACACCTGATTGAATATGTGGGTGAGCCACTCGACAACGCCATCACCACCCGATTTCAACATCTCAGCGGTTATGGTGCAGAAGCCGGGGGCCTTCCTGTTGTTGATTTTATTCAGAGCAGCTCTGACTTCTTCTGGGGTGACAGGATCTGTGCTGCAAGCGTTGCTGGTAGATGCAGCATTTGCAGTGGCTGGGGTGATGAAATCAGCCGTGATGGAGCTGTGCTGCAAGAGGAGGCTGAAGTGCTCTTTCCAGCGTTCGAGGCAGGTTGCTTCAGTTGTTAAGAGGTGGCCATTGGAATCTTTCACCAGGGCTGTCTTAATGCGTGGACCATTACGGGCTTGGCGCAGCAGACTAAAGACCCGGCACATGTTGTTGTTGTTGGCCGCGGATTCTAGGTGTTCAGCTTCAGCCTTCCAGAACCTCTCATGGTCCTCGGCTATAGCCACATTGCGCAGGTAGTTCAGCCGTCGGTACTCCAACAGGTCGCCCCGGAGTCGGGCCTCGCGCCGGCGGTCGATGATGTCAAGTGTCCTCTCCGATATCCAAGGCTTTTTCGGGGAAGGTCGTGAGCATCCGAGGACATTGTGAGCAGACTGAATGACGCTCTCCTTGAAGGTTGTCCAGTCGGTCACTTTGTCCGGGGCTACAAGTAGGCTACAAATACATAATGAGCATTCATGATTAAATATTTATTTTCTCTGCAGCGCATCCTGGAGAGAATGAGGCACCACGTGACTACTCTGCTGTACGATATTTGGTGCTTTAAGTTTAACTTCCATTACAATATTAATGTCATCAGCTATCTTTCTTTTTCACTTTGGGATCCATGGCCCATGACACACCCGCCGGTTTGTTTACAACAGCGACCTGCCTGGCACCGCGCCAAAACGTGTGTCGCAGGCTATGACGCAAATCTTCGTTGACAGAAATGTTGAAATTTAATATTTATTATACACATTTTTACAGCATTGGAAAACGTGAAGAATGTTTGTGTCATGTTTGTCCTCCTACAGAAACCATATTAATACAAAAAATATATCCCCCCCCATCTTTTTCCATTTTCATATGTAATTGGAAGGGCATTAGGACCCGGCAGGCAAAGAGGTCCGCGGTAGTCAGACTGATGAAGGTATATAACGTGCGGCGTGATGACGCACTTCCTCTCTCGCAGATTTGAATCACGGCAGTAACGGCAGCACACGGAACGCCAATTGTAAAAGTAAGCTGTTTTTAAATGTGTTTTTAGCAACAATTGAACCCGACAAATAAAATCGTTCTAATCCTTAACATCTTATATATCGGTAGTGATGGCGAGATGAAGCTTCATGAAGCACTGAGGCTTTCCATCCAATTGGTTCACTCATGGGCCGACGCTTCATGGTGCTTCATTTGCTTTACTGCGCCATCAAGTGGACAAATAAAAGTAAAACTGGCAGAGTGGCTATAGTGACACCATGGCTTTGATATGTGAAGCTTTGAATTGTGCATACATAATAATGCCAATATACAAGTAATATTGTGGTGGACACTTTATATTTATGTTTCACACCAGAATGTGTGCTCTTATTGTGAAAGAGTTGGCGACAGGAAGTTGGTTTGAGGGGAGCGGAACTAAGAGTTTACCTTACCACTAAGGTTGTCATTTTAAACCTTGCTGAGTTTCCCGCCCTCAGGGTTCCCACCTTCTCTGCAGCTGTAGCTAAACATGGGGTAGAGCATTTTATCACTACTTTTGGTCCACCGGTTTTTGCACGCGCGCCGCCTAGATGCTGCTAAGTTAGCGATAGCCAGGGATGAGTTTGCGAACATGGAGCGCCTTGGTATCGCTCCAACAGCCCGTGGGCGTCCCCCTTGCACTTGGTTCCCAAGGCGACGGTGGGTGGGGACCCACTCCTTTCGGGCTTTTTGAGTTTTTGCGGATGCCTTTCGGTCTTAAATGCAGAACAAACTTTTCAGCGCCTCATGGACTCGGTTTTGCATGGTATGCCGTTTTTGTTCGTCTATTTAGACGACATACTTGTGGCCAGTCCCTCCGCGGAGGTGCGCCATGTGTGCCTCCGCGGAGGGACTGGCCACAAGTTGTTCGAGCGTCTCGGTGAGCATGGTTTGATTGTGAATCCGGGTAAATGCAAGTTTGGTTTGCCCGCCATTGACTTTTTGGGACATTGCGTGTCACCTCAAGGGGCGGTTCCCCTGCCTGCCAAGGTTGAGGCAGTTTCGGTTTTCCCGCGCCCCCCCTCGGTGAAGCCACTGCAGGAGTGTTTAGGAATGGTGAACTTTTATAACCATTTCATTCCCCGAGCTGCCCACCTTATGCACCCCCTGTACCAAGCACTTATGGGAAAGGAGGATAACCAGGAGATAGAGTGGACCCCCGAAAGACTATAGGCATTCGACAATGCCAAAGCGGCCCTTGCCAAAGCGGCCCTTGCCAACGTGGCGTTGTTGGCCCACCCATCTCCAGCTGCTCCCGTTGCCCTCACAACCGATGCCTCAGATTATGCGGTCGGTGCCATGTGCGAACAGTGGGTGAATGGTGCCTGGCAACCACTCGCCTTTTTCAGCAGGAAGCTTCGGGATGCTGAGAAGAAATACAGTACGTTTGACAGGGAGCTTCTTGCCCTTTTTATTGCGACGCGTCATTTTCGGTTCCTGCTGGAGGGCCGTGAATTTACTGCTTTTGTGGACCACAAGCCTCTTGTTAGAGAATTTTGTGATCTATGGTAAGGTTGTGATGCCCTGAGCCTTGGGCTCTGTCAACAGATAGACTCAGACACCTGCAGGATAGCATGGCTCCAACCTCGAGCCTAATCAGCTGAATAACAACTGAATACCAACTCTTTGTTATTGTATTGGTTGCGTAATTGACCTTCTACGAGGTATTATAAACTCTGACCAATGAAAGCATAGCCAGACTTGAATGTTCAATACTACTCTGTGTTGACTGTTCAACTGTCTCCGGGCCTGTATGTGATGGTAATAAACTTCTCCTGCTTAAGACATCCAGACTCTCTTCAGTCCTTGTATGTGGTCCAATACTTTGAAGCTCTAAGGCAGTAACCCAATTCTCCTACAATATTGGCGTCACGAACTACGGAAATCTATATACAGCTGGACTGGTAAGTGCAAATTAATTTTTTCTCTTTTAAGAGAAGAGTTGCATTACCAGAACCAGGCTTGACAGATAGATCCTATGTGTTGGGAAAATGTGTACAATACACAGTCCTTGAGCTATTGGTCACATATGTGAAATTAAATGTAAGTTTGAATTTAATTGGTTATGCAAATTAAATGCTTGTTTAAAATGATTGGCTAATTTTGGAGTTAACGTTGGTACCAGTATTCGGCTGAGGCCGTACTGGTTGCCTGTGAATTCATGAGAAAAGCTAAACATAATGAGCAGTATGAAGTACTGAAATTTGGACGTACTGAGAGCTCTGAGTAAGCTTTCCAACATTGAATTCTGTTTTCGATAACAATTTCAAAGGCCAATGTAATTGTTGTAGGAGAATTGTGTTACTGCCTTAGAGCTTCGAAGTATTGGACCACATAAAAGACTGAAGAGAGTCTGGATGTCTTAAGCAGGAGAAGTTTATTACCATCACATACAGGCCCGGAGACAGTTGAACAGTCAACACAGCGTAGTATTGAACATTCAAGTCTGGCTATGCTTTCATTGGTCAGAGTTTATAATACCTCGTAGAAGGTCAATTACGCAACCAATACAATAACAAAGAGTTGATATTCAGTTGTTATTCAGCTGATTAGGCTCGAGGTTGGAGCCATGTTATCCTGCAGGTGTCTGAGTCTATCTGTTGACAGAGCCCAAGGCTCAGGGCATTACAACCTTACAATAGATCCCAAAATTCTCTAACAATTGTTATTAAGGCGGTGTGAGCAAGAGTGAAAGCTGTGAATAACACAGTAATTACAGGCTGATGTGAAAACCTTGGAGGATTGGTGTTGTATTTGGTGGTCATAGCACTCTGTAGTGAGATTGAGCACCGGTTTTGTTTTTCTTGAAACTATATGTCTGGGACTATAGCTAAAGAAGAGGCACGATAGCTGCTCTGCAGAGGGCCTTAGTCTGGGGAGGACCTAGGAAAACTTCCTTAGAATCACTAATTCCCTAATAGGCGCCTATTTCTTAAAATGTGCACGTGGAGATACATTCAGGATTTAATAGATTCTGAACTTGTATCTGGCTCTTGCTACCATTGTAGTAACTCTAGAATCAGTTAAGAACTTTAACGATCAAAAGTGTTGTGTCTGACCAAACTGACAGACTGAGACTGATAAACCTCTGGATGCTGCAGTAGATCTTTTTGCCATAAATGTGTTATCTGTTATTTACTATATGTCCTGTTAAGTGTCTTATGAAGTTCAAAATTACTATGGGTTGGGTATTAACCACAGATTTCACCACACAGTGACTAGCTTAAGTCTTTAATCAACTCACTAAGATCTAAACATCAGACACACATTTCTTCTTTCTCTACACCTGGTGCAAGGCGATATCTCTACACTTCTAACTTCATCATAGACATCAGCTTTAAAGCTACAGTCTGTAGACTAGCCTCAACTAGACCAAAACCCTCTCCTGTAGAGCACACACACAAGTAAAGGGCTTAGTGAGTGTCAGCAGGACAAGGAAAACAAGGCAAAGTCAACAACTAACGTGTGGATGAGAAAAGGACCAACATCAGGGAAGATGAGGAAGGCAGTGTTACTGATGTAAATAAGAGCTGTAATAAAGTAAAGCTAGACTCGATCAAAAGTGGACAATACCCGATGATTAGGAAAAATACGGACCCTTTATTCAAACCTAAAGCAAGGCTCTGTCTCTGACCTGTCACAGAAATTGTCACAGCGCTGGAGTCTGTGAACGAACAGCCCCCACCTTTGCTCTCGCTGTTCTCCTGATAGAGAGCACACACACAGTGTCAGCAGGATATGGAAGCAGGCAAAGGAAAGAGAAGGGGTTAATAATAAAAAATTAAAAAATTAAAAAATGTGAGGAAGAGGAAAGAGACAGGAAAAGAATAATAATAATATTGATCATACGAATCTCTTTGCAAACAGGTTCTCTAAAAGTTGCTAAAGTAACAACTGTTATAATGGGTGCACAGAAAGTGCTGGATGGTGTTACAAAATAAAATGACATTAATTTTGAAGATTTTGTTATAAAAAGTACTTACTAAGGTAGTTAACTAAAACTAATTAATTTAGTTTGGTATATATCTGGTGTCTGTCTTGTCTTGTGTTTGGTGCAGCTGCTGTGTGTATCTGTTCTGTGTGAAGGTCTTGAACACAACCTAAAAAAAAAAAATAATAATAATAAATGTTTGTTTTTTTTAATAAAAGATTTGCTATAACAACTGTTGATTAAAAATACAGTTAAGAAAATATTACAGTGTGACTGTAATGAGTTTAATCTGAAATAATGTTAGTGATGCGACTGGTCACTGGAGAAGCACTATTGAGTTTGATTAAACTAAACTGTATTAAAATGACAAGGCAAATAATACCTGACCATCAATAACAGCCTGCAAACAGAAGGATAAACAGGGGTAACATCTATGGATGTGTTGCAGACAACTATTAACCTGGGTTTTTCTCACTTACTCATTATGTGTGTTTTATTATGATGTGTTATATTTTGAGAATTGATGCTGCTCTAATTGTTGTTTACAGGAACCAAAGAGCTCCAGTTTAAAGCTGATGCATGAGTTACATGTCACACGTTATATCTGTGTTCTCTGTCTCCATCCTCTGCAGCTGAACTGTGAGTAAGAACTTTGTAACTGGGTGTAAGAAGGTCAGTGGTCAACAAGACCCTGACCAAAAGCTTACAGGGAAAAGTTACAGGGACAGTTGTAATTTTCATTAGAGCTTCATTCATTAATTGACCAATTCAAAATATAATACTACACTTTGCTCTTAAGCATAAAAAAAACAAAACAATTAAGCAGTGAGACAACTAGAGCAAACAAACGAAAGTTAAGAATGAAATGTTTTAAATGTTTTCATGGGAAATTAAAAGAGAGTTAAAATGTGCTTTGTGAAGTAAAATCAAATATAAACGTGAAGTTTTCCTAAACTAGATGTAACTGGAACAGGTTTAAAAACATTACTTTAAACCTTAATGGTGAATGATTGTTGTAACATTGAATTAAAAGCTGAATTATCTTTGAAGTATGAGGGCCTAAAAGATTCAGATTCATTGAAATGAGATGATGTTGTGTTGAAAATATTACTCGATTCACTGTGTTATCATTTAGTGGGTGTTTTGTGGTTCTCTGTAGTCAGCTATAGAGTAATTCTTTTGTGTTATACTTTGTCTATGAAATATCAACATAGACGCTGTTGTTTTGAAATTTTGGAACTTAGTGTTTTGTTGTATGCATTGTCTTCTGGCTCACATTAGCCATTCCTTTTTCCTTCCTCATACTAGAAAAAAGTTTGAAGGTTGAGAGTTTACATTGACCCAGATAGCAACAGCCTTCAGGATCTTGATGTTCTGTTAAACAATAAGACATCGTAATAGTTGATAAAAATGTCTCCTTAATATCTCAGACGTGTGTTATCAAACAAGAGCAAAGGGCACTAGAAACAAAACCATTGTTTATAAAAAATAAAATCTCCTCACCAAGAAATGTCACTTTGACCAAACAAGACTCACCAAGTCTAACAATAACTGAAGATTAATTAAGTTTTACTTAAATGAATGCTCATGAGAGTTTAACATTAATTTAGTCTTCATTATTTGTTACCATTTACCTTGACAGTGAGTCGCTGCAGTGACCTGTGTTTGAATCAAACCAGTTAAACATCAATTACGGAGGTTTTCAGTTTTTATAGCTGTAACATAAATTAATGTATTAGTTTCTAAAGTGGTATAACCTGATGAATGGTGTTTTCAGGCTGATCTTTGAGAAATAATGCAAAAATTACTTAAAATAGTTAAAAGTTAATCAGTACAGTGACTATAGTCTTCTCCTAAAGTCTCTGAATATAGATGTTAATCCTCTAAAAGTACTTTACTTCTTTTGGACTGTACAGCTGCAGACTCTTTATAGACAACTGATAAAGGACTGTGACTGTCTTCACTGATAACTGTGAGTGGAAATGAGACCTGTTGATGGCCTAGTGTTTCTGGGGGGGTAGTTACCTTGGGTGCCTTGCTGGTTGTTTCCACTGCTCCAGCACTGAACTGAACTGAACCTGCCTGGCTCTGGCACTGTTATGTCTACTGAGACTTATCTGAGAACATGGCTGCCTGCTCTGTATCGTCTCTGAGAAACATGAGACTAACACTGGCTGAAGCACCAACGACAAAGAAAGCTCGTTTCTGACTGGTCTTAAAGCTGCACTTTGTGGACTGGGCTCCTCCACACTGTCCTCAGGACAAATGGACTGAATCTATGCCACTGCAACTGCTGCTGCTCAGAGGTCATTACAACATGAACTGTCCTGCTGCTGCATGAGGGGTGCTGCTCACCTGGGACACAGGGTACTGACACTGGCTCTCAATTCCACTCCTAGACCCTGACATTTACATTTAAATACTACTGTTTTTTATTACAAAAACAAAAAAAAAACAAAAACAGTTTCTATGAGTTCAACTATTGAGTTGTGGATCTTTTTAGTTTAGAGCGAGGTCTGCAATGAAGACACCATTCTACTTGATGTCACCAAAGGTCTATTAATAATAAGTAGACGATCTAATCAGTAGACAAACACTCTCATAACAATCGCGTGTCCTCTCGTATTATTCTACCATTCGTCTGTGAATTTGAACTGAACTTTGTTATTCAAATTTTAAAACGTGCATTAATTCTGGGACATTTATGCTATTACATTTGGGAAGTCTGCATTTATAGTTTTTCAATATTTTGGATTTTATGCCTTTTTGTTTCTGCCAATTTTAGATTTCTTATGCAAACTTGAGTTTAATTCTGTAAATTTCAGACATTTTCTGCAATGTTTTCATCTGCAACCACCTGCAACGACTTCTGCCAATGCTATTTTAAATTAGTTTTGCTTTTAGTAAAACAATATTATTTAAAGTAACTGTTGAATAACTCACTCTTCTAAAGCAAAGGTGCTTGTTACATGGTGGTAAGTAAATAATGAAAATAAATAAGAAGAAGCTTAAAAGTAGATGCTACAATTGTTGAGAATGGTATATTCAATAACAGCCTAACTGAGTTCACACAGAACCACGTGAATAAGTTAGTTCCCGATGTCACAAAATACTTTGACATATGGAGAGAAAACCCATGCACAGATAAATCTGTCCTAGCAATACAGTTAGATGAGCAAACACAAAATGCATTG